>CM042009.1:25625372-26109242 GCA_023525715.1 Cichorium intybus
ATTGTTGTAGGAAACCCTTAGCTACAAGTCGTGCCTTGTATTTTGCTATGGCACCGTCCGGATGTCGCTTGATTCGGAAAACCCATTTGCAACCGATTGGTTGATGAGAAGTAGGCGGTACAAGCTCCCAAGTAGAGTTTTGCATTAACGCATTGTATTCATCGTCCATTGCTTTACGCCATAGCGGGTCTTTTGAGGCTTGATTGTGGGTGGTCGGTTCAAGAGCGATAGGAATGGGATGAGTGGTGGCGGTATTCACAAACTTGGGGTTGAAATATTTTGGGTTGGGTTTTCGTTGGCGAGGTGGAAGGGGGGAGGGTGGAGTGGGCGAAGGAGTCGACTGGGTTGGCGAAGTGGGAGAGGAGGAATCAGAGTTTGGTTCAGAGTGTATGGGTGAGGTAGGATCAATAGGAACACATGGTTCGATTGAATGTGGGAAGTGAGTGTTGATAACAGGAGTTGCATCCAATATGTTATTATGAACAGGAAGTGTGGGGGAAGTTGGCAAGGGTGGTGAAGAATGAGTGAAGAATTCATCGACAGTGGGAAGTGAGGTGGATAAGGATTGGGAGGTTTTGTATGGAAAGTTGTTGTCTATAAACTCAACATGGCGCGAATGATAGATGCGGTGAGTGTCAATGTGAAAGCATTTGTAAGCAGATTTATCGGTTGAGTATCCCAAGAATAAACATGGAGTGGAACGAGGATGTAGTTTAGAAGTAGAATAGGGGCGAAGCCACGGGTAGCAGAGACACCCAAATGGCTTAAGTTTTGTGTAGTTAGGAGAGCGACCATACATTAGATCAAACGGACTTTTCGAGTTTAGGATTGGTGTCGATAAACGATTAATGAGGTAAACAGCCGTTTGAAAAGCATGAGACCAAAAGGTGAGCGGGAGACCCGCATAGTGTAACAATGCAAGTCCCGTTTCAACAATATGCCGATGACGTCGTTCGGCTATGCCATTCTGCTCGGGGGTGTGTGGGGGTGTGGTGTAATGAGAAATTCCCATGGATTTAAACAGAGGAATGAGAGCTTGATACTCACCACCGTTGTCGGTGAACATGGAAATAATGGATGTATTAAAATATTTTTCCACCAAAAGTTTAAATTGAGGAAAGATTTTGGAGACGTCGGATTTAAATTTGATAGGATACAACCATATATATTTTGAATAGTAATCCACAAACACCACATAATAAGCAAAACCATCAATTGACTTTTGAACGGGTCCCCAAACGTCCGAATAAATAAGTTGTAAAGGTTTATTGGCAATAAATGAATTTTGGCCAAAAGGTAGCTTATGGCTTTTATTAACAGAGCATGAAGCACAATGAAAATTGAGTTTTGACATTGATTTGAAATTAAGACCCAAGTCTTTAACAAGATGGTTGAAGATGCGAGCAGATGGATGTCCAAGTGTGTGATGGTAATCTAGAGGTGACACTTTAGTAGCATTGTTCAGCTGTGGAAGTAAGACCCGTTTGGCATAATAGACGTCATTTATGTTCTCCCCCCGCATGAGAGGCGCCCCCGTGCACAGATCCTTGAGAAGAAAATGAAAGGGGAAAAATTCAACAGATATGTTGTTAGTACGACAGAGTTAAGCAACGGAGATGAGATTTTTACGAAGAATAGGAACACAAAGGACGTTAGATAATCTCAAAGAACGAGTTGCGGTGGGTAGGTTTGTGTGACCGGTGTGAGAGATAGAAAGAGTTGTACCATCACCGAGAAGAATTTCATCCGGCCCGCCATATTCCGAGACGGTGTGAAGAGAAGATCGATCTGAAGTAAGATGGTGGGTGGCGCCACTATCGAACAACCAAGGCGCAGTCACCGGTGTTGATTTTGAACTCGAAGTGGTGTTATTTGCCACCGGCTGATTGGAGGTGTTGGGACAGGTGATGTTGTAGTCTTTCAAAAAGCGAGCAAGCTTCCTACAGTCACGAGTTTCGTGACCCGGAATGGCACAGAAGTGACAGTATGAAGAGGAGCGATTGTTCCTGTATTGAGTGGCGGTGTTTGAGCGACTGTTGCGGGATTGATTTTCAGAGTTGAGGCGGCTCGTATTGTGTGAACGAGACTGATCTGACGATAATCGGGTGTTGAATCGACCTGTTTGGCGTTGTGAGAAGTTAGCTGTTGCAATAAGTGATGCAGCAACTGATTCAGTTTCTTTGAGGGATCGTTCGAAGTCAACTAGTTTGTCAAATAGTTCCGGAAAAGATATTGGGTTTTCCCGAACTTTTAGTGCAGCGGTAATTGGTCCGTACTCATCCCCAAGTTGACTTAGTATGTGAACTAAGAGGTCCTCTTCATCGATGGGGTTTTGAACTAGTGCTAGTTCATCAGCGATCGATCTCATATCATTGAGGAATTCCGCAATAGAACGGTTTCCTTTGGGGTTCTTTGCAAGCTTGGACTTGAGTGAGATGATTCTAGATCGAGATTGGCTAGCATAGCTTGTACTTAGCCGATCCCATGCCTCCTTTGCAGTAGAGGCTGATGTGATGATTGGTTGAATGGCCTCGGAACAGCTTCCAAGTATTGCACTGTATATGACCTGATCTTGGCGGTACCAGATCGTGTAGGCAGGATTTGATTTCGTGGTGTCTTTGTCGGTAAGTGTCTGTGGCGGTGGTTTGGAGAGACCATTGATGAAGTCATTGAGATCAAGCCCAATGAGAGTTGACTGAACTTGCTTGCGCCATACCGGGAAGTTTGTGGGGGTGAGTTTGATCGGAAAATGAGTAGTAGCTGTGAGTTGAACGATGGTGTTAGGCGGTGCCATTGAAGCTGCTTAATTAGGGTTACAAGGAAAATGGAAGGATCGTGGCTCGTTAGAGCTAATTGTGCTCTGATACCATATAATGGTATTGATATTATATTGATTAAAAGAGATTTACACACAAGTATATATATAAGAGTGTACAACAGAAGATGCATAATGTACGGAGATATTCATGGAAGGCTATTGACTTCTATATTTGACTCCTATAATTGTGCATAATCAATCTATATCCTTTATACCGACATCTTGGCTTTTGCAGCCAGAGATAGCACCAACATTGTTGGTGGGTTCTCTTATGTTATCCCATCAGGAAGACGGGACGGAAGAGTTTCAAACATATCAGAAGTAGACCTTCCGTCACCGGACTCTGATCTGAATACCCTAAAGAAGGTCTTTGTAGCTAAAGGATTGAGTGTTACAAATATGGTGGCACTGTCTGGAGCCCACTCTATAGGGAGAGCAGGATGTAATTTTGTTGCACCACGTCTATACTTCTTTAACGGCTCACATACTGATCCTTCGATGGACCCAACATATGCAGCAGCCTTGAAAAAGAAATGCCCAAAGACTCGACCCTCTGGGAATACGGATCTTGATCTAGTGACCCCAAATCGCCTGGACGGTCAGTATTACCGTAACGTGAAACAACACAAGGTTTTGTTCTCTTCGGATGAAACTCTCCTTGATTCTAAATTTACAGCCACATTGGTAACTCAATACTCTAGTAACTTGACCACTTGGAGAAACGATTTTGTGGCAGCAATGGTACGTTTGGGTTCTGTCGACGTCTTGACCGGGACCAAAGGTGAAATTCGTAAGAAGTGTGGCGTTAGAAACTAAATTTTTATAAATACACACTTTGCAATTCGTTATTGATTTGATTCCTGGTTGAGTTTTGATGCAAAATCAGTAATGTATTCTTATTCTTTAAGACTTTAAGTGAATGAAATTGGTTGTGCTTTTTGTTCAAATCTCCTATTTAGTATCGGTTTTGCGATTAGATCTCATAAAACATGGTTGGATTAGATTTTGTCTATCTATCGAGAAGCCTTTTCTAAATATGTTACATAATCATATGATACGACCGTATGCCGGCATTTCTGCTTATCATTTGATGTAGAGTTGGTAGAGAAACTTGTGGATGAGTTTACGGACCGGTGTGAGCATGACAAACATTTGGAAAAGTTGTGTCCGGTTTGAAATTGCTATAATTTTCAATCGAAAAGGTGGCGACATTATAATGAAAATCTTGTGTTGGTTGGATGTTGTTGGAGGATCCTCCATCCAAACACTTACAAAGTGTTGAAATATATACAACTCTTCTCAAACTTAACAACATGTTTTATCATCTAACTTGTTCAGGTTATTGCAGAATACTTCAAGGGGGCTTTATGGACAACGTGAAAGCTGGAGGGCTAGTGTTTGTGAGATAACTGCAGGCTGGAATACACGGGGGCTGAAGTGGTACCGGAAGAAATGTCGAAGGGCTGCAGCTTGCTTCATCAGAAGTTGGAGTGAAAAGGACACGCGGATCTTTATGTACCCGTGGATCATCCACGGGTCAACCCGGAAGTATATATTGAAGGCTGATGTGTGTTTCCTGACGACTACGTAATATCTGGGTCTATTACTCGCTTATTCTCTCATCTCAGCTTTGTGTGTTCTTAGTCAAAGTTCTAGGGTTTGTTGTTGAGTTCTTTATTGCTGCAACGAATCTCTTCAAGTTGTGAGGGTTGTAGATTAGATTTCTTGTAATGAGATTGATTTGTAATTCGTTATAAATTTCAAAGAAGATTTCGTTTATATATTTTTTACATGGTATCAGAGCTTACGGCTATCGTTCTCTTCTTTCATTACAAGGAATTATTGCAGACCAGATCTTACATATCTGAGTTCTGTTTTACGTGTCTTTGTTAGATCTTGATAAATTATTGTTTTTCTCTATTTGCCTTCTGATCTCAACTAGATCTCATAGATTTGAGTTCGGTTTTGCATGCTCTTGTTCAGATCTTGGTAGATATGCGTTTTTTTCTGCTTGGTTTATACCTCGTTTTCTTTTCAGATCTACTTGATCTGCGTTTGTTCTTAAAGTTTTTTGGCAGTCTTCGAGTTTTCTACTGCCTGTGCTTTACCTAATGAGATCAATCTTGATCTTCGTTAGGTAGTGTGTACTAAACCAGATCTGATCCGTATTCAATCAAGCCTATTTGCTTTGATTGGGTGTTAAGGTTGCGCTAATCACTCAGATATTCTGTTGATTGCTTCTTTTGGTCGTCGAGAAAATTTTGCGGTTCATTGTCAAGTAATCATGTAAAAATCCAATTATCCGCGTTTAATAGTAGTTTTAATGATTCTAAAACCAATAAAAGTCGGTCACAAAATCAAAATTTGCAGTGTAAACATTGTGCAATTAAGGGACATACAATTGAGAGATGTTACAAGTTAATTGGATATCCTAAGGACTACAAACAAAAGTCCAATTTCAACTCTCAAAGTATTTTTAGAAAATCTTTTTCTAATAGTAACACTTACTCTTCTATTGCTGAATCGTCCTCTTTTGCTACCTCTTTGGTCGGAAATTCTTACCAACCTTTTCTCACTTCCGACCAATATTCCAAAGTTCTCAGGTTAATAAATGACATCAAGCTAAGTGAAGAAGTTCCTGTCAGTGCCTACATGGCAGGTATATCATGCAACTCCACTTTGTCATGATGCTTTATTTCAAAATTCACGTGGCATAGTAGACTTGGTCATCCTGCGGATCAAGCTTTAAATGTTCTTAAATCCCGACTCAATCTTGATAATGAACCTCTTCCACCATGTGAAATTTGCCATAGGGCTAAACAATCTAGAGAACAATTTCAAATTAGTCAAAATGTAACCACTAAAATAGGGGAACTTGTCCATTTGGACGTATGCGGACCATATCGTCTGGCCACTATAGATGACTATAAATACTTTCTCACGATAATTGATGACTTCTCTAACGCAACTTGGTTATACTTACTCAAGTCGAAGGATGAAGTATTTAATTGTTTTTTGACATTCACTAATATCTTGTTAAATCAGTTTGATGTTCAGGTTAAAACTGTTAGATCAGACAATGGAACTGAGTTTGTTAATAACAAAATGAAGTCCTTTTTTGAAAGTAAAGGAATTTTACATCAAACTTCTTGTGTTCACACTCCACAACAAAAGGGAGTTGTGGAGCGAAAAAACCGACATATTTTAAATGTGTCTAGGTCTTTACTTTTTCAATCTGGTTTGCCTCTTAAGTATTGGGGCGAAGCTGTTTTGATGTCAGTATTTTTAATTAATAGAACTCCTATGTCTGTTTTGAATGGCTTGTCACCTTTTGAGCTCGTCTATAAACAAATTCCTAAATTAGAGTTTCTTAAAGTATTTGGGTGTTTGTGCTTTGCAACTCGTGTTAACATCTCTGATAATTATTCTGAACGTGCAGAAAAAGCTGTGTTAATTGGTTATTCCTTGGAAACAAAGGGTTATAAATTACTTAGTCTTGATACTGGTCGTTTTTTCTATTCTAGAGACGTGAGGTTTTATGAAACTGTTTTTCCGTTTAACATGAAGACTGATTGAGATAAAGTTTTGCCGTCTAGAGATCCTTTTTCCTATGATGAGCCAAATTTACATGATTGTGTGATTAACTGTAGTGGTTCTAGAGACATAGATGCAACCCGCAATACTGATGGTGTTAGGACATATCTTCCTTTGGAAGGCAGTCAGTTAGTTTGTAGTCCCAACCTAGATGGTAATGCACATACGCCTTGGTCAGTTTTGATTGATGGTGTTAGTGATCACCATACTTCGGAAGGTAGTGAATCTACTCCTGATTGCAACCAGGATGACAGTGTTTGTACACCTCAGTCAAGTGTTGGTGTGACTTTGTCTCAATGAATGACTGAGGAAAATAATGAGATGTTCACTGAATTAACTCATGATCATATATCCGGATTTTTTAGACCTAGGAGAGAGTCAAAATTACCTGCTAGGTTTAACAGTTGTGCTATGGATAATAAGTGTAAATATAACAATAATAAATCTGTTAATTGTTCTTTTTTGGATGAAGTGAGCAAGTGTTTTGTTTCAAATCTAAATAAAACCAATGAACCGCAAAATTTTCTCGACGCCTCATCTGGTTTCAATTGGGTGAAAGCCATGAATGAGGAAATGAAAGCTCTTTATCATAATGATACTTGGGTTGTAACTGGTTTACCTTCAAATAGGAAACCAATTGACTGTAAATGGATATATAACATTAAATGTAAGTCTAAAGGTGATATTCGTGTTTGCAAGTTGTTAAAATCACTTTATGGGCTTAAACAAGTCCCTAGGAAGTGGAATGAGAAGCTTAGTTCTTATTTGTTTGATTTTGGTTTTACTCAAAGTGTGAGTGACTACTTATTGTTTACTCGACATAGTAAGAATTTGTTTGTTGTGTTACTTGTGTATGTCAATGATATTATTTTAACAGGAAATGAAAAGACTAAAATTGAAAAGGTTAAAGGTTTGTTGAAATCTTGATTCTTAATTAAAGATTTAGGCAAACAGAAATTTTTTTGGGGTATTGAAGTGATTGATATAAAACGTCGTATCTGTTTGACTCAGAGAAACTACTGTTTAGAATCAATTCATGGTTTTGGTATGTTAGGGTGTAAGCTTGTGAAAATTCCATTGGAAATGAATTTTGTGTTTAATAGAACTGAAAATGAAGAACGTTTGCAAAATATTATCGTGTTTCAAAAATCAATTGGGAAAATAATATATCTCACATTTGCAAGGTCTGATACTGCTTATGTTGTGCAAACTGCGAGTCCGTTTATGCACAGCCTTTGCATATCACATCTTGAGGTGGCTTTCACATTGCTAAGATTCTTAAAACAAAATCCTAGAAAAGGAATCAAAATTTCAGTGTCTTGGGCTGTAAAAGGATTTATAGATGCAGATTGGGCAAAATGGTTAAAATCGAGAAGATCTGTTACAGGATTTGTAGTGTATTTGGGTGATTCATTTGTGTTGTGGAGAAGTAAGAAGCAAGATATAGTGTCTCTTTCCTCCACAGAATCTGAATATAGAGCGTTGGGGTTAATTGCATGTGAAGTTACTTGGTTTTTAGAAGTGCTCTTAGATCTGCTAACTCTTGTTAGCATCTTGTGTGATAATGAGTTTGTCGTTAAATTGGCCTTACATCTTGTTTTTTATGAACAAACAAAACGTTTTGAAGTGGATGGTTATTTGATATGTGAAAAGGTTTCAAAAGGTTTTTTTGAAAATTGGAAAAATTCATTCTGAGTTCCTGCATGCTGATATTTTGACCAAGTCCTTGTCAATTTCTCAGCATGAATGTTTATGTCAGCAAATGGGTCTCATGGGTCCATTTCAAGGTAAGTGCTAATTGTTGTTAAGTTTGTGGGGGGGTGTTGAAATATATACAACTCTTCTCAAACTTAACAACGTGTTTTATCATCTAACTTGTTCAGGTTATTGCAGAATACTTCAAGGGGGCTTTATGGACAACGTGAAAGCTGGAGGGCTAGTGTTTGTGAGATAACTGCATGCTGGAATACACGGGGGCTGAAGTGGTACTGGAAGAAATGTCGAAGGGCTGCAGCTTGCTTCATCAGAAGTTGGAGTGAAAAGGACACGCGGATCTTTATGTACCCGTGGATCATCCACGGGTCAACCCGGAAGTATATATTGAAGGCTGATGTGTGTTTCCTGACGACTACGTAATATCTGGGTCTATTACTCGCTTATTCTCTCATCTCAGCTTTGTGTGTTCTTAGTCAAAGTTCTAGGGTTTGTTGTTGAGTTCTTTATTGCTGCAACGAATCTCTTCAAGTTGTGAGGGTTGTAGATTAGATTTCTTGTAGTGAGATTGATTTGTAATTCGTTATAAATTTCAAAGAAGATTTCGTTTATATATTTTTTACACAAAGCAATCCATAAATATTTCAACCGATGCAAAGCATGCACATCCTTAGCAATATCAAACACTTAGTACTATAAACAAGTATAAAACACAACATAACAAGGATGTGGAAAATATGACAAAATGTTTGATAATAGACGCAGAACATATCAAGATAAAGCAAATATAAATGGCAAGCAACTAAACTTACGAGACACAAACATCTAACATGGTTCTGTTATCGGGAAAATAGTGTACATCCAATTGTCATATAATATATATTGATCAACACAAAATGAGGTTACAAATAACTAACAAAGAGGGGCAAGACTAGGGCAAAAAAAAATGATAAGGGCCGCACAGAGTCGATTTATTGTGTTGGTCACATTGGGCGACTTCCGTGTAAAGTGGGGAAATCGCGATTAAACATAGCTTCTCGAGCTCACGATGAACCAGCTGTCAATTCGTGTCCGTCGAATAGCAGTGATCTTGATCTCTTACGGATCACCTCCAGCCGACTTGGGAGGCTTCGATTTGGGTTTGTGCAAAACACAACTGAATCATGTGAAACCCATGGAAGCAGGTCTCCTACATCCTTGAAATTTCTCAAATTGGTTAGAATGGGTCGCATTGCATAACACATATTTCAACACATGCATCCATCAAATCCTAATTACTTAATTTAGTGTCTTGTCTCTTATGTATAAAACATATGTTTTTACTAATGATCAATTAATATATTCGACTATTTTATTCTGTTTGAAGTAGTTATGATCATTACAGCAAAATGTCTCTCCCTCAAATGCCTTTCGTCCCAAACATATTTCAACCAAATGATGTGTAGCTAAACAGATACGCTTGAACAAAAATGGGTGATCTTCAAACTATTCTCAAAATTCACCCAGATGAACATTCGTCGGTGATAGTAAGGATGACCATGGGTCTAAAACCAGACCGATCGGAACTGAACCCGAAATAATCAAATAGTCAAATTGGCTAATCATTGGAATCGAAGACCAGACTGATGGGTAACTCGGTTCTCGTTTTGGTTACCCAAATGGTTAGGGTATGGTTGGGTATGGACCGAAAATATGTATGGTTTTCAGGTAACAGGTATAGGAACCGAATTTGTGGACACGAAATGAAAATGTGTATGGTTTCAGATTTGATACCTTGTTTTACGTGGCTTGTAACTCAGTGAATATGCAACCAAATAAAGTGTTTCCATAGTCTAAAATTAACTAAAAACACTAAAACAAATTATGGAAAAGGAATCATGTAATTATGAGATCGTATGAGCATGTTATGACATTTTAAAGTTCGTGACAGAATTGAAATAATCTTGAAAAAGAAAACCGACAGATTGGATACCCTATCTTCTAGGGCTTGTAACTCGATGAATATGAAATCAAATAAAGTGTTTATATAGTCTAACATTAATTAAAAACACTAAACCAAATGATGGAAAAAGAATCATGTAATTCTAAGATCGTATGAGCATGTTATGGCATATTAAAGATTGGAACAAAATTGAAATAATGTTGAGACAGAAAACTGACAAATTTGATACCCTGTCTTTCAGGGCTTGTAACTCAGTGAATATGCAACCAAATAAATTGTTTATATGGTCAAAAGTTAACTAAAAACACTAAACTAAATGATGGAAAAAGAATCATATAATTATGAAGTCGTAAGACCATGTTATGGCATTGTAAAGTTTAGGACAAAATTGAAATGAGTGCTGAAACAGAAACTAACGCATTCTCGATTTCGTAGGCCTATAAATAACCAGAACTGATACGACCAAACCTGAAAAGAACTGATACGCAAAATCCTCAAATTGAATATCCACAAACCGAACCAAGATACCCAATCAGTCCTAAACTGATTCCAGACAGTTTCAGGTTCGGTTTCGGGTAATTCTTTTTATCATCCCTAGGTGAGTAAAACTTTCCAACTTGTAAAGAAAATATAAAATATTTCCAAGATGTGTACTTGTTTCCATTCTTGAACTGACTGACAAGCATAAAAAATTATAAATTACACAACTCTAATGTAATGCACCGCCATCCAAATTGAACTCCAAGCATCACCAAGAAGAATTCATCAAGCATAATGAATCATTGTTTCTCCAAATCCACATAAGAATGTATTCAATGATGGTAAACAAACAACCACGAAAATGAATGTGGTTGTCTTTAAAAGGTTGAATACAACTCAAAGGTTATTTACAAACTTTGTTAAATTGCATAGTCATACTCGTGATGACCAATCAAATCATACATAATCTAAAGAACTTTCAGATAAGAACATATACCTTGGAGTCCTATGGTAGCACCTCAAACAACATGTTATAATATTACAATTATATCCTAACATATGTACATATACCGGTCAGCAACACCAACCGCTCGTACCAACATGAACATGTGCTAACCACAGTGTAGAACATGATAACAAATACACTCATAAAAAATGATGCTCTCTATCTGAATCGACGATGGGAAACCAAAACATAAAGCTACAAACGCATAAGAGTAGGTTAACAACATATGCATAGTCCAGTTCGGAGTGCTTTAAAACTTATAAGGACATAAATCAAATGCATCAATTTCAGTACATTTAACTTTACAAATTGAGAAAGAGCGTTCCCCAATATTAACTACACTTCACAATTATCAGTATGGACTTTGGTTGTCTTTTAATGATCTGTGGGTGAATATACATTTGAAGCAAAATAGAATATCAAATGTGTAGAAGATGTACATAAGTGTAAACACCCAATGAACACTTACAACAATAATAACACATCTTTCATGCAAGAAATATAGCCAAGAAAATATCAAAATCCGAAACACCCTCGCTTAAGGATTTTCATAAAACATCTTTTTTAAAACTCATAGTTTATCATAACTTACACCAATCATAACTTGTTTTTTAGAAGTCAAACTATCACACTTTTGAATTTAAACTCACCCAAAAATATTTTCATACTTATAAAACCTATGTTGAATACTCTAATATCTTATTCAGAATTTAGTAGGACTTTGATAAATTGGTTATTGTCAAATTCATTTTAAAATCCCCATTTTTCAAACAAAGTTTTTGATTGACTTTCTTAACTAAAGTCAAACAATGCAACTTTCTTGTGTTCACGACTTCACGTATTTATCATTTTTAAAAACAGACATACATGATTCAAGCCATGTTTCTTGTAGCAGACGACTTTAAAAACCTTTAAGGTTTCAAATTTCAGGTGAAAGTTAAAGAGCATCTACAATGGTTAATGAGTTCTAAAATATGTTTATTATGTTAATCAATAAAAAATTATATTTAAAAATTTTCTCCGGTGCAAAGCTTTTTTGAATGCTTTTTGTATAATTAACATTTGCCACATCTCTTTAAAATGTTTATATAAAAGCACTCGTATATACTTTTTAGTTTTTAAGCACACATTATATTTCAAATCGGTGTTATTTAATTAATGATATAATTAAATAATGAGAAACAATAAAAATAATGTTAATGATCAATAATAGCAACCAATAACATAAAATTTATCCATTAGGTCACTAAAGTTTTAATTGCATCTAATAGATCACTGAACTTTCAGTTTTGCAACTAATAGGTCATTGAACTTTCAGTTTTGATTTTAAAATAATGTTTTCTCCAATTTTAACCGGTTATACCCGATTAAAATCGATGTGAGGACATTGCATGGTTGGTTACTGCCCTCTGGCGAAGAGAGGAGTGGCTGCTGGACGCGGATTGCGCATCAAATGAGGAAAGTCGTGGGGGTGTGGTTAGGATGTAATTCGGTCGGTTAATTCGGTTTTCAGTTTGTTCGGTTCAGTTTAATCGGTTTTTGACTTTCAAAATATTAACTGAAACCGAACCAAATAAGGTTTGATTTAATCGGTTTTCGGTTTATTTGGTTTGATTTACTCGGTTAGGTTTTCAGTTAAATCCTAATAACAATCAATAAATATTTTTAATTTTTGATTTATAAATTGATAGCATAATGAAAAACTTTTCAATTGCAAAATGATAACTAAATCGTAGATTTGAATCTTGATGCCAATTTTCTAAGTTACCAACACAAAATCTAACAATAACATTGCAAATTTGCATTCTGTAAAAGCCCAAAAAAAAACCGTCGGATTACTTTCATTGTTCACTCAGACGTTTAACTTTTAGTTGGAATTTTGAATCACAATTAAAACTAAAAAATATAATTATTTAGTTTTATGATAATCTTTATATATATATATATATATATATATATATATATATATATATATATATATATATATATATATATATATATATATATATATATATATATATATATATATATATATATGTGTGTGTGTGTGTGTGTGTGTGTGTGTGTGTGTGTGCGCCCTTTTTCGGTTAAATTGAAACTTAATTTTTGAAACCGAAAACCGAATCAAATAAGGTCAACCGAATAAACCGAACCTTATTTGGTTTGATCGGTTTATTTGGTTGTGGTCGAGGTGGTACGGCTGTGGCAAGATTATAGATAGGCTTTGGACCTAGTAGAGGTGGTATGACTGTATATTTTTTTTTAGAACGACTGGTACGACTGTAGATGGGATGGGGAAACTGGTATGAGTCTGATCGAAGACAGTGGTGTCCTCTAAAACTAAAAAACGGTGGTTAAAATGGGAGACAATGGTATTTTAAAACCAAATTTCAAAATTCAATGGCTTATTGGGTACGGTTAAATCTTCATTGACCTAGTAGGTAAATTTTGTATTATTAATAGTCATCATGGATCTTTAACCTTAAAAAATATTATAATACTAATTTTCTTATTTAATAAATTAACCTAAGTGATATTAAATAATAAAGTTATAACTACACAATATTATCATAGGGATAAATTAGTCCATCAAAGGTGGACGATTTGTGTGCATGAGGGGTGCAAATGAGCCGAGCCGGCTCGTGAGCTACCCGGGACCGGCTCGATAAAAGCTCGGCTCGAAACCGATTTGAAACGAGCCCGAGCCGAGCCTGTGTCACCAAGCTCGATTAGGCTCGCGAGCCCTAAACGAGCCTATATATAATATTATATTATATGTATATATATATATATATATATATATATATATATATATATATATATATATATATATATATATATATATATATATATATATATATATATATATATATATATATATTAAAACGTATTTAATCATTTAGGGACTTAGGGTTTCATCGCGACTTCGAATATAAGTTATTAAGTAAGTTGTTTTTTTTCTTGCATTACAGTAAACGAGCTCGAGCCGAGCTTAAGCTCGTTTAGGCTTGTTAAGAATTAAACAAGCCGAGCCCGAGCCTGAGCCAAGCCTGTGTATTTCTTAACGAGCCCGAACCGAGCTTAGGTGCATAAAGTTCGTAACGAGCCGAGCCCGATATATTTCTTAACGAGCCCGAGCCAAGCTTGGTCAGGCTCAGGCTCAGGCTCAGGCTCAGGCTCGGGCTCGGGCTCGGGCTCGGGCTCGGGCTCGGCTCGGCTCGTTTGCACCCTATGTGCATCCACTTTATGTCCATTAGCCATGCATCAACAATGCTACCACTCGTAGATGGGTCATGCCTCCCTACCTAGCTTGGGTGGATCATGATCGGTTATATATATTTTCAGATTCATAAATTTTATTGTATCAATCATGATTTGCAATAAATTATTTACAACAACATAGAGTAGTTTATTTTTCCATCAAAAGTAATAACGCTCATGGTTGATGGTCGTTTTGGACTTAAGGACGTGGATTTTTACATTGTGTAAAAACTGAAGGTGTAACATAAGATAAAAGGGTAGAGATTTCCATGATGGAATTAAAATGAAAAGGTTAAAAGCTCCAACAAACCATTATACCAAGACACGCTTCACACTCTCTTAAAAGAAAAACAGATTTTACAATCAATATACAACACGAAAACCATGAAGGTGGACTCATTCTGAATCTATATTTCCAACAATAACAACAACCAACTGGAAAGGGTGTTCAATTGCATCCAACTACAGTAAGTTCCTGTGCATTAAGTATATTACCCTAATCACCTCATCTTACACATGTCACACCTCTACACTTGAAGCTTTTGCCACGTCATTCATTCTTCAAAGGAACTACCCCACTTTTCCTACCACACCATCTTCTGTCAAGCTGTTCCTGTTTTTGGTGGCTGTTCAAACAAACCATAAATGCTTAGTATTGGTCATAAAAATGTTTTGACTTTTTTTCCTGTGTTGTCTGGATAAATGATACTTAATAAATAACTGAGAAACTTGGGGACATGGAGAGAAAAGTTAAATGAGGATAAAATTGTAATAACTTGGGACTTAATGGAAAAAGCCTTATTTTCCTGAATTCAGCAATTAACTCGTTCTTTCAGCATTAGGTCAAAAAAAACCCTCACGTTAGGGTATTGATAAAATATCTAAAATGCCCTTGGGAACATATGAAAGTAACTTCTGAACTAGAACCATTTTTGCTAATATCTTGGAATGATTACTAATAGGGAACAGATTTAAATAAAGTATCAAAAAAGGAATATAGTAAAAATAATGTGACAATCTAAAATAAAGATTGTGTCGTTTATTTTAGCATGATAAAAGAAAGAAAATCGAAGTTTTTAGGTCAAAAGGGCAAAACTTTAAACTTGAAATCGGATATCTTTATAAAAGCACCAAGTTATAAGAATGTCATCCATAATTTATATTATTGCATTTAAGAGATAAGGTAAGAAGCCATAATTGACTATAAAAGTCAAACTATCTCTTTGAAACTGAAATCAAAAGGCAATTCACAAAAGATAACGAAAACTCGCCACATCACAAAGTAAATTCAAGAAACTAAACTAAATTTTACCTTTTTAAGAGGCAATTTAGAAGTTCCTGGCTTTTTTGTATAATCAAGTGGCTTCAATATTTCAAAAGAACACACTAAGGATTTGTCAACACTCAATAGAGCACCTGCATTGTCAAATTCTCCCCCATAATTTGGAGCTGAAAATATCGTCACGAGTCTTCTTTTAGCAAAAAACTCGTACCCGTCCTCTACCACCTGCAAAAAAAAGTCATAATATGGATTATGTCATACATGTACAATGTTATGATAAATATACAAATAAAGTACGTTGCTTTTCTAGCATTTAGCCCAACAAAAAAAATATTTCTTGCATGACCTACATTACGAAATAAAATTGAAAGAAAATAAATGTCATTTTAGGACGATAAATGCAAGAAAAGGCAAATCCCTTTCGTGTATTTGCCTATTATAGCATCCTACTTTCATTCTTTCTATTAAAGCATTATCTTTCACTTTTTTTCCTTTTTAAGAAACTATACTTTGACAAATCTACTCTTACTAAACCTTATACTTGGAAAATCTACCCAATTATAGCAGTAATTGCTTCGTGGTTGGATGACATTTCTATAATCAGGTAGATTTTACAACGCACAATGTTTAATTAGGAAGAAATGAAGATACAAAAAACAAATCAATGAAAGTGTGTTGCTATTTCTTGAACGACATGCTTCTTTTTTCCTTTTTTCTTGTTTTAACCGCATCCACATGAACTTTCACAATCTTTTACCTGATGACCTCTACAAATTAGGTCAAGATCATTCTTGGCAAGAAATTCAACAACTTTATCAGCTCCAAAAGTACACGAAACACCGCGATCACTATCTGACCAACCCTCAATATTCGGATCAGGATCTGACCACAATAAATCACATAAAAGCCCATTATCCGGGATCTCAGTTGGCCTCTCAATTTCCTTAATTTGTCTCAAATTTTCAAGCTCTGGGGAAAGACCGCCATGCATGCAAAGTATCTTTTCATCAACCAATGCAGCAACTGGCAAACAGTTGAAGCAATCTGTAAATATCTTCCAAAGACGGACATTAAATCTCCTTTTACATTCGTCATAAAACCCATAAATGCGGTTTATTTTGGCATCTTCATGGTTTCCTCTTAGAAGAAAGACTTTATCGGGATACCTTATCTTGTATGCAAGAAGTAGACATATTGTTTCCAAACTTTGCTTGCCTCGATCAACATAATCTCCAAGAAAGAGGTAGTTTTCAATGGGTGGATAGCCACCATACTCAAAAAGCCTCAATAGGTCTTGGTATTGTCCGTGTATGTCACCTATCATCAACGTGAATTGAAGAACAACATGAGCAACATTATTAAATGTTGAAAGAAAAGAAAAATGTCACTTTAAGACGTTAAAAGGTTTTCCTCTAGTACATGTAGGTAATCAGTTTTCTTTTTTTGGTTGCAGCTCGTTTTAAATTGATAATATTATAAGCCCTACAGGATCAATTATCATAGAAGGGTATGAAACACCCTATTAGGGTAACCAACCCATCTCACAAAACCAATTAAATTCTAATGGATAATTGTCGAGAACATCAATGAGGTGAGAATATGAACAAAACCCCAAAACCAAACAGTTCAAAGAAAGGCACCGATTCACCATGATGATTATCATCATAACTAAACCCAAACCAAAATCAGATCATTTATGAAGAAGCCCTTTCAGTAACTCAATCATCCTGATATAGTCAAGGCACCCGAATAGAAGTCAAATTTACATGGAACATGGGTAGAAATCTATCATACCCATCTGCAATTGATCGTCATAATTAAGAGATTATAAAGGAGTGAATTAAAAAACACAAGGATGAAAAACTAGTTCTCAAATCTTACCGCAGATCCTGATGGGCGCGTGGAGCTGCAGGAGATTAGGTTGCGAAAGGAATATTTGCCTGGCGTTGACGCACAGCTGACGGATCTCTGCCTCCGATAGCTGTACCTGTTTCCCTCCTCTGCCATCCAACAACCTCCTAATTATATCATCCAATACACCCTTTTCCATCATACCATCCATCACGATCATACTCATTTTATCTTCCTACCTACCTATTGACACGATGATCGTCCTAAAAACGGGGTAAATCGGGAACGATTTACATAGATAGAGAGAAACGGGTCGAGAAATTGAATTTAGGAAGAGAGATGAGGGATGAAAGAGGTGGGGTGTGGGTTGAATGAGATTTGGTGTGGTGGGTATTTCTCAAAGAAGAGAAAGAACATGTCTTTGGGCATGTCGTTATCCTCAAGATGCGTGCTCTGCTCGCTCTTCAACACTTTTTACAATTCTTCTCCGTCTGTGTGTGTTAATGTATACGTATTTCCTTCGTATTTTATTTTATATACACCGCTTGTGTTTGATACGTTCTAAGGTTATCCATGGCATGTGAATACGGTTTAATCACTATTCACTACCAAAAGAATATAGTTATAGTATTTAGGACAAAAACAAATAGGATAACTTATTTTTATTATGTTATTGATTTAGGCATCAGATTAAATGTTGGTGTGATTAGACCATTGAATACTATTTATCGTATGAATAAATCAGATTTGGTCGTTTGAAAATTATTTTCTAATGACATCTAATTCTAATATTATTATACATATTAATTGCAAGGGGTTCTAGAAGGATTGGGGTAGGGGTGGAGGGTTTTTCAGATTTTAAAGGGGGTGGGGTTTTTTGACCAATCATATTTCACTAGCTTTTCTGCCACGTTTTCCTTCTCACTGCCCAGGTGTCTTCGTTATACGATGAAGTATTCATTAGAGTGGAAGCCACATCACCTGCTATCGTTCTCATCTTCATCCTCTGCATCCACTTTACGTCTCTTATTTTCTCACAGATCCCCTCTTTCTTCAGAGGTCACAGGAGGAGGTGAAAGGGATTTTTCCGTCGGCGGAGAACCTACTAAAACCCTAGAATTTCTTCCAATTTCATGTCCACAAAAATGATGACTGAACCAGGAAAGAATCACAACCAGCAACACTATCAAGATCAATAGCAACCGCCTCATCATAGTGGCACTTTCCAAGGCGTTAGCAACTATCCTCCTCCGCCGCCGGTCATCGCTTTCCTCAGCCTATGCCCCCTCCCGGCGCCTCCAGTGGTCCTTCCATCAACCATTACGTCCATGGCTACCAGGCCGTTCCAGGTATTATTGCTCGATTTCTCTCCGATCAAAAGACCAAAAGGGTTTGCCGGTTTCAAGAACCCTAACCCGTTTTTGTAAACGTCGCTTTTCCATCCTTTCTTTCCTTTAGTGAACTCGGGAACAGAGTGTAAATGTGGCTCTTTCCGTCTCCAAATTTCCATACCCTTTCAAATAAGAAACCGTTCCTAACCTTTTCATTCATCTCTATTGGTCTGTCACGTACTTCCCACCACCACTATCTTCTTTGAACAAGAAACTAAAGAAAGGACAAATTCTTCTTGATTCTCTGTATCATCTCATATGATTTCATAAATCATAGGTTTTATTTTAATGATTAAGTACGAAACCCTCATTCTATGTTTCTGAACGTCTATATTTTTTATTGATTATTCTCCAAGGTACTCCTTATTAAAGAACCCAACAATTGAAAGCAGTTAAAGGGTGCCAACATCGACTTCTTTTTAAAGAAAAGTATGGAAAATGTAAACAAAGATGAAGGAAATCAAGAAATCCAGGTTCGATTTTTGGATTCAAGGAAAACGTAAACCAATATCAAGAAAGATCAAGAAATATAAGAAAGATCAAGAACACCGTTTGAGTTGTTGGTGGACCCAGCATACTTTCTTCCCTAATATACCACCTTTATTTTCCATCCAGCACTCCGGGTTTGTTTTTTTTCCTTCTTCTTCAACTCTTATTTATCTTTAATCTATACATCTTAAAAATCCTGTAAAAATTCAACTAAATCGAGGTTTTAGAAGTCATATCTGCTGGTAAGGGTCCTTTTATTGTTTAAAATGTCAAAAAATGATCCATTGCATAATCTGAATCACAAAATGATCAATTGCAAAATCTTGTGTAAACTCTAACACTGTAAGAATTTGGTTATTGATTTGCTTAAATTTTCCTATAAAGGTTTTGACTATTTATTTTAACCCATGGTCTGTGATTATGTTTCAATGGCTCTTTCTATTGTTCCTCTGTCAAATTTTTGATTTATTTTATTTGTGTCTAGGTGAAAAGGAGTATTATTAACAGAGAATTGTGCTTGTGCTCAATTCTGGTGTTTGACTATGTCCAGGAAGATCAACTGTTAATAGATGCAAAAATTAGAATAACAAGGCTATAAATTCAAAGTGAGGAAGAAAGAATGCTTGATGCTCGATGTGGGATCTTCAAGATGATAATATGGATGTGGTGATGAAATTGTTTCCATAGTTGGTTCCGGAATTACAAGTTCTTCTGGTTCTATGTATAACAGGTATGATTTTATGAATGGGTGAAGAAAAATATAATTTAATTACTAAAATATTAGCATAATTTTGGGTTAGCAAGTTAAGCATAAGTTTTTATGTATCTGTCTTTGATGGTTGTTTGTGTTATTTTTTTATATCGTAGGGAGAAAATTGAGCTCCTTGTGCATAAAACAGAGAATCTATTGAATTGTGAGTGTTTGGTATTGTTGGCATGTATTCATTAACCTGATCACAATTTTAAGTTTACTTGGTTTACTCCACCTTCTTGAATTGCAGGTCAAAACTTAGCAATTTTAATCCCATTTGGTTTACTACTTCATGATTTCTACAATTTTAATTGACACAAAATTCTCGGTCTTGAGTACGTACGTACGTGGGACCGGGACTGGGACTGGAACTGGGACTGGTAAGTCTATTTGAGCTGTTAAGTTTAGTCCTAATAGTTTTTAATTTAATAAGATAATTACAATATTAGTCCATTTAATTTTTATAATTAAAAAATACATGATTTTCGAGAAAATTATAAGAATGCCTAAAAATAAATGGACTAATTACAAGTTTAGTTCCTATAGTTACATGATTCCACACGGTTGAAGAATTGGCTTATGATGAAGCAGGCACACAGGGTAGATGTGGCAGATATGATCAGTTATATTGCATGTATTCCCTTATGAATTATACAGGTTAAGTATTTTATTACAGGATTCCACACTCCTTGAATTTGCTTGGATTGAGCTTCTTGAAACGAACAAGTCAGTAACAGTTGAAGAATTGGCTGAGGTATGCCAAAGTTTTCTTGAATTTTATGTTTGATGCTTCAAAGACTCCCAGTTGACCATTTCACATTCTTACAAATGATTTTTGGCAGTGCTACACCTGTTGAGAGCTACTGTGCACATCTTTTGCTATCAAGAGATGAAATTTATTTCGTTGTGCTTCACAGCAAAGGCTCTTCTTCAGTCTATGGTCCTCGACCAACTGTTTAGGTGTGTGTTGTGATTTATTTTCTATTCCCATTATTGTTATTTCTTCTAATGTCTGTTTAATTATTAGAGAAACTAAAACTCTTTTATTGACTGAAAATCCGAAGGTAGAAGAAATGAAGCGTAGAATTGTTGCCTAGGAGGCAGTTGATAAGGAATTTAATGAGTTTCTTGAGTTGCTAAAATCTGCAAAAGCAATGCCGAAGAAGAGGTGAAACCAATCTTCCCATATTAGAGAAATTGGTAACTATTAAATTAAAAGTTGTCTAATAAAATCTTATGAGGTTAAATATGGTTTATTTGACTGCCAAGATCGCATAAATTGTAAAAGAAATTGAATAATTTTTTTTTCAACATTCTTGTGATGTTGCAGGTAGCCCAAATAAAAAAGGCAGCTGGAGGTGATACTATGTTATTAAGATTCTCTGAAATGCTTAAACTTTTTCATGAGTTTGCCCATGTGGTATGTCATTGTCAACTTCTACTTTAGTATCAACGGTAGGGGTAAAATCGCATTTACACTCATTCAGTCATTATGAAATAATCTTTTAGGTCCATTGTATGTCCAATTGTGCATCATGTGCAAAATTTAGTGAAACACAACTTGATCCTGAATTTGTGGAAATACCTGCCTTTGTGTTAAAAAATTGGTATGTATTTGTGTTTGAATTTTTTTAATGGCATATAAATATATAACAACTAAACTTAAGTGATTTTGATTTGGAAATTTTGGTTGATAGGTGTTATGTAGCGGCTTCCTTGAAAAGCTAATGCCTGGTTTTCATCAGATGATTCATTTTTTTTTTTTTTCGAGTAAATAGAAATATAGAATCTACAAATTAATTTCAAGTTTGTACAATTTATCCACTGATAAAAATCATCTAAAACTAGAATTGTATATTGAGAATTTTCTAATTGTTTATATGACATTACAAAGTCTATAAATGATAACGTATGCAAATCAATTAAGAAATGGCGGTGTTCCTTTTTGGCGCTTAAATTGAAGCAAGAAATTTTATGTTGTAAGTTATTTTTCTCTTTGGAATAATAATTATTTAATTTAAGAGGTAAATATTTAGCCAATTTTTTTTATATAAATTGTTTTTTGTATATGCTACATATTACAGGAATGACGGATGGGTAGACACTGATTCTTTTACAGAATATACAAATGCTTCTAATGAAAAATGTGTTGCATGTAAAAGATACCATGGTTATTTTCGTCCAAATGCAAAGCAACACCAGAATAGTTTCAGAATGCATCAGAAATACCAGGTTTTATTCCAGCCCGTGCGAAGCACGGGCTCAATCTAGTTAGTATAAAATATAGGAAAGCATAATTGATCGGTTAATGTTAATATTGTAAGTTTTTTATCTTCCGAGAAATGTCTTTAATATAAAAAGACAATTTTACCGAACAGTAATCATGTCTCATAATGGATGTTAGGTGAATATGATACTTACTGTTGAAACTTACCAATGTAGGCATATAGACAAATTAAGATAGTTTGGTCGAATAGTTATGCATTTGTTTCTAAAATAAGTAGATTTGTGCGAGGTTTTATGTAATAAATGTATAATAAATATACTTTAGAACTAATTATTTTGCATGATTTGACTCGAGGAAAAATGAATTTAAAGATAACGCAATATCATTTTTGTATATATTTAGTTAGTTTTTTTATACAATTTATCCTTAAACTTATATTTGTTGGATGTTGACTCGCTATTATTGGTTTACATGTTCAATAAATATCATTAGGCACACATTTATTTATCTATTAATTAAATAGCGTAATTTTTGGTATCTGATGTTACGTTTTTTTGTAACGCGGTTTTTTTTTTCTTTATGTTCCAAAACCATCCCCACACCTCCACCGCTTGACCTTTAGACCTCAAAAGGGGGGAAAGAATAAGGGGAGTCGGGAGAGACGAGATCGACACACACAGTCGTGCGGGACTGCGACCAGGAGGGAGAAGGGGGTTCAGCCACCGGTTCTGAGCAGCCGAGGAAGGAGAAGAAGCCGCGCAGCAGCGGTGCCTTCGTCTGCAATAGCTTTCGTACGCCTTCTCCACCACTGCACCAGCTTACCAGCGTACTACCGCCACCGTCATGTAAAGCTATCGCAACACCATCGGTACTAAACTGTTAAATACCTAGACCTGGCTGAAAAATATGTTGAGATTTCTTTATTTCGCAGGTTTACGAGGGTTTGTGTTGGTTTTTGAAAGCTAAGAAAACGGATGGACCTGAAATGCAGATCCAAAAGATGTGAAAAACTCTAATCCTCTCAATCTCTCATTGAAGCCCTAATTGAATCTCTTTCCCAGCCACAACCACTGAACTGTCGCACCACCACCGTGTCAACATTACACCTCAACATCTACACCAGACTACACCACCCGTGCAGCACCAAAGCGCCACCGATGTAGCCACTGCCACCTCTCATCCTCTCCATCTCTTCTCTAAGTCATAAACGTGTTTCAACATTATCGACGTGTTTGTCTGTTTACAAGTGTGTGTATCTGTATAACAGTGTATTTGTGTCTGTCTGTGGATTTCATGTAAGTGCCTCATGCTAACCTTTAAGGTTTTCAGATTCTCAATTTTGGTTATTTTCTTTATTTGTTATTTAATTCTTGCAGACTGATGTTTGATAGGGTTCCAATTACAATTACACTGTGATTTTTTCTTTCATCTGATAAATAATCATCGATTGTGCATTTCAACAAACGTCGGTAACTTTTTTCCAAGGAATGGAGAAAATATCAACCGGAAAATTCTTCAACATAGGTCATCCCCAAGTGATGGCATCACCGATCATAATTTGGTACGTTAACAAACTTCATAACATCATCTCAACATGTTCCTTTACATACTCGCTAAGTCAGAAATCTCTTCATCTTTTATTGTATTACAAACATACGAGTGTGACTAAACCAATACGGTGATTGTAGTTCACGTTTGAAGTTGGGTAAACCTCTTCTAAACAAGGTTACGGGACACCTATGAAGACACTATTAGCTAAAGAAATGTTAAACGAAGCTTCAGCAAAAAAAAGGTCACCAAGTCTTATAGCCAAGTTAATGGGTCTAGATGGACTCCCATCTCCCCAACATATTCACAGGCAACAAAAAAAGTTATTAGACAACTCTCAAAACAAAAGAAATGAGAAGCCATTCAGTCATCAACACAATTGAACAGCAACAAACTCAAAGATGTTTATGTAGATCCAGAAGCATCACATGCTGGAAACCAATGCTATTCATCACCATTGAATTCAAAAAGAAGGTCCAACAAACAGGATATGGGATACATCCAGGAAAGATGCGATGAAATGCTTAGGGAATCTATTGCAATCAAAAGTAAACTCGAAAGGGTTGACTCAAACTCCGACTTGATGTTGACTTTTCTGCAAAAACCAGATTCCTTATTTGTAAAGCATCTACATGATCATCAACATATCCCTTCCAATTCTATCTGTAACCAAATAACAGTCTTGAAACCATCAAATTCTTTTACAAAAGAAGAGAAAGAAACATTACACTATCGCCATCAACGATCATCCAGAGTTCTAGAAAGAAAGGACGATATTGCCCTTTCGCCAACAAGAATCATTGTCCTCAAACCAAATCTTGCAAATATCCACAATGATAAAAGCTCTGTTCATGTTTCTTCTCCTGATATGTATAACTATAAAGGGCCATTAGGTGAAGTGAGGTCATCAAGACACAAGTCAAGAGAAGCTAGAGAGATTGCAAGACAAATCACTAGCCAAATGAAATAGGGGTTTGAATGTGGGGACATAAACTTATTTCATTCTGGTTTTAGAAGATATGATGACGTGGATGAATTTGATAGGCCCAGGAATTCACCCATGTCTCAATCCTCTATGATTAGAGAAGCAAAAAAGAGAATGTCTCAAAGGTTGAAGACACACGGGTATAAAGATCCGGGAATGGTAGGTAGGGGCAGCTTTAGCACACTTGAAGAAATGCTTTATGTTCCCAATAGTGGAATGAGGCATGATGATGACTTCCTTTAATTAGCACTTTCAATTGTGAGTAATCATTCGTTTAACCTTTGATGGGTGAAATATGGGTTCGACGACCTAATATGATGCAAGGTATGTTCATCTTTTTTCATTTGTGACACTTAAAAGTTAAAACTCGAGTCTTTAATTTAATTTTGTCTTTTATGAAACTTGGTTTTGAGGTTATCTAAATAATGCACAAGCTACAAAGCTTACAATAGATAAAAAGGGTTTCGTGCATACCAGGGATCTTGGTTATTTTGATGATGATGGTCAATTCTTTGTGGTCGACCGGATTAAAGAACTTATCAAGTATAAAGGGTTTCAGGTAAATCATGTATGTTATGGGCAATGGTTGTGTCATATTTGGCAAGTGTATTGCCACGTCGTCATTAGTTGAATGTCACATAAGGAAAAGGCTGAAAAAAATAATGGAAACATAGAAATATTTTATAATTGTTGTTTTGTTGAAAATCGTATGTACATTGCTATATTGGGTCAAAATTAAAGTATATTACACATTTCAGTAAAAATCCCAAATTACATTGATATTTCCTGCAATTGGTAAATGGGCAAATTATAGGAAACAATAATGTACTTTTCCGTTTTTACCAATATTAGTAATATACTTTAATATTACCTATAGAAATATTTAATTGCTGATTTGGAAATTGTATTGCCATGTCATCATTAGCTTAAATCCACAAAGCAAAAGGTTGAAATCATTGCTTTGGGTAGAAAATTATAATTATATTGCTAATATGGAAAAAACTTGAAGTATATAGTCAATATCGGTAATAATGGCAAAGTATGTTGCTATTTCCTGCAATGTTTTTATGATACAATTGCTTTAAATTCTCAGATTCAACTTCATGTTGACTGGGTTGACTCCGGCTGGAAGCTCCGACCATAGAAGGTATATATTTCGGTTTTAATGGCAGGAATTTATTAGGGTTTTCATCTTGCATTTATGTACATCATGCAGAAACAAAATCAGGAATCTTCTGATAAAAATGTTACACAAACATCAGAATCCAACAATGGCGCTCATTCAAACTTAATCACACCACCAAAAGGAGCTTTAAGTTCCGCTTACCTAACAGTTGGCAAACGACTATTGGTTAAAAAGAAGCGTATTTCGCGAAAAAAAGTCGTGAGTTGGATAATAATAGCAATGTACTTTGCTTTTAATCAATAATAGCAACGTACTTTTAAATTTTAACTTTTTTACCATGTGTAGGTAACTAACGCTAAGACAGTTGGTGTTGTGGTTGGTTCGGTTTCATATAGATAGGCTAAAAGAATTGTGAATTTAGGAGAAGAAGAAGAAGAAGATTTAAATGGAAATTTACAATCTTCTTCGAATGTGGAAAAATCAGGTTTCGTTTGTTTTTTGCACATTTTGTGGATACGAAATATCAATGTACTTTTAATTTTTTGTTTTATATGTTTTTTTTTCCTATTTATTAACTGTTGCATTGTAATTTCGATTTCTTTTCTTATCAACTCATGAACTTGGAAAATAATCAAAATATAGCAATGAAAATTGCTTTCAAAGTACAATGTTCCAAGTTGCACGTTACTTGCAACATTGTACAAATGTAAATAGGAGGCTATAATAAACAAGGAAATGAAAGTATTTTGCTATTTCTTTCATTTACTCTTGATTTAAATTGTAATTTAGTATCTAATATCATATGTGTTATGGTGTAGGGAGCAAGGGAAACACACTGGATTCAACTCATGTGGAACAAGAAATGATTGACAAAGTAAGTGTGAGACTATTTTACAAATTTGCCCTCATTTTAGTTTTTACTTTTCGTTTTCGCCAATATTTTTTTAATAATCATTAACTCAGTTAAGTAAAAAAATGTGTGTAAGGTCAAATCTAGCTTAATGTTCAAATTTTAGAAGATTCTTTTGGGACAAAAAAATATAAAAACTTCGATACATTACTTTTGTATAAAATTATCTTGATGTTTCATTTTTATCTTTTATTCTTAGCAGGAAACTACTGGTAACAGACATCTGAAAAGAAAGAGGGGACGACCGACAAATTTACCATCTCAAAGTCCAAATGGTTCATTAGAAGGTGCGATTAATCTCTTTATTTTCTATTTGGAGCTTTAATTATAATTCGAAACAAAATAAAAGAAAGTGTTGACATTGCTATAGCCAGAAAGATTTTCAAAGTATAAAGCTGTAATAGGAAAAACTAAAAGTAGAGTACTATAATATATGAAATTATGAAAGTATGTTGCTATTTCTTGCAGTTTAATGTAGTTATGGAATTTAATTATGGTTGAAACAGTAATGTATTTTAATTAGCAAAGGCTTTATACAATTTTTTCTTTGACAGGATTGCATCATCTAGAAAGTGACTTCAGGATCCGCGATAAGAAAGCATCCCGACACACCCTAACCGACTCAACGAGCTAGACCATCCATTAAAGACTCGCTCACATTTATAAGAGAAGAAAACGGACCCGTGCGGAGCACGGGGTCCCACTCGTTTATTATTAAAGAAACACCATTAAATATTTAAAGTCACACTTGCCATTCAATAATCATCATTAAGCTTAGAATTTTGTACATGATTTACCGTTAAATCAACTTTTGTACACATTTAGTCACATTCATTATTTTGGTCATCATCAATTTTACGATCATCTTCTTTAGCCAAAACTATTCCAAATAAAAAAGAAAACACCATTTTCCTGTTTATTTTTTAAAAATATTACAAAGTCTAATCCTCCTCCTCTTCGGTGAAAACGCACCCACCTCTTCCTTACTTTGCGAAAACCACCTTACCCTCACATCCCTCTCTCGCTCCGTTCTTCTTGAATCGTACGCCACCGGTAACCCACTTGCATTTCAAGAATGCAATATTATTGCTAGAATCCTATTTGAATTGATTGGAGGTTTGGATCGATTTTTGTTGTAGGTTGATGCTGATTTTAGATTAGTTTTATGGCGGTGCTGGTGGTGAATGGTGGAAATGGGTGGTTGTGGTGGACTGGTGGTGAATGGTGGAGACGGGTGGTTGTGGTGGTGAAACATGGCGATGGAAGGTGGTGTGTTGTTGCTAGAGATGAATGGTGGCGGTAGGAGTGGATGATATTGTGTGGAGAATATTATCGGAGCATAGTTTAATAGTAAATTGTGTACAAAAAAATTAATGGTAAAACATATGCGAAAAACAATACCGTGTAATACTTTGTCACAATGGTAAGTTTTGAATAGCTCTGGTGAATTTAATGGTAAATCGTGTATAAGAAATAAGAAGTGGCTAAATATGTAAAGATGTAATAATAGTTTATTACAATGCAAAGTCATTTTTTCCTTGTCTTAATGGTGGACTCTACTTTTCCGAGTGGATGAATGCATAGTTCTACATATGAGTCGACAAAGAATTACCTAATCTAGATAACGGACAAAATAAATCTTTTATGGCATTAAACACATTCCAGTTAAGGTATACAATGCAACGAATAGTCGTATCAACCATTATATATGTCATAATCATGTTGAGCTAGGTGTTTACTTGTATTGTGTGTGTAAAAAAATGATAGGGAGAAAATCTTCACAGCTGTGTTTTGGTGAACATAGCAAAGCCATTAAAAGATGTAAGTTTTAATAATTTATTGTCTTAAAATTCTAATATTAATTTTAAAAAATAATATATTATCAATCATAGATCTAACTGTATAAATGCATTTTTACATTCAAAACAAATTTGCTAAATTTTTAGTATCTATTAAATTTTGAGTTGAGTTGAGTTGCTCGAAGTATAAAGTTTGGTAACATGTCTAATAATACATGTGATGTTTTGCCACATACCAACTAAATGTATTTTAAATATTTTATTTTCTAATGACTAAGGTTGTATTTAGCCTCTTTCTTTGTTTTTGGGTAAAGTGCTAAAATGGCAAAATATAGAAAGATTTGTCATCCTTCCATTTAAGTCATAATACTCTTTGTTTCCATTGTTATTCGACGTACGATGTTTAATAAACTAATATAAAGAAAAACTCTCAATTTCACATTGTGTCATGAACGGAACAACAAACCTAACATTTATTCCCTATAATATCTAGGAAAAATTCTAGGCATACCATATACTAACTGACGTGCAGTTCTGATTCTCAAGACATCTCTGACTTTGTCAGTCTGCCAGTGACTTCTCTAACTCTCTGTCGGTCGGATTGGAGGCTTGGTCCGTTGGTCGCTTGGATCCGATTATCTGAAATCGAGAATCGAGATGTATGTATTCTTGAGCCCTCTTTTGTTTCTCTCTCATGCTCTTTATTTTACCAAATATTGGGACTAATTAATAAAGACATGTCTATCAGTATAGGGTATTTACTAAGTATAGGGTATTGACTATTGAGTGTAACAAATGTGAATAGGAAAATAGCTTCTGTGACTTGACACGTATAGCCAGTAGGATTACGTATTAAATATTTACTTTACTCGTTGGATTATAACATATTGATTGTTAGTATTAGGTATTACATTAAATCATTTATTTTTATTTACAAGTTTACTGTTTATGTGGTCATTTCTTTGTATAAATATTTGGCATCTAAATTTTAATGTATATAGGTAGGTAATAGGTTAATTTATTTTTCTTGAAAAATATAAAAAAAATTATTAGTATGACTAAATAAATTATCATAGAAGATAAATTTATTAATTGTTCATGTATTAATTAAATTTATTAATGAAAGTTGTAGTTTTGTTAAGTATTAGTTTTTTGTTAAAATATATTTGTTCATTATCATTTTATTTTGTTATTTGTTAATTGTTAATTATGTTGTTATGTAGTATATATCAATATGAAAAAACAATCCACCATTAATGGGTTATTTAAAAGAAAATATACAAAGCCACCAGAGATTGTTTTGGATGAAAATAACGCCACGTCTAGTATTCCTAGAACTAATCCAAAAAATCTCATCTCTAAATTAATGAAATTGATCTTAGTACACTAGAAAGAAATCTTGGTTTGTGTATGCAAATTTATGATTATCTAATTAATCAACGAGATACTATCCGACGAGCTTATATGAATTATGGTCCTCTTCAACAAACACTTTCTGTATAGCCTAAATCTGGACCAGATACCCATAAACGTAGCTTTCAAGTTTCTAAACCTTATCTCAAGTAGGGCGAGGCGAATGATTTGTGAGGAGATTGGTGGTGGAAAATTTTATTTACTCTTGATGAAGCATGTGATGAGTCTAATAAAGAACAAATATCTATTGTTTTGAGATTTGTAAATAAATATGGCTTTATTATGGAGCGTTTCTTCGGGCTTGTTCATATGCATGACACTACAACACAAACTCTTAAGAAGGCGGTTTATTATGTATTGTCACGTAATAATCTTGATCTTAAGTCAATTCGTGGTCAGAGGTATGACGGTCCAAGTAATATGCGAGGTCATTCCAAGGGTTTGCAAGCATTGATTTCAAATGATTGTCCATCTGCATAGTATGTTCATTATTTTGCTAGAAGCTGGTGAAGCAAAACTCACTGGGCCAGAAATTGTAAGAATGACAAATGAAAAGATTGGTGTAATACAGTCCAACATGAAAGCCGCGCAAGATCGCCAAAGAAGCTACTCAAATTTGAAGAAAAGACCCTATGATCTAAAAGAAGGCGATTTGGTAATGATAAAAGTATCACCTTGGAAAGGGGTGATAAGATTTGGCAAGAAAGGGAAGTTGAGTCCAAGATACATTGGACCCTTCAAAATTCTGAAGAGAATCGAGTTACAAGCATTCAAGCTGGAGTTGCCACAAGAACTCAGGGGAATACATGATACATTTCATGTATGCTATCTTAAAAAGTACTTTGGAAAGAAGGAATTAACCATTCCTTTAGAAGAAGTAAGAGTGGAAGCACCCAACAGACTAATTGAAGAACCAGAGGCGATGTTGGAGGTGAAAACCAAGAAATTAAGGAATAGAGAGATTGATCTGGTATTGGTCAAGTGGAAGCATTCACTAGGTTCAGATTTAACTTGGGAAACTTTGGAAAGCATGAAAAGAAGATACCCTAATTTTGCAGATTATGAAGCGATTCCGAGGACGGAATCCTAATTAGGGGGAGGTAGTTGAAACGACCAAAACTTTCCTATATAAATATGTAATATAAGGTGTATGTACTTTAAAGCTTTATATGTAATAATATGAGAAATTTTGGTTGAAAAGGGTAATTTAGTCATTTTTCACATAAAGGGTAAATTGGTCATTTGACCAAATGAGGAAAATACTATAAACTTTATTTATGATTTAGGACTAAAATGCAAGAATTATAGTTCCAAGTGGCCAACATAAGTGTTAGTGTCAAAAGCCTAAAGAATGCAAGCTTAGGGACCAAATTTGCAAAATTTTTATAAATAAAAATAAACATAAATGAGTGATTTATCACTCATTCTCCAGAAACTTGTAGAGTGATCGAGAGAGAAGAAGAAGAAGAAACGGGAAGAAGAGGAAGAAGGAGAAATTTCATAAGAATTGGAAGAAGGAATTTAAGATTCCTTAGTAATCAAGGTAAGACATCCTACTATTCATCATCTTCTTCACATGAAACCTGGAAATTCGTGAGATGAAGATCATGGAATGTTTCCAGGAGTTCATCTCCATCAAGTTAGACCAAAGTATCATGTAGATACACAAGAATTTTAAAGAGTTATTGAAGTTTTGGTAAAAGTCCATAGAAATGGGTTTGAACTCAAGAACCCTAGAAATTGGGTTTATGGGTTTGAAACCGATTTCCATTGATTTAGCAAGTTCAAAGGGTCATAAAGAGTGTAAGAAATCAGTTCTAAACTTAAAAATCAAACAAAATGGATTTTTGGCTAAAAATGGGCATTATGGGAATGTTTTAAGCCTTGGAATGGAATTGATGATTCCATGGTTTAAAACTACAAGTAAGCTGCTATTTTAGGCCTAAAAATGACTTTAAAATTGTAACACCCCTTCTCTCAAACCATATTTAATATACAAATACAGTTTCCAAACATATTTTACAACTTGTGACTATAAAACAGCCACTAAATTTTTTTATTTTACAAACTTAACTCGAGGGGTATTACAGACTCAATACCAATAACCATAATTTAAACTTACATTGTACAATAACGGTTCCAACTTCAACCTTCGCTCCGTTCACCTAAGTACATAGCATTTTAAACAAAACATACGTGAGACATAAAGCCTCGTGAGTAATATGGGTTTAGACCCAAAACTTTTCTTTTCAAAACTTGAAATATCAAAAGTACATTGCTAAAACTGATTCATTTCATAAATCTCAAAATGACTTTTTCTTCTTTACTTTCAAACTTTAAAAAGACTTTCTTTCTTAAAACTGCTTTTCTTTCTCATTTATCGTGACCAACTGAAACTTATGAATTAAGTTAATTAATTCATTCAACTAGCTCCCCTCGCGGGACAGAACAGATCTGCCCACTCGGTTTGCTCATTCTGTCTCCCCTTCGTGACTTGGAACAAATTCAAGCACAAGGGTATGCTAAGCTAGACAACTACTTCGCGACGGGAGGTACCATCCCAGTAGTGTCTTCTGATCCCCCAATTATGTGGGTGATCCTAGTCCGGACAACTGACTCATATTTCTTTAATTCTTACTTCATGTCATCTCAAATTGGTCAAAGTAGGACACAATTTGTAAACTATTCTTACTCAAACATTTTATAATTCTTTTACAAAAATACTTTCAAAACTGCTTCTGACAACTGAGTTCCTATAAGGAACTTCTTTCAAATTACTTTAGAAATCATACTTAAAATACTAAGCCCTTGTATAGAGCTTCGTTCAAAACCATTTTCCAAACTTTAGTATTTTAAAAGATTTGAAATCATACTTTTCTGAAAATAACATTTTGCTATGTACTAGAAAATCCTCATAAAACTCACCTTGATGTTGCTACAAGTCTCTATGCTTCTCGTATTCCTTTCCCTTTTCCGTGCTCAACCACGTTTGAAGCACCACCTATATAAGTATTATATATAAATACTTAATAAATACATATTCTACAGTTCTAAGGTCTCATACATCTCAATTTTAGGTTATAACAAATGTTTAACCATTAATAGACTCTTTTTATAATTTGTCCCCGTAATACACGTATATTGCTACAGTGATCCCGAGAGGTCGTATTTCAGTTTTGACACTTTTACATGAAGTCTTAAGCCATATAAGACTTGTGTTCCAAATTTGGGATTAATCGGACAAGTTTAGCTTAAATCCCAAAAATCAAGTTTTAACAATATTCTTTGCAAATTTGCCACTGCCGCTACAGTGATTTTTCCGCAAGGTCGGATTGCAAATTTGAAAGTTTCTTACATGTTTTCATACCATTTTAAGGCTATGGTATAAGTTACAGACCAAACGGACAAGCCTAGCATCGATTTCAAAACTCAAAAATTGGACAGAAGCTTTTCCAGTAAACACACGACCCGTGTGTTTTTTGTACTAAGAAACACACGACCCGTGTCTTTCTGCAGACTCAGTTTTTAAGTTCGATTTTTGTGCTACAGACCTCTATTTTGACCTATTAAGCACCTAATACATATCTTAATTGTTTTACTATCATTCCATGACTAAAACCCTTGCTTTACATCAAGTTTTAAGCCATGGAATCATTGATTCCAATTCCAATTTCATCCAAACCTGTTTTTGTCATTTTAGTCCAAAAATCCAAGTTTTCGAAATTAATCACTTGGGAGTGTCTTCATACATCCCAAATGATCATTTGAACCCAACAACACCATAAAATTCAGCTTTGATCTTGTAAAACCCGTTTTTAGTGTTCTTGGCCAAAATCACCATTTCTTACTTCTTAACACATTCAAGTGTTATAACATGCTAGATGGATGATTTTGAGCAAGATAAGATCATTAGAACCTTGATTTCTGGAAAATCAGAAGTTGGGATTAATTTCCCGTTCAAGAATTTGAGTTCTAGGGTTAGATGGTTACCTCTTGGAGCTTGGAATTACTAATTCCTAAGCTTGTTCTTGATTCTTGGCAACGATCTTTGAATTTTCTTCTCCCCGTGTTCTTCCTGCTCACTCACGCTCTCTCTAGCTTTCTCTGGAAGTCTCTACTGATTTCTAGGAGAATGAGAGTTTAATCTCTCATTTTATAATTAAATGCATAAAAAAAATTACACAATTGGTCCTAATCTTTCACTTTCTTTACAAAAATGGTCCTAAGACCCAAATTCATGCAACAATGTTCCATTAACTTCCAACTTGACATTTTCTTGACATTTTGGTCATTTTCATGTCAAATGACCATTTTGCCCTTTTTGGTCAAATTTTACTATTCACGCGGAAAAACTCCAAATTTCACATAAACTAGTATTTCTCATTATATTATGTTACAAATACATATTATTACACATAATAGTCGTACGATAAAATAAATGACCGTTTTAACTTTTTCGCGGGTTCTTACAAAAATGATTAAGTTACATATTAAGGACTTAATCCTCGGACCATAGGACCTGCAGCACAAAAATCAGCAAAGAAGGAAGTTCCCAGGAGGAGCACGAGTCATGCTCCCCATAGAACAAATATGGCATGACTCGTGCCAACAGCCTGTGAAAAATTAGTCCATTTTTAAGTTGGGAACTTGATGCTAGACTTGTCCGATTGGTCTATAATTCATACCATAAGCTTAAAATGGTATGAAAACACATGTGAAATTGTTAAATTGAGAATACGACCTTCCGAGGCTACTGTAGTAAAATACGTACAATATACGAGTTAATTAAAATTTGTTAATTAAAGGTTAGACACTTGTCTTGACCCTTAATGATAAAACAAGGACTCTAACATGTTATAGAGTCAATTTAAATGTAATTAATGTATCAAATACTATATATATAGGTGCAAGTCAAGTAGTCGGACACCGAAAGGGTAAAGAACCAAGGAACGTTTAAACAACTTTTCAAGAGTTCTAAGGTGAGTACATGTAGCATTTTTACCCATTTTGGGATACATGGCAAGTAAATAAGAAGTTTTCAGATTTCATATAGTATTTTATATATGTGAAACTTATTTGCAAGAATGGTATTTCCTTAACTCATATTGAAAGTAAACTGCTATATTTTGGTAGTATGAACTTGGTAATAGCCTAGTTTGTGGTAAAAGTTTGTTAAAGTCAAAAGCTTGGCAAATAGCCATTTTGTGTTCAAATATTATCTCAGTTTTCAGAAAGTATTTTTCATAATTGAGTGGTATTGTAGCTAGCATTCGTTAGTAAGGGAACTATGTTCCAACCTACCCGGGTTAGGTAAGGAGTCTACTGGGGATAACCCCTTCGCGAAGTAGGCTGCCTCAGCACTTCTATGGTGAAGATTGATCCGTTCTTTCTAACTGTAGAGACTTGGGGTATCACACTTAGTGATTAAAGCCCTAAGTATAAAAATTCAGCAAGTTTATAAAACCAGTCAAGAAAGTATGAATTATGTTAGTTTTGAAATATATAAATTGATTTTGGAAGATAAGAGTTATAGTATATTAATACTATGAAATTTCAGCGAATGTTTAACTATTAAAGTTTTTATAAAAGGAGTGTTTATGTTTGAGTCTAAAACTCATGTAACTCACGAGACATTTTGTCTTACATATTCTATGTTTTTATGCCATGTATTCCAGGTTCAGGTACAAAGATGTGAGATAGTTTGAATTTGCTAAATAAGCACTAGGTGCAAAGGAGTGGAGCTGGATACAGCTTCCATATTTGGTATTGATTGAATCCGTTTTCCTTAAGCTTATGGTTGGTTGATATGTATTGTAACTCCCCTTTTTGTTGTATTTAAACAAGTAAAACGGTTTTTGTTGAACCGTGTTTTGTAAAATATACTTTTCCTTAAGCTTATGGTTGGTTGATATGTATTGTAACTCCCCTTTTTGTTGTATTTAAACAAGTAAAACGGTTTTTGTTGAACCGTGTTTTGTAAAATATACTTTTATGTATTAAGAATGGTTTGAAAAAGTTGGGGTGTTACAAGTTGGTATCAGAGCCATAGTTTAAGCGAATTAGGATTGGATCATTCCACTCCTAGGCTTAGACTAGTAAAATAGTTAGTTAAAGTGAATTGCATAAATGGATATGTCTTAAGGAAATAAGACATTATTTGCTAATGGTATTATATGAATATATTTATGAGTTAAAAGTAGCTAATTGATACTAGTGAACAGTGGAACCGAACGAAAACATCGGGAACAACATGTGTAGGTGATTATGGTAATATGGGCCCGTATTATCATAATCACAGGACGCGTATTGTGACTAGTGTAACCGCGAGGGAATACTGGGAAACTAGTGGAAAAGTAGTGAACTAATATTTTGATATATTATGAAAGACTAAAGTATTTGAAAATTTTATAGCAAAAATGCGGACTAGAAGTGGTCAAGGATCGTACGCAGAAAATCCGGATCCTAATGCAAGGCCTCCTATTCCTCCTCGACAGCCCCAAGTCGTTGACGATGGCAATTCTAGGGGTGAGGCCAATCCACCTCCATTGACTTTGGAGGCGATTCAGAAGTTGTTACATGATTCACAAGTGCAAAACAGACAGGAAATGACTCGTCTTCTGGATGAGCGACTGGGCGAAAGATCAAAGTCACAACCTGAAGATAGCGAGAAAAGTGTGGCTCCTAAAGGCACTAATCCGAGACAAACTTCTTCTCAGGGAGATTCATCTTCCAAATCACAGCCTCAGTTCAAGACTAAAGGAGCCTGTACTTTCAAGGACTTTATGTCCTGTCGGCCAAAGGAGTTTAACGGGGAGATGGATCCGCGAATAACAATACGGTGGTTGACCGAAATGGAACAAGTTCTTCGCATCTGTCGTTGTGACGAGGATATGAAGGTCGGGTTTGCTTCTCAGATGTTAAAGGCTGAAGCTCTTACTTGGTGGAATACTCTCCGCCGAATCAAGGGGAGTGAATTTGTGGATGCGTTGACTTGGGACGAGTTCGTTCAACGGTTGAAAGGCAAGTTCTGTTCAGCTAGGCATCGAGAAAACTTGGTTAATGAATTCTTTGCTCTTGCAAAGGAAAAGCAGACGGTTGATGAGTACACTAAAAAGTTCTGTGAGATGCTGCCATTTCTGGAAGATACACTACCGACCGAGGCTGGAAGGATAAACCGATATGTTAATGGTTTGCCGGCGGACTACTCGTTAGAAGTTAGCAAAGCTACTACTCTTGATGAAGCCATTGAATCTGCGGCCAGGGTCGAGAGTATGATAGAGAAAAAAACTAAGGAACGACAAGCATTTGCGGAAAAGCGAAAGTCTTCAGGAATCTCTGGAGCAAACAAGAAGAGTCGTTTTTCATCAGGGGTTTCTAAGCAAAGTCAAGTTAAAGAATGTAAGAAGTGTGGAAAGAGGCACGGTGGGGAATGTAAGAAGGGTACCAGTGGATGTTATAAATGTGGTCTTCCGGGTCACCAGGCTAAAGATTGCAAGGTGAAAGATATCAGCGAAGTGGAATGTTTCAATTGTCATGAAAAGGGTCATTACGGCACCAACTGTCCCAAGAAGAAGAATGAGACGTTAGTTTCTACTACAAGCAATAAGAAGACAGAGCCAGCAAAGACGAAGGGAAGAGCGTTTCAGATGACCCTTGATGAGGCCAAAGAAGACCAGGATGTGGTGGCAGGTACACTTATTGTAAACTCACAACCTGCTTATGTTCTTTTCGATTTTGGAGCACATTTCTCTTTTGTGTCCCATGACTTTAGTAAACGTCTGAACATACCGAGGAAACCGTTAGATGATACTTGTGTCATAGAAGTCGCGAACGGAGAGTTAGTTACGGTACGTCATGTGTACGAGAAATGTCCGGTGGAGATTAATGGGCGAATCTTAAAAGCTGACTTGTTACCTATCGGGATTAAAGGATTTGATATTGTTATTGGGATGGATTGGCTCGGAACTCATAATGCTAAAATCCTATGCGGAAAGCGAATGGTGTCGATTAAACTTCCTGATAGTAGCAAAGTTTATATATATGGGGAACGACGGAAGAATATACAGAGTCTCATCACTGCTATTAAGGCCCGTAAATGCATTCAAAAAGGGTGTGAATCATTCATTGCTTATGTAATGAATGGGAAGAAAGAGAAGCAGAAGATGGAGGATATAAAAGTAGTTAATGAATTTTCTGAAGTTTTTCCTGATGACTTACCTGGGTTACCACCCGTTAGGCAAGTCGAATTTCGTATTGATCTTGTTCCTGGAGCAAGTCCCATTGCCCGCACGCCGTATCGTCTCGCTCCTACAGAGATGAGAGAACTTATGTCTCAGTTGCAAGAACTTCTTGACAAGGGGTTTATTCGTCCCAGCTCTTCTCCTTGGGGAGCTCCAGTGTTATTTGTCAAGAAGAAAGATGGTACTATGCGTATGTGTATAGATTATCGCGAGCTCAATAAGGTGACCATCAAGAATCGATATCCTTTGCCACGGATTGATGATTTATTCGATCAATTACAGGGAGCCAGTTATTTCTCTAAAATTGATCTTCGTTCCGGATATCATCAAGTACGGGTAAAGGATGAAGATGTATGCAAGACTGCATTTCGAACTCGATATGGTCACTATGAATTTTTAGTGATGCCATTCGGTCTCACTAATGCCCCCGCTGTGTTTATGGACCTCATGAATAGGGTCTGTAAACCTTTCCTTGACAGATTTGTTATCGTTTTCATTGACGATATTCTAGTCTATTCGAAAAGTGAAGCGGAGCATGAAGTGCACCTACGTGAAGTGTTGCTTACCTTGAAGAATGAACAGTTATATGCGAAGTTGTCAAAATGTGACTTTTGGTTGCGGGAAGTCCAGTTTCTGGGTCATGTTGTTTCAGCTGAAGGTATTAAGGTGGATCCGACAAAAATAGAAGCGGTAATGAAATGGGAGCCACCGAAGACACCTACAGAAGTTAGAAGTTTTCTTGGATTAGCCGGTTATTACCGACGATTTATCCAAGATTTTTCTAAAATAGCGGTGCCATTAACTCAGTTAACTCGGAAAGAAGTGAAGTTTATCTGGGGAGAAAAAAAACAAGAAGCCTTTGAAATACTGAAAAAGAAGTTATGTGAAGCTCCAGTACTCTCTTTACCAGAAGGCACAGAAGAGTTTGTAGTATTCAGCGATGCATCTAATAGAGGTCTCGGATGTGTTCTTATGCAACGGGGCAAAGTTATTGCCTATGCTTCTAGACAACTAAAAGATGCAGAGACGCGTTATACTACTCATGATCTAGAATTGGCTGCAATTGTGTTTGCATTGAAGATTTGGAGGCACTATCTGTATAGGACGAAGTGCAAGATATATATACAGATCATAAAAGTCTACAATATCTTTTTACTTAAAAAGAATTGAATTTAAGACAGACTCGGTGGATTGAGCTTGTGAACGATTATGACTGTGAAATAATTTATCACGAAGGAAAAGCTAATGTAGTAGCTGATGCTTTAAGCCGAAAGGTTCGTGAAAAAGTTATTAAAGGAAGATCCATGTGAATTGAAGTGGTCTCAACTTTAATTCAAAAGATTAAAGAAGCTCAAGACGATGCTTTAACTGAAGAGAACATAAAGAAAGAAAAGCTTGGGAAAAAGGTGGTGTTTGAAGTAAATACTCAAAGGTTACGTACTTTTAAGGGACGTATTTGGGTTCCTAAGTATGGGGCAACTAGAAAGATAATCTTGGATGATTCTCATAAATCCAAGTATTCTATACATCCTGGAAGTACAAAAACATATCAAGATTTGAAGCAGCATTATTGGTGGCCAGGAATGAAAAAGAGAATAGCAAAGTACATATCCCACTGTGACACTTGTGCACAAGTAAAAGCAGAACATCAGGTGCCGTATGGTACTGCACAGTCATTGCAGATACCAGCAGGGAAATGGGAAGAACTGACCATGGATTTCGTCATGGGGCTGCCAAGAACGAGAAGGGGACACGATAGTATATGGGTCATTGTTGACAGGTTGACTAAAAGTGCCCTATTTCTCGCAATGAAAGAAACTAACTCACTTGGAGAATTAGCTCAGTTGTACCTCGACGAAGTGATCAGACGTTATGGAGCACCTTTGTCCATAGTCTCAGATAGAGATCCTCGATTCACGTCTAATTTTTGGGATGCTCTACAAGAAAAGATGGGAACTCGAATTAAAATGAGTACAGCCTATCATCCTCAGACAGATGGGCAAAGCGAACGTACTATTCAGACTTTGGAGGATATGTTGAGGTCGTGTGCCATTGATTTTGGAGGTAATTGGGACCAGCATCTACCATTAGTAGAATTCTCGTATAACAACAGTTACCACTCAAGCATCAAGAAGCCGCCTTTTGAGGCCCTATATGGCAGGAAGTGTAGAACCCCAGTATGTTGGCTAGAAGCTGGTGAAGCAAAACTCACTGGGCCAGAAATTGTAAGAATGACAAATGAAAAGATTGGTGTAATACAGTCCAACATGAAAGCCGCACAAGATCGCCAAAGAAGCTACTCAAATTTGAAGAAAAGACCCTATGATCTAAAAGAAGGCGATTTGGTAATGATAAAAGTATCACCTTGGAAAGGGGTGATAAGATTTGGCAAGAAAGGGAAGTTGAGTCCAAGATACATTGGACCCTTCAAAATTCTGAAGAGAATCGGGTTACAAGCATTCAAGCTGGAGTTGCCACAAGAACTCAGGGGAATACATGATACATTTCATGTATGCTATCTTAAAAAGTACTTTGGAAAGAAGGAATTAACCATTCCTTTAGAAGAAGTAAGAGTGGAAGCACCCAACAGACTAATTGAAGAACCAGAGGCGATGTTGGAGGTGAAAACCAAGAAATTAAGGAATAGAGAGATTGATCTGGTATTGGTCAAGTGGAAGCATTCACTGGGTTCAGATTTAACTTGGGAAACTTTGGAAAGCATGAAAAGAATATACCCTAATTTTGCAGATTATGAAGCGATTCCGAGGACGGAATCCTAATTAGGGGGAGGTAGTTGAAACGACCAAAACTTTCCTATATAAATATGTAATATAAGGTGTATGTACTTTAAAGCTTTATATGTAATAATATGAGAAATTTTGGTTGAAAAGGGTAATTTAGTCATTTTTCACATAAAGGGTAAATTGGTCATTTGACCAAATGAGGAAAATACTATAAACTTTATTTATGATTTAGGACTAAAATGCAAGAATTATAGTTCCAAGTGGCCAACATAAGTGTTAGTGTCAAAAGCCTAAAGAATGCAAGCTTAGGGACCAAATTTGCAAAATTTTTATAAATAAAAATAAACATAAATGAGTGATTTATCACTCATTCTCCAGAAACTTGTAGAGTGATCGAGAGAGAAGAAGAAGAAGAAACGGGAAGAAGAGGAAGAAGGAGAAATTTCATAAGAATTGGAAGAAGGAATTTAAGATTCCTTAGTAATCAAGGTAAGACATCCTACTATTCATCATCTTCTTCACATGAAACCTGGAAATTCGTGAGATGAAGATCATGGAATGTTTCCAGGAGTTCATCTCCATCAAGTTAGACCAAAGTATCATGTAGATACACAAGAATTTTAAAGAGTTATTGAAGTTTTGGTAAAAGTCCATAGAAATGGGTTTGAACTCAAGAACCCTATAAATTGGGTTTATGGGTTTGAAACTGATTTCCATTGATTTAGCAAGTTCAAAGGGTCATAAAGAGTGTAAGAAATCAGTTCTAAACTTAAAAATCAAACAAAATGGATTTTTGGCTAAAAATGGGCATTATGGGAATGTTTTAAGCCTTGGAATGGAATTGATGATTCCATGGTTTAAAACTACAAGTAAGCTGCTATTTTAGACCTAAAATGACTTTAAAATGATTAAGTTACATATTAAGGACTTAATCCTCGGACCATAGGACCTGCAGCACAAAAATCAGCAAAAAAGGAAGTTCCCAGGAGGAGCACGAGTCGTGCTCCCCATAGAACAAATATGGCACGACTCGTGCCAACAGCCTGTGAAAAATTAGTCCATTTTTAAGTTGGGAACTTGATGCTAGACTTGTCCGATTGGTCTATAATTCATACCATAAGCTTAAAATGGTATGAAAACACATGTGAAATTGTTAAATTGAGAATACGACCTTCCGAGGCTACTGTAGTAAAATACGTACAATATACGAGTTAATTAAAATTTGTTAATTAAAGGTTAGACACTTGTCTTGACACTTAATGATAAAACAAGGACTCTAACATGTTATAGAGTCAATTTAAATGTAATTAATGTATCAAATACTATATATATATATATATAGGTGCAAGTCAAGTAGTCGGACACCGAAAGGGTAAAGAACCAAGGAACGTTTAAACAACTTTTCAAGAGTTCTAAGGTGAGTACATGTAGCATTTTTACCCATTTTGGGATACATGGCAAGTAAATAAGAAGTTTTCAGATTTCATATAGTATTTTATATATGTGAAACTTATTTGCAAGAATGGTATTTCCTTAACTCATATTGAAAGTAAACTGCTATATTTTGGTAGTATGAACTTGGTAATAGCCTAGTTTGTGGTAAAAGTTTGTTAAAGTCAAAAGCTTGGCAAATAGCCATTTTGTGTTCAAATATTTTCTCAGTTTTCAGAAAGTATTTTTCATAATTGACTGGTATTGTAGCTAGCATTCGTTAGTAAGGGAACTATGTTCCAACCTACCCGGGTTAGGTAAGGAGTCTACTGGGGATAACCCCTTCGCGAAGTAGGATGCCTCAGCACTTCTATGGTGAAGATTGATCCGTTCTCTCTAACTGTAGAGACTTGGGGTATCACACTTAGTGATTAAAGCCCTAAGTATAAAAATTCAGCAAGTTTATAAAACCAGTCAAGAAAGTATGAATTATGTTAGTTTTGAAATATATAAATTGATTTTGGAAGATAAGAGTTATAGTATATTAATACTATGAAATTTCAGCGAATGTTTAACTATTAAAGTTTTTATAAAAGGAGTGTTTATGTTTGAGTCTAAAACTCATGTAACTCACGAGACATTTTGTCTTACGTATTCTATGTTTTTATGCCATGTATTCCAGGTTCAGGTACAAAGATGTGAGATAGTTTGAATTTGCTAAATAAGCACTAGGTGCAAAGGAGTGGAGCTGGATACAGCTTCCATATTTGGTATTGATTGAATCCGTTTTCCTTAAGCTTATGGTTGGTTGATATGTATTGTAACTCCCCTTTTTGTTGTATTTAAACAAGTAAAACGGTTTTTGTTGAACCGTGTTTTGTAAAATATACTTTTATGTATTAAGAATGGTTTGAAAAAGTTGGGGTGTTACAAATAGCAACTGCTGGATTATATCTAGAGGCGAGTAACTAATGTTTCCTTTGCGAATATGTGATATAATGTTTGTGTTAAATCTTTGTGACTGGGGAAATTCTATGTGGGCCTTCATGGCCGGTGTACTAGGCCTTTGTGGCCCTTGTGTTATGAGGGCCTTTATGGCCCATGTGTTACGAGGGCCTTTGTGGCTGGAAGATATCATTCATTGGGGGTGTTACGGTGAGCATTGTGGCTCGAGAGGGGGTTGAGGAAGGGACAAATTTGTGATTATGGTGGTTATGGGGTTGAATGGAGGATGAAAGATGTAACACCCGGTTTTTAATAAAACATCTTTATTTAAATAAATATCAATTTATTCAATAATTAACATTTTGAAGATATTTAGAAATCATTTTAAACATCAATTCACCGCATGAATCCCCAATTAAGCAGTATCAGTGTGTACTCGTCATGCTTGGCCGTCATTTCCACCTGTACAACCTGAAATGATAATTTAGAAGGAAAAGGATAAGCACACGGCTTAGTGAGTTCCAACAACTACACAGCATATCAGCTACACATACTTTACCCCTAACAGGAAAAATACATCCACACGTCACATAATCTGCTCTACACAGTATATTGGATTATATCCTCCTATACGTATCTGCTAAGTAAATCTAATTCCCCGGCTCAGCACTTAGAGCTGCGCATACCCTGTACGTCGAGTCATGCGTATCTGCTCAGTGTATTTTGTACGTATCTCTATATTACTCAGTACGTCGAGCCCACATACACCATAACCCAACTCATACAATTATAACAGGAAAGTATATATATACACTCAACTTGGTACTATTCATCAACATCTTATAAGCACACAAAATACAGTAAAGGACATATAACGTCCATGCAATGTAGTGAGAAACTCACCTGATTATAGTCGACTACATCGTTTATCTCTGTTTCGTATTCCCTCTTTAACTGTTAACACAGTAAGACATTTATCACTCTTTACTCCTTAACTATACCATAGTTGCATCACTAAACCCTTCCATAATTCCAACATGATACCTCGTGATTTATCAAGTAAAGGATAGCCAGGTAGAAGATTAGTTGGGGTGGCAGGATCCTTTCAGCATTTTAGCTTTTCGGAAAATCCAACAACCAGATCCCAAGTAATCGACCTAGACACCATCCTTGTAAGTAAATCACTTGGTATTTGGAATTACGAATAGTATAACCTCTACATATTATAGTTTAATACTTATAAACTACTAGAGAAATACGATAGCGATTACTCACTTAAGATTAGCGTTTTCGCAAAGCCTTAGCACGTTTCCCGTTCCGCTCTTCCAACACTTCCCGAGCACCTCGTTACCAGTTAGCGCTCGCTCCTAACTCCTCCCGACCTATTTTCCTCACCAGAACACTCATCGATATCGTAAGGTTGTTTGGTGTTTGTTATGGGTTGAAATGAAGAAGTTGGGCCTCTATTTATAGGGCTTGGAAACACTATTCACGACGTCATCACGACATCATCGTCGACGTCATCACGACATCATCGGCGATGTCATCACGATGTAAGCGCTTACTTCATTTCTCGGGTACTATTCATGCCGGAGTACTATTCACGTCGGAGTACTATTCACGCCGGAGTTACTATTCATGCCAGGGTTACTATTCACAACGTTTTTTTTACGGTCGTTACAAAAGATGGGATGGTTTGCTCTCTCTTGTGATTTCATATTGTCAGAAATACGCCATTGAAATCCCTGATATGTCTTCTCTATACTTTAGCAGAGGGGCTCAACCTTGTAAGGAGCACAATGATCATACACTTAAACATCATTACCGAGTTGATATATTTTACGAAGCAATAAATTGTCAATTAATGGAACTAAGTCATCAGTTTAATGATAGCTCAATGGACTTGCTTCAACTTTCCAACAACCTTAGATTCTAAAAGTGTTAACGAACCTTTTATCTTGAAGATTTCAATGAACAAGAGAAAGTACTTTTGAATATGCAACTTCAATATTACGAGACTGATGTCGTTCAACATGCAGACTATAAACTATTGACATCTATTTCAGATTTGTGTTAAATGGTTGATAAAGACCGGAAGAGTAACCAATTTTCATTCTAGTCTGATACTTACTTTTCCGGTTTCTATTGCTACAACAGAGACGTAATTCTGTAATTTTCAGCAATGAACTTCATTAAAACAAGGTTACGAAATAAAATGGAAGATAAGTTTTGAATGACTTATTGGATTTGAACTTCGAAGGGGAACTTACCGAAAATATAAGTGTAGAGACGATTTTACAATATTCAAAAGCGCAAAAGATCAATGGGTTTCACTTTAATGAACAATGTCATTTTTTATATTAGTTTTATTGGTTATACTTTTGATATGTGATAATTTTGAACTAATAAAAATTGTTTGCATGATTTTATTTTCGACCTCTCCTATATATAATACTCATGCTCTATCCCTAAATGTAGCAAGTAACGTAACACATCTATTTTAAATAGTATCATTGTATCAAAACTAGAATTTAGACCGAAACTATATATAATACTCATGCTCTGTCCCTAAATGTAGCAAGTAACTTAACACATCTATTTTAAATAGGGGTTATTTACCTAATGGCCCAACAAAGTATCCAAAAATATTTTAAAAGGTCCTTTAACTTTATTTCCGTTGTTTGAAGCCATTAAAGTGAAAAAATCGTGTCTATTCAGTCCTTTTTGGAAGGCTCACTGGTTGAGCCGGTGAAAAAGCTGACGTGGAATTGAAAAAGTTGACGTGGAATTATACCTGGTATTCAATGCTGATGTGAAATTACACCTGGAATACCACCAGCCTCCACGCCAAACTCAAAATTCAACACTCACAAATATCTTAAATAATCCTTTCTTCAATCTGTAATTGTTTTCGTTATCTTCATCTTTTGATCGAATATTGTTTATACTTCGTATTATTCATCAGATCCAATCATGGGAATCAATTTCTGGAAAAAGGAATCGTGGAGTGCGAAATGGTGTTTGGATTGCGAAGAGCTTTCTGCACATCCGTTCCAAGGGAAACTGATTCCGTCATTGGTGGAATCAGAGATGATTCGGAGCGTGATTATGATGTTAAAGGTAATGGTGGCGGTGGTACTGGTACTCCCAAAATTGGTGGAAGATTTGGTTTTTTTAGCTCTTCTTCTTCCAATCCGTCTACGCCTCGGATTCACTCGCAGACTGATTCGAGTCCAAGCCTTCGTTGTCGAACTACAGTCGCCAACCTACCGGAGAAATCAGTGTCTGTTACTGTAAGTCCAAAGCTTCAATGTAAAACAAGCAGCAGCCCTGAGCTGTTTCAATGGTCTTCGACTCCGTCGTCGCCTCGCTCTCCTTCAACTTTCTCTCTCCTCAGCCAGGTCATACAGCCTCACTCACGTACGAGCACCTCAAAATCAAACCAGAGACGAGGTGGATTTCATGTAAAAATTGAAACATTTTGAAAAATTTATGTTGTTGTATTGCTCGACCAGTCCCTATTCACGACATCCTGGGTCGAATCTTACACTATCATACAACAGATAAATGGTCCTTGATAACGCGCACTACAGGTGCTCGACTTAATGCCTGAGAGAAAATTGTTCTCTTAATCTCGCTGGTACAGCTGCACAGGAAGACCAGGTTCACGAAAACTCAACTTATCATCACTCTCACCTCCGATACACTCAAACAAAACTTCTAACCGCATCTTCCTAATTTTGACAACGACACCTACCGATTAAAACATACCCATCTCGCTCATCACCGGAGTAAAGTGAATTCCGGAAGCTCTTCATCTTCGTCGACTTTTCCTTTTGACTTCTTTTTCGCATCGCAGGACGAACTCTTCATTTTCTTTGACTTTCTCTTGTTGCTTTTGGTTTCCAGCTCTTTTCGTGGCTTTGGATGGAGTGGTGTGTGTGGTCCCAAGCCAAAACCATTTTTTTATTATAAAATTTTGTTTTTTAAAAGAAAAAGCCACGTAGACCAGCCGTAACCGGTGAAACCGGGGTTAAATGAGATGCTTCCCTTTTTTAACAGGTTAAATAAAAGTTTAGTGACTGAAAACGCACAAAAAAAACTTTAATGACCATTTAAAATATTTTTGACTAGTTTGTTGGGCCATTATGACAATAACCCCTTTAAATAGTATTATTGTATCAAAACTAGAATTTAGATCGAAACTGGCAAAAATGATAAGCCACATGTGCCATTCATAAGGTTTATTCAAAATTCTAGTTTTAGAAATTATTCATGTAACAGAAAATCGTTTATTCGAATATCGTAATTTGTAGTGTTTATTTTTTGTCATTTAAAGTCATATAAAAGAAAAGAAGAAAAAGGAACTCGACGTTGTTCAACTTCTCCAACCGTTCGTAAAGAAAATTAGGGACCTCAACCACAGTAACGACCGGAGTCCAAGTCGAACAAGTGGTCTCCTTCCCTCGTTAACTCCGCCCCTTCCAACGGACCTCTCGAAGCTCCTTCATTTCGCCATATATACATCCCTTCTTTCTTCTGTAAAACCTAAGCCCTTCTCTATTTCTCTCTGCTTTCCGAGTCTTGTTTCAAAATGCAATCTTCAATTTCTCTTTCCCTTTCTTCGGCTTCTCCGATCAGTGTCAGATCCGATGGTGGAGCAAACTCCGCCGCCCCCGACCTCTTCTTCAGCAACAGCTCCACGCCAAATCAGCTCCGCTTCTGTGGCCTAAGAAGAGAAGCTTTCTCTGGATGCAAGTCCTCTAACAATGCAGTTCTGTTCAAGCAATTGCGTCCTAAGACTAAGATCTCTGCTTCCTTGTCTAGCAACGGAAATTCGGCTAAGGGTTTTGATTATGATCTTGTCATCATTGGAGCTGGTGTTGGTGGTCACGGAGCCGCTCTTCACGCTGTTGAGAAGGTAACGCAAACCACGGTTTTCCGTCCTTTACTTAGTTACGTTTATCAATTGCACATATGGGATCAACTAAACATCTCCATTGTTAAAGCACGAAACTCGATTTCAAATCTCCTTACATAAATTGCATCTCTGTTATGCGCAACAGAATTTATTTGATATAGGTATTTATCAAGTTTACGAATGTGAAGTAGCATTGTACTTAGTTGAACTGTTTTGTATTCCGTTCATCCTTCTAAGCCCTAACCCGCATTTAGATTTAGCTAAGCTTGAATTAAACCTCTGCAGGGTCTGAAAACTGCCATCATCGAAGGTGATGTGGTTGGGGGAACATGTGTTAATCGTGGTTGTGTTCCTTCCAAAGCCCTTCTTGCTGTCAGTGGTCGCATGAGGGAGCTTCAGAATGAACATCATATGAAGTCTTTTGGTTTACAGGTATATTTTATTGATTTCTTCCTCTTGAACTATCTAAGAGGAATTCAAGAATTAGTCCTTAAACATTGGTAGAGTTTACTAATCTATAATCATTTATATTGACAGGTTGAAGCTGCTGGGTATGACAGACAGGGGGTAGCTGATCACGCACAAAATCTTGCCACCAAAATTCGTAACAATTTAACCAATTCTATGAAATCTCTTGGTGTGGACATATTAACAGGTTTTGGCAGTGTTGTGGTATGTCCTCTTTTGTATTTAAGCAGTGTTCCTATTTTTATTTTTAGTAACTGCATAAGATGTTGCTATATACAAACACCTTAAGCTCAATCTGTTATGAATATGAATGCAGGGCCCACAGAAGGTGAAATATGGAACAGTTGGTGGCTCTGAGACAGTTATTACTGCAAAAAACATAATCATAGCTACTGGATCAGTGCCATTTGTCCCTAAGGGAGTTGAAGTTGATGGCAAGACGGTAATAACAAGTGATCATGCACTAAAACTAGAGACAGTGCCAGAGTGGATAGTTATTGTAGGAAGTGGTTACATTGGTCTTGAATTCAGTGATGTTTATACAGCACTTGGAAGTGAGGTAGGCATTACTAATTCTTTCTTAACATATATTTTGTGCATAAAAACACTTTCAATCATTCTTCCTTCTTTTATTTCATTTATATGATGAAGCTTTTGATTGACTCACAGGTGACATTTGTAGAAGCTTTAGATCAATTAATGCCTGGATTCGATCCAGAAATTGGGAAATTGGCTCAAAGGGTTCTCATAAATCCTCGAAAGATTGACTATCATACTGGTGTATTTGCAACCAAGGTTTATAAACGTTTAACCCTTTGTTTCTTTTTTTTTGGGTGAATATTCAATATTAAAATCAGTGATCCTTTTGTATTAACAGATCACACCAGCAAAAGATGGTAAACCTGTACAAATTGAGCTTATTGATGCCAAAACAAAGGAACCAAAAGAGACATTGGAGGTCGGTTTGAGTTTGACCATGTTTGACTCGAAATAATTCCATCATAATATATCTAATGACATATATCTTGTTTTCATGTGTTGGTATTTTCTACAGGTAGATGCTGCTCTCATTGCAACTGGAAGGGCACCATTCACAAATGGGCTTGGTTTGGAAAATGTATGTGAATATAGCAATACTAAATCTAAAATCCCATGATTAAATGTCAAAGATTAAAGATTATTATTTGGTTTCTATTGTTATAGGTAAATGTAGAAACACAACGTGGTTTTATTCCTGTTGACGAACGCATGCGAGTGATTGATTCCAAGGGCGAATTGGTAATTAACATTCTCCGTCTCACCATTTTCCGTTACATTGTCTTCATTTTCTTTATGTTATCTTGTTGACATTATGTTTTGGTGGTCAGGTCCCTCACTTGTATTGCATTGGTGATGCTAATGGAAAAATGATGCTTGCTCATGCAGCAAGTGCACAGGGAATTTCAGGTAACCATTGTGCTTACTTTCAATCTTACGATTTATCTGTTAAATGCCTGAATTGACAATTTTACCCTTAACATAGTTGTTGAGCAAGTTTCTGGGAAAGACCATGTCCTAAATCATCTAAGTATCCCTGCTGCATGTTTTACCCATCCTGAAATCAGTATGGTTGGGTTAACAGAGGTATGTTCTTTTTCATTCATTTTTTTTCTAAAAGAAAATATTTCTGAGAAGTTTTATTTTTTTTGTTATAATTATGCAGCCACAAGCAAGAGAGAAAGCTGAGAAGGAAGGATTTGAAATTAGTATTGCCAAAACTAGCTTCAAGGCTAACACTAAAGCCCTTGCTGAAAATGAAGGGGAGGGGATTGCTAAGGTAATTAAGCATATTTTTTTTTATAAATTTATTGTAAGTTTACTCATTATATTTTGGTTTTGTTTGCAGTTGATTTATAGACCTGATAATGGAGAGATCCTTGGGGTTCATATATTTGGCATGCATGCTGCTGACCTTATTCATGAAGCATCAAATGCTATTGCTCTTGGAACACGTATCCAGGTTTGCATTTTTTTTTAGTTGCATTTCACAAATTTAATGATCCTTATTAGTTATTACCATCATATGTTTGGAGACATTTTCTTAATTGTTAACATTCAAATCATGTAGGATATCAAATATGCTGTTCATGCCCATCCAACCTTGTCTGAAGTAATCGATGAACTATTCAAATCAGCCAAGGTAATCTCTTCATACATACTTGAAACAAAGTATTTTGTGTCCAAGGAATATTTTAAAACAACATTGGACATAAATGAGATCTCAAGTTCAAGTCTGACATCAGTTCCAGTCCAATGCATGTCAAACGCAGTACACCCTGTTATGTCATGTCATGTCATGTCTTACATGACAAACCTTATGTTTGTTAATGTACGAATTGCAGGTAAGGGGGAAAGCCTCTTTAGTTCCTCCTCGACTCACATTCTGTGTCGTTTTACAATGGTATATATATAATAAGACCACATGTTTGAAACAAATAGACAGACCTATTGAATCAAGATCTCCATGTTTTCACAATGTCATTATGGAACTATTGACATTTATAAAATAATGCAAATTCTTTTGTACTATTTTTGCAGGTTAAAAGCGATGTTTCTAGTGCGGTTGCTGAACCAGTTCCCGTCTAAGGTCATTGATGGATACTGAGGCATATTTTTCTGGAGCACAGGCTAGTTATCTATAGAGTGATTTAGAATTTTCGATTTTTGTTGTTTGAAAATGTCCGGATTCTGGAATAAGAAAGGGATACAGAAATGACAAACATATGAGTTTAAGATGGGTTTTTAAATAATCAGTAATCAAAGAGAGGGATGTACTATTTATGAGATACTACTTATAATTATTGAAAAAGTAAGGGGTTGTTTGGATTTTTGAGATTTTTGTTCTATAAAATGTAAAATGGTTAGAGCATCTACAATGTATGGCTTAAAGCAATGGTTAAATGATGTGGAATGCCTGGTGAGATTCAATGGATTACTCAACCATAGTGGAATACCAAGGTTACATTCAATAGATTTGGAGTTTAATGACCATTGAACTGGTCAATGGAAAAAGAAAACAAACATTTTCAATTTATTTAGAATGTGTTGTAAGAATTAAACGATAAAGTTGTATGAATAAAAGTGGATTGTATGAAAATTGGAATGCTGATGTGATAATTCATTAAACTTTATGAAGTAGAATGCATTGTGTATGCTTTTAATTGCGATTTATATATTTAGGAACTAATAGTCGCCTATAAACCCTATACAATTTGAAGTATTTGTGAAGGGTAAATTTGTTTCCATTTTTTTTAGTGTTTGTGAACGGTAAATTTGTTTTTTTATAGATAACATTGACCGGTTTTAGGCAAATTAAACTCTCTACTCCACCGTTGGTTCTGTCTTTATTCTTCCGGGTTTGAATTTTTTAAAGTCAAATTTTGTTCTTTTTTTCCCTCTGCCACGTTTTCCCTTTGTTACTGCTTTACTGCCATGTTTTTCCCTGACTTTTCGTATTCACTTCATCTTTACACATTTACCCTTTCTCATTTGGGTTTTCTGGGCTTTCGTACTGAGCTTAGCATCACAAGACGTCCATTAGGCTGCGTTTGGTATGTGGAACAGAACTGGACGGAACAGCACAATGTCTCTTTGGTAAGTGTTTGGCACGGATGGGACTAGGACAATATATGTTGTTGACCAAGTCCAATGGGACTATTTCTCCATAATTTAGTCCCATCAAAAACCATGGAACACAATGGGACAAATATCAAAATGACAAAAAGACCTTTTCCCTATCTTCCAGCATGTTTGTTAACTTCCCCTGCAAAAACTCCACGACCCCTCCACTGTTTTCGTTTGTTATATTCTTCCCTTTATACATTAAAAAATATGAAAATTATCAAAAAGTATGAGTGTAGAATGACGTTGCTTTTTCCTCCAACTAAAAGCTTTATCTGTGGCCATTTATATATAATAAAACGTAAAAAAAGAAAAATCCTTCGTGTAGTTAAGGGAGGCATGAAAGAAAATTAAGAAATGTGGCAATTGAAGGAGATTTAGAACTGTGACTTGGAAAGAGATTAAATAGTGTGAAAGAGACGAGAATATATATATATATATATATATATATATATATATATATATATATATATATATATATATATATATTCACGGTATCTTAACTTTTATCGGTAAAAATATTGAATTGGTAACTTATATTTATTATATGATAAAATAATACTAAGGCTAATTTGGTAATTTTTAGCATTATGTTCTGTCTTGTTCTGGTCTTGCCAAACATCATATAACAAGTTCAGACTAGTTCTGTTCTGTCCTGTCCAGTTCCGTTCAATCCAGTTCTGTCCAATCTAGTCCTTGCGTCAAACGCTACCTTAAAGAACTTCCTGCCTCATAACGTAACACCATTTTTTTCCTTTGTTACCTTTACTGCTATGTACCCTTTCTCATATGGGTTTTGAATTGCTTTTCAATTAGGTTTGACAGCATCACAATGACGACCTCCTCAATTTTTCAACACAATCTTATTTTGGTTGTAAAATTTACTTATTTGGATGTGGCATGCCGACTGTTCGATAAAATGCCCAAATGAACATTAATGGTTCAATTTTCTTTCTTTCTTTCTCCCCATTCTAGGCAGTGTCTAAAAGCAACATAATTTTAGATACCAAGTGTTCGATGATCTGCCTCGGTCCAAATTAAAGGTTCTTAAACATTTACATCAATAAAATTTTAACGAGATATTGACTTAGTTAAGAGTCCTTACCCAGAGTATGAGAATATGAAGGCATCAATAATGTCGACAACCTTCACTACTTGATCATCAATGCCTTCATCTTCTTCACCTCCGACTTCTAGTAAAATTTCTATTGGTAGACATCTCTTGATTTTACAGTAACTTGGTACACAAAGGAATGAAAATCAATAATTATTAAATCCATTATTTTATTATTCATGTTATAGTTAGACTTTGTTGGAACTCAAATGTTCTTTTATTCAGAACTCAAACTGAAATACAAGAAAGAACTACTAACTCTAAAACACTCTCTATGTTTTGTGGTGGTGCATTACAATGAAGCTATAACCTCTATTTATAGCCAAGCAAAGACTAAAAACAACAACTAGGTTCAATGAATTTAAACAAGAGAAAACAAAGTTTGCCACCTTCTTCAACAATGGTGGGTTGGTTCTTCAACAATGGTGGGTAAGTGGGTTGGTGAGACCAAGTTTGTGTTTACACTCACATTCTCCCCCTTAAACCAAACTTGGCTTCAGATTCGTTACGCCGATCAGGTTGCGCATTTCAATGTGCCTCACATATGTCAAAGCCTTGGTAAAGATGTCCGCCCTTTGATCCTTCGAGGCTACATATTCCACCATAATTTGCCCACGCTCAACACATTCTCGTATGAAGTGAAAGCGAATGTCAATGTGTTTACTTCGACCATGAAACACAGGGTTTTTCATCAAGGCAATAGCTGATTTGTTATCAACATACAAAGTGATAGGCATGACATGATGTCCGGTGAGTTCCTTCATGAGATTTGCAAGCCAAATAGCTTGACATGCTGCCGCCGTGGCTGCCATGAACTCGGCTTCACATGTGGATAAAGCAACAGTTTTTTGCTTTTGAGATTGCCAAGTTACTACATTTCTACCAAGATAGAAAATCATCCCACTAGTGCTTTTGCTATCAACAGTGTCACCTCCAAGATCACTATCGGTGAACCCAACCAAGTCTTCAATTTCACGACCCTTTCCATAGTTGAGTCCATAATCGATGGTTCCTTTTACATACCGTAAAATATGCTTTACTACTTGGAAGTGCAAAGTTGTTGGTTTTTCCATGAAACGACTTGCAATTCCAACCGAATATGATAAGTCTGGTCGAGTGTGTGTCAAGTACCTTAAACATCCCACTACTCGCCTATATTCGGTCGGGTCAACTTTTTCACCATCTTCATCCTTCTTGACCTTCAACTTTGGTTCCATTGGTGATTTCGCTGGGTTGCAATCTAGCATCCCAAATTGCTCTAAAATCTTCTTTGCATAAGCCGTTTGACACAAAGATATTCCCCACTTCTCTTGCGACACTTCGATTCCAAGGTAGTAAGAAAGCAAACCCAAGTCACTCATTTCAAATTCTTTTTTCATTTGATCTTTGAATTTAACAATGTCTTCGGTGTTCGACCTGGTGATGATTAAGTCATCAACATAGACACCAACAATAAGAGTTTTGCCATTTGTTTTCCTTATGTAAACCGCCGAGTCTTGTGAACATTTTGAAAAACCGAGCCCTTTTAAGCTTTTATCTAAGCGAATGTTCCATGCTCGTGGAGCTTGTCTTAAACCATATAGAGCTTTAAAGAGCTTATACACCTTGTGACTATGGATTTTATCAACATATCCTTCCGGTTGGGTGACATAGACCTCCTCCTTGAGATCTCCATTGAGAAAGGCTGACTTGAAATCAAGGTGGTGGACAACCCACCCATGTTGAGCTGCTAAGGCAAGGATAAGCCTTATGGTCTCAAGTCGTGCTACCGGTGCAAAGACTTCATCAAAGTCGATTCCTTGCTTTTGCAAAAAGCCTTTTGCGACGAGTCTAGCTTTATGTTTCACCATGTTTCCAAAGTTGTCTTTCTTCACTTTGAATACCCATTTCAAACTGATTGCTTTATGACCCTGCGGCAAATCAGTGAGTTGCCACGTCTTGTTTTTCTTGATAGCATCCAACTCTGTTTGCATAGCCTCCTGCCATGCTTTAGATGTTACCGCCTCTTTGAAATTCAAGGGTTGATCTGCAGCTATCATCAACAATTCTCCAGGCTCAAGGATCACACTTTCAGCATTTTCATACACATCAGCTAGCGAACGATATCCTTGAGGCCCAACTTCGTTTGGATCACTTTCTGTATCGGATGAGTTTGAAGAAATTGGAGTGTATGGGGTTGTTTCAGACTGAATAGGTTCAAAATCTGGGTTTTATAATTGATCTGGGTTGATTTCAGGGATGTTTTGGGGTGTTTCAGGATGTATTTGGGTCTGTGGTTCAATGATGGTAAAGGTTTTAGGAGTCACCTTTTCTTCTTGCTTGTTTTTGTACCAATTCCATCCTTCTTCTTCATCAAAGACAACATCTCGACTAATTCGCAACTTTCGATCTTGCGGATCAAATAAACGGTTGCCTTTCGTTCCATCCTCCACACCTAAATACACCATCTTTTTGCTTCGATCATCAAGCTTCTTCAGGTGACCACCTACAATTTTAGAAAAAGCAACACACCCAAAGACTTTTAGGTGTCCAAGGCTTGGCTTTTTTCCAAACCAGGCTTCATAAGGCGTGATGTCGGGAAGTGCTTTTGTTGGTAGGCGGTTGAGCAAATAAACGGCATGTCTAACGGCTTCTCCCCAAAACTCCCCCGGGACATTTCTTCCTTTAAGAAGACTCCTTGCCATGTCCATAACGGTTAGATTTCGCCTCTCTACAACTCCATTTTGTTGAGGCGAATATGGTGTCGTTAGATGCCTTTTAACGCCATTTTCTTCGAAGTCTTTAGAAGTGAACTCTCCTCCTCGATCTGTACGAAGTGCCTTTATTTTATAACCCGAACTTTTCTCAACCATCAATTTGAAGCGTTTGAAAACACTAAATGCTTCAAGTTTCTCGGATAACGTGTACACCCACATCCACCGACTAAAATCATCTATCAGAAGAAGAAAATACTTGCTTCCTCCAATAGAGATGGGTGTAATCGGACCACATAAGTCTGCATGAACAAGTTGTAGCGGTTTTTGAGCCCGAAAAACCGCTTGGTTCGGGAACGAAGTTCTAGTTTGTTTGGCAATAACACACCCTTCACACACTTGATTTGGGTGTTCAATCTTCGGTACTCCGGTTGCCATATTCTTTTCTGACATCTTTTTTAAGGCAGGAAAGTTAACGTGACCAAGTCTAGAGTGCCAGATCCAAGCTGGTTCGTCTTTTGTTGCTAAAAGACAAATTGCTCTACCGGTTTTTAAAAGAGTTTTATATAACCGGTTTGGAGATCTTTTAACTCTCAAAAGTAGAGTTTTGTTTCTATCAAACAATGATAGAATTGATCCATCCATAATAACTTGACTCCCTTCTTCCGTCATTTGTCCAAGACTAATAATGTTATTTTTAAGACTTGGAATGAAATATACCTCGTTAAGGAGTCTCTGATCACCATTTTTGCAATCAAATAAAATCGACCCTTTTCCCAAAATAGCGACCGTTGAACCATCGCCAAATCTCATGTGACCGGTAATGTTTTCATCTAGCTCATGAAACTTTAAGCGGTCTCCGGTCATATGGTTGCTAGCACCATTGTCGAGATACCATACCTCGAAATTCACTCGACTTTCTCCCGATGTAAGAAGATTAACACAAATCTTCTCTTCCAGTGATACCTTTCCGGATGTGACTTCTTGTGAGATTGCCATCATCAAGATGGACTCTTCTTGATTGGCTTGAGTGAGGTTCGCCTCCTCACCATGGTTCTTTTTGGGGCATTCCGATGCATAATGACCAAATTCATCACAAAAATAACATTTTACCTTGCTTTTATCCTTTTTCGGCTTGTTAGATTCATTTCGGGGCTGATTTGAATCTCGTCCTCGGCCGCGTCCTTGACCTCGACCTCTACCACGCCCTCTCCCGGCATGGCCTCTACCTCTTCCTTTAGAGCTAGAGGATGATTCTTTCCCATTGTGTTGTTTCGAGCGGGACACCCACTCGGCGTGTGTGAGCAATAACCCTTGCTCTCTGTCTTTCTCTCCATATCCGCGAAGTCTTTCTTCGTGGGCCTTGAGTCGGCCTACGACTTCTTCAATCGACATGTTCTTCAGATCACCGAATTGCTCGATAGAGGTTACGATTTGCATGAATCGTATCGGAACGGCTCGAAGAAACTTTTTCACCACCGAAGTTTCATCGATTTTTTCTCCAAGTGAGCGAATGCCGATAACGATTGTTGTCAATTTCATGGCGAACTCATCAATTGATTCGCTATCCTTCATGGCGAATCACCTCGAATTCACTTTTCAAGGTTTGAACTTTCGCATCCTTGACGCGTTCGGCACCCATATACATTGTTCGAAGCGTCTCCCACGCCTCTTTTGCCGTATCCTTCTCCGCTAACATGAGCAACACGTCCTCCGGAACTGCTTGGTAAATCGCAGCCAATGCCATGCGATCCAAACGTTCTTCGACTACTTGATTTTGCACCGCTTCCCATACTCCTTGCGCTTGCATGTTTACCCGCATTTTTAAAGCCCACACCGAATAATTGGACTTTGTAAGTAGTGGATAGTGTAACGTCACACTTCCTTCCTTCCCCGTCCTTTGGACATTCTCAACTTCGGGATGAGACGACGAGCTTGGTGTGGACATTCTTGGCGTATACGAAAATTACGTGTAATTTATAAAAAAATTACGTGTAATTTATGAAAATTACAAGGATTAAAATGTAATTTTCAGAAGTTCAGGGGCTTGTTTGAAACTTTTTGAAGTATAGGGGCTATTCTGAAGTTTTTCTGAAAAATAGGGACTAATCTGAAAATTTTCGGAAATACAGGGACGAAAACGTAAATTTTCGAAACTTCAGGGACCAAATTGCAATTTTCTGAAAACTGCTACAGTGTTGCTACAGTGTTGCTACAGTGAACCGCTACAGTGACGCTACAGTGTCGTCTTCTCCGGTCGTCTTCTCCGGCGAGATCTCCGGCGAACTGGTTTTTCCGGCAACTATTCCGTCGAACCTTTGACCGGACTTTTGGAGGTCTTCCGGTGGTCGAAAAATTCCGAAAAATATATATTCGGAATCGTGGGAACGCGAACTTTGCAATGGTGTGCCCGGAAATCGATTTTGAGACAAAAAAATTTCGACCAAAAAAACGAGGGTGTTTAGAGAATTACCCAGGAGCTTAACCAAGCTCTGATACCACTTGTTGGAACTCAAATGTTCTTTTATTCAGAACTCAAACTGAAATACAAGAAAGAACTACTAACTCTAAAACACTCTCTATGTTTTGTGGTGGTGCATTACAATGAAGCTATAACCTCTATTTATAGCCAAGCAAAGACTAAAAACAACAACTAGGTTCAATGAATTTAAACAAGAGAAAACAAAGTTTGCCACCTTCTTCAACAATGGTGGGTTGGTTCTTCAACAATGGTGGGTAAGTGGGTTGGTGAGACCAAGTTTGTGTTTACACTCACAGACTTGGTCTTTTATTCCGTAATATTAAGTAAATTACTGTAGTGATAGTTAAAAATTAAAATTTTAAGATCTGGATAGAGAATCCATTTTACCGGAGTATTGTAATGACCAAAAACATGGTACACAACTCAGTTAGGATCTTACAACATGTATCCATGACATTATTTAACAATAGAAGACCACCTGAATCCTTATCATTGGTATACACCGAAATTGGCTTCTGCAATTTGTTCACAATCAAATATCATCATTTAGGTGGAATCTAAACAATTTATAATATAAAGACGACGACTAAGTACATCAGCAAAAAATAAGAATGACAATGTAAAACATTTAATTAACAATAATACTAATAGAATGAAGCCTATAAAATTCAGCATAGCCCAACAATCTTTTTTTTTTTCTAAAAAAGCCCTGTATTTTTTATTTTTTTTTATTTGGACCTTTTAGCAAAACGCCTATAGATTGCACGCTATAAAAATAAAAAATAAAATATCTCAAAAAAATTATACAAACTGTAAAATGATTGTTTTACCCTTGGTATAAAGGAGTAGCCTTCACTTTTAACATTCATATCTAATATCCAATGCTTTCGTTACTTCAGATACCAGATACCAAGAGAGAGATCATCAAACAAGATTAAAATACAAGAACAACTTACACCACCTTTTGAACCGTTTTCTACATATTTTTTGAAACAATGCATCGCGAATGTACTTTCAGCCTGTTGCCGCGACTCATGTTGGTTGTCCTTTGGTTCAACAATGTACATATGTTATGACTAATGTTATATATCTACTACACCATGTTTTCTTGATTATATTAATGTAATCGACTAGATATATACGTTATATTAACATGAAAACGCGTGCACCCGTGTTGCATTGTACGAGGTGCAAAACCTATTTGAATACAATAATTGAATGAGAATCGGGTAAGGGATTATATTACCTTTTAGGATAGTGCCATTTAATTCATTTGATAGTGGTGGGGGATCGTGGGTGATAGGCTCCTGGGATAATCAATATTGCATGAATCAAAACATTTCTCGTATGTAGTGTTTCAACCTTTATATACCTATGTATTATGAAATTTACTATGCAACTTCAAATTTTGGCATTAAACGAGAAGCTACCCACTAGAATTTTGTGTCGCTCGTTTTCTAGTGTTCTTTCATAACAAAATGTTTCATTTGTTAGATAATGATTGGGAACAATTTGGAGGAAAAAGAAATGTCCAATAACTGATTTTTCCCACAAAAAACAAACCGAAAAAACCATCAAAGCCAAGTGAGCACAGAGAGGCCACCTATGAACAAGTCTAACCCTAGTTACACATTCCTCCGCCTCTAAGGGGAGGGCCCACCCTCGCTGCAACAATGAGCCTCTCTTAATTCTCTAGTATCGTTCTTCTGAGCATTGTCCTGAACCCCAAGTGGTGTTGCCTCGTAACCATGTTAGGAGGCGCGATCCAAATGTTGTTGGATATTATGACAATTCATGGCAATAAAACGCATCGGAAACAATATGTAATGTGATTACCAATATTGAACCAACGATCATAGATCTTGCAAATACAACCAACAATGTTGGGGTCATCAAACTATGTACATTTCTTCAATGATTCTTGACACGTCATTGGATGATTTGAGAACTAAAATAGAACTTCTTTACCGCTTCACACCCCCAATGAAGCAATCGACTTCAATAACTTGAGAACCTCATTGTTCTTTGCAAAATTATATATTTATTTTTCAAAGTTTTGACATGGCTACCCGCTTTTGATTTTTGTTGTTACTATTTTTTGGTTAATATGTATTTTTATCTAAATTGATGACACGTCATATGAAAAATGATAAAGTAAAATAATATTCTAGAATTGTGACTAACCACGTTCAACACTTCTCTGTTTTAGAATATGTGCCTTACAAACACATTTATATGTAGTACCATAACATGTCAAAGCTTCACATTAATTTATTTGATATTTATAATCACGACAAGGACTTTCGACTCTCCATGTAATATGATCAACAATGATGGCCAGTAGCAATCAACATCATGCTAATGATTAATATGATAACAGTTCACATTCATAATTTTGCATGTTCACACACAACATTCATATACCTTGATCACGTGATGCCAAAATAATATGAATTTAACAAGCAAGCATGTAGACTAAAATTCGAGTGCTCGCAATTTTCGTAAATAGTTATGAACTCATATTGATTGGTTAGTCTCGATCCCAGTGTAGACCATGATCGATTACTCCAAAATATTCAAAGCCTTTTGCCTAAATTTATATTCCTTCATAATTTTAAACTCTATTCAAGGCTATTTGTATATAGTTGTAAGATTAGATACCAACCTAAGCTTTATTTAGCATCTAATACACTAGTACACAACACTTTAATATTTTAACTAGTAAAAAAGAATGTTAATATTCGATTTACCAACTGCATCCGATAGAGAGGTAGCCAACGATATTCATTATTTTTCCCAAACACCACCTCTATTTCTCGTTGTTTTTGTGCAATTTATCTGATATACACCCGATTTATAATTTTGACTCAAAGATGCAACTTATATAAACCCATTGCTATACTTGACTCACACAAAAGCCATGACCATTGTAAATAGTGGCACCTCATAAAGTAAGCATGGAAGGTGTGTATAAGATGAATAAACAATAGATTAAAAGCCCATACCTATATATTTAATCAAATGTTCACAGCCCAGTAGCTTTGACATTATCTCATGTATATTTAGTTTTTAGGAATTTCTCTTTTCGTACGATCAATACATAAATATTTTTATTAGTTTAAATTATTAATAACAATCCCAATATACTTATTTGAGTTAACTAAGATAATATCACATCGACATACAATCATTTCCGTCGATCACCCAAGCTTAGTCGATTCACATTTGTTTAACTAAAATATTAAGCAACTTAATAATAGCCAATCAGTTAATCATGAACACACCGTTTAAATTTTTAATGTTTTTATTAATATATTTATAACGGGCAACCCACACACTAAATCTACTATTGAATTACACATATATCCCTATAAAACTTGAACCCTCAACCTTTTGGAAGGAGAGGATCTCACCATACTGTTACGTCAAATACATATTAGTTAACATTTTAATATGAAATCATAATAGTGGGTTGTTAGTGTCATATGTCAAATTCATGTATAAACAACATAAATTATACACCATAAATACAAGTTCCTTTGAACATTGCAATGTCCGATTCCAAGCTAAAATTTTTGTAAACAATTAATATATATATATATATATATATATATATATATATATATATATATATATAAATATATATATATATATATATATATATATATATATATATATATATATATATATATATATATATATATATATATATATATATATATATATATAGTTATAAATTTAAGTCATTTTATAAAAACAGAGATAAACATATTAATAAATAGAGTAAATTACAGTTTTGGTCATTGTGGTTTGGGGCCGTTTTTAGATTGGCTAAAAATAAGAATTCCCATTTTTTCGCCCCTGTGGTTTCCATTTACTAACACATTTGGTTCCTTCTTTCGTTAATGGTTAACTTTTTCTGTTAAATGAAGGTAAATGACTAATTTACCCTTTATTTAATTTTAATTAAAAAAAGAATATCTCTCTATCTCTCTCTCTTAAACTGCCTCCCGCATCATTAGAACCACATCGATTTCCTCTTGGTTACACTACGGCTTCTCAATCGCACAACCATTGTCGAAAACTTCTCTTCCACTTTTGATGCTCCTGAATACAAAAGTGGAGAATACGATAAGCTGAATCGATGTGGTTCCAACAATCAATCGACAGTCAATATCTCAATATTGTAATTTGAATTTAAGTTTGCCTATTTCAGCCCTAATTGTTTTTTGTATGAGAGTTGGATTACAATGGCAGCGGAGATGGATCAAATATATGTATAATCCGGTAGAAATGGTAGTGGCAAGGGCGATACTTCCGCATGAGGTCACCATATTCCAACAAGTTTTATCCTTCACACTCTCGTTTCAGCAACCGAGTTTCTGGTCTCAGGAAACCATATTAACCACTGTTACTCCCAAGGCTAAAGGATTAGCACAACCTAGTGGTGGTGTTAGTCGGGGCGATGGTGGATTGACACCGTTAGCATTGAGAAGCACAAAATTTTGCATGATCAGTAGATCTATATTTATGAAAAGGAAAGTTCAAATGGATTTGTTTTCTTTAAAACATATTCTTTATGGATTTAATAAATATATTGGATTCTCTGTTTCTATTGCTTGTATGAATGAAAAGCAGTTTGAATTGGTGTACAAGATTCAATAAACTCGTAAGCAAAAAATCTGTCTCGATTTACATAATTTTGTTTGCATCGCCATCCGCTTGAAATCATGTAAAGTCGCAATTCCTGTCATGCTTTGGTTAATCGATCGAACAGTTGAAGTTTTTCCGCTTGGGTTCTTTGTTTTTTGGTTGATTAATCCCAGAAAGTAAGCAGTTTGAGCATGTGTTTTTACTTGGGTTACTGGGCCAGTCAACCCGTTTTCGATGGCTAATCTAAGAAGGTTCACCCATTATTTTGGAATGAGAAACTGAGTTGTTGTTACCGTGTATTTTGTGTCTAGTGGTAAGTGACCGGGAAAAGAAGATGATTGGGTGAATGGGTTAGAGAGAGAGTTTTGTTTTTTTTAATAAAAAATTAAATAATAAATGAAGGGCAAAATAGTTATTTTACCCTTTACTTAACAGCAAATGTTAACTCTAACGGAGGAAGGGACCAATTGTGTTAGTAAATGCAAACCACAATGACGAAAAAGTGGGAATTCTCATATTTGGACCAATCTAAAAACGACCCCAAACCACAGGGACCAAAATTGTAATTTACTGTAATAAATATTACTCACTCCGTCCCAAAATGATAGTCCACCGACAAAAAACACACAGATTAAGAAAACATTAAATGCATCTTACTTTTTCCCATAAAATGACTGTTTTACCCTTTCTTTGCATTTAATGCCGGCACTAGATGTGTTGGCTGTTACAATTAAAGTTAGGGGTATTTTGGTAAAAATGTCATTTATATTTAGAAATGGACTAATATTTTGGGACAAACTAAAAAGGAGACATGAACTATCATTTTGGGACGGAGGGAGTAGTTCTTTTCTAAATATACAAACAAACGGTTTAATAAAACAAACTTTGTATGATTAATCTATAAAAAAGTTATTTGAATAGTCAAACAAAAAAAAAAAATCAAACTATTATACCGTTAGAAGTCGAAAGGTTAGGTCGGTTACCGTGAATTCGAAAGGTTTACCGCAAATTATATATATGTTTTCATTTTTCAACATCCCGCTCATATCAGACCCTCACCCACACACACCCCGGAGACCCAAGAAGATGTCTGTACGTCCGCTCCCCGGAGACGCAAACACAACCATTGTTTGCACGACACCACGATCAAGGTCGCTGTAAGTTTTTCCTTCGTAATAGTTCTTTATTTTTATTTCTGTAGGGTTTTTCTATTAGTTCGTAATTTCATATTTGATGCATGTTTAAGAAAGAACCGAAAGTAACGCAAACGACGGGTTTTCTTTCCTTTACTTAGTTAAGTGTATCGATTGCACGTTTAGGATCAATTAAACATCGCCATTGTTAAAGCACGAAACTCGATTTCAAATCTCCTTACATTAATTGCATCTCTGCTGTGCGCAACAGAATTTATTTGACATAGGTATTTATCAAGTTTACGAAAGTGAAGTAGCATGGTACTTAGTTGAACTGTTCTTGTATTCTGTTCATCCTTCTAAGCCCTAACCCTCTTTTTGATTTAGTTAAACTTGAATTAAACCTCTGCAGGGTCTGAAAACTGCCATCATTGAAGGTGATGTGGTTGGGGAACATATGTTAATCGTGGTTGTGTTCCTTCCAAATTCCTTCTTGCTTTCAGTGGCCGAATGAGGGAGCTTCAGAATGAACATTATATGAAGTCTTTTGGTTTACAGGTATATCTTATTGATTTCTTCTTGAACTGTCTAAGAGGTATTGAAGACTTAGTCCTAAAACATTGGTAGAGTTTACTAATTTATAATCATTTATATTAACAGGTTGCAGCTGCTAGGTATAACAGACAGGGGGTAGCTGATCATGCACCAAATCTTGCCACCAAAAGTAGGTGTTGGCAGTGTTGTGGTATGTCCTGTTTTGCATTTAAGCAGTGTTCCCATTCTCCTTTTCGGTAACTGCATAAGATGTTGCAAAATACAAACACCTTATGTTTAATCTGTTATGACTATGAATGCAGGGCCCACAAGATTCAAGATTCAAAGAACGAGATCGTATTCCTGTGGATGTAAATGTTAATCTTGAATATGAAACTTCTGATGAATGTGAGGAACTTCCAGCAGTGCAAGTAAACCTTCACCAGTGGTCAAACCTTCTTTAAGTCCACCAGGAGTCACTGAGAGCTCAAGAAGATTCAATGGAATCAGAGATTCCAGTCCTTTTAACATATTATCACCTGGAAACCCTGGAAGTTCATTGCCTTCTAGACAAAATTTACACAGTCAATATCTCGGTCAAACATCCAGAGGACCTATTTTGTCACCATCCAATTCCAGTCATCCTTCAAATGTACAATCACCTTTAACACAAGTTCCAGGCATTCCAAGAAACCTATCTTTTTCTTCAAGAAACAATGAACAACATCATTCTTACTTTGGTTCTCAAATGAAACAAGAAATATGGTATAAGATCGATCCTACTAATTGGAGCTTATCAACCAGGAGATCAAGCAGTATTAGAGGAAATTACAGAAATGACCCTGTTTGGATGCCTCACGTGAACTCAGGCGCACACGGTCAGCAAAGATTAGCCGAGCTTCCTCCTTTGGACTCTTTTTCGATCATCAGAAGTTGAGTCTGGCTGTCATAGGTGTCATTTTCCGATTTTGCCCTAGGGGTCTTCTTCTACCGTAGAGGAAAATGTGGTACCTAGTCGGGGGCGTCATCGTCAACCTTTTTTAAGGGCAGGGTTTGTACTTTTCTTTTAATTTTTATTTGATATGTATATATTTTTAATTTTTTGATATAATTTTGTCTTACTAAGTCAACATTTGACTTTCATGTTACAGATGTGCCAGATTTTGAATGCATTGTGAAGAGGCGAAAGCTTACGAGCTGATGTTTGGTTTTGTTTTCTTGAAAATTTTCCTAACATTTGAATCAAAAAATAAATTTAAAATTGAAAATGTGGATTTGTGAATGATTTTTTCAAATATCCGTTTTAAAGTGATTATGTGTGATATATCAGAATTACATGCTATTTGATCTGTTTATAAACGGGGTTTCTGAGATGCATGACAGGCACCTGGAGATTAGGCTAGATGTTGATAACAAATCTTATGAGGTAAACTTTGAGTTTTGCTTCTTTTTTATTTTCCTATTAATTTGGTGTCATGTTTTATAATTGTTATTTATGGTTTTGTACGTGTCAGGCATTATTGGCACTTGAATAATGCACAGGAGATGTTAAAACTGGTTTGAGTGAGGAATTTATCTTGAAATCGATGAAACAAAGAAAACACTTGTCTTCATGGTTATTTCAAACTAAATCTTTTTCTTACTAAAAATATATTTCACCTTAATGTCCTTAAATTTTCAGGTTTATTCATGGGAGCCCATAGTTTGTCATGATTCTCTTGATATGGGATGGTCAACATTGGGTGACATTTGCATTAATGATGGGAAGCTTATTGGATGCTCATATTATCACAACTCTGTTGCAGCTTTGGTGGCGGATACTTGGGTATATTTTCATAATCAAGTATTATTGGTTAAAATGTATAATTATTTGTGTGTGAAGCTTATTGGACAGCATGTGCCTAACATCTTAGATGAGGAAAAGACCTGTATGCCCTCTAAATTTAATCTTCAGAAAGATTTAACAGAGAGAGTTGGGAGTCCTAGAAAGTCCACCATGTCTCCAGATGATGACAAAAAGGATATAAAGAATATAAATGTCGACAGTAAGTTGTTATATAGTTTGTTTTTTCTTTTGTGTATCTGTTAACTATTTACATACCAAGTTATCTTGACTGCATGATGAATACTGGATTCATATGTTTGACTATTAGTCAAATGACTTAAATGCGTTTCGGTATTGAAATTTATAAGTTGTATTGATGATTAGGAGGCAACTAGGTAATTTTGACTTCAAACTTTTGCCAAGAAAGGAAATTTTGCATTTTTATAGGATTGAAATTTATAAGTAGTATCTGGAAATCTTGTGTACAGAAGTCGATGAATCAATAACTTATAATAATGATAGGGGAAAATATAAGTGATTATGGAAGTAAATAAAATCTTGGAATCTTGTTTACAACAAGTAAGTTATAAACTTATAATAAAAATAGGTAATTCTCGCTTCAAATTTTACCAAGAAAGGAAATTTCGCATCTTTTATGGAATTCGCGAATTCATTTTACTTTTTTTACTTACTAATAATCTGCTGTTTTGTGTCAAGCTGCAGGCATGACTCCTGTTGCTTCAAAAAAAACTGTGTCTTTACCAACTTTCAAATCCTCAATGAGATTATTAATTTGGCTACCCCTACACAACCTCCTCCACCACCGAAGATTCCAAGGCAGAATGGTAACTCCTTCATCAATGAACAAGATAGCACTGCTGTATCACTCAAATAATCTCATAGGCGAAGACCATCAACCACCAAATTAGATATAGATGGGCTATCAGTAAACACTGAACCTGTAGCAGTCTATGCTTATAACCCATTTTCTTCTGTTGCTCATGCTCACAGGTAATCCATTTCTAGCCAACAACCATAAACATTGAGGCTCGAAGATCAGGTGCAAGGCAACTTTGTAACCATGGATTCCATGTATTCGTCCTGCCTCTTTGGAAGACAAATGCCCTAAGTTTCCAAACTCTCAACAGATCTTAATGGGAAGGGAATTTTCACTGCTCTTCCTTCACTACCCTCATCCACCGGGGCTGTTGCTCACATTTTTTCTTCATCGTCCTCTGATCTTCACTTTGGTTTCTGTTGTTATAGGTCGATGTAGAAACACAACATGGTTTTATTCCTGTTGAACGCATGCGAGTGATTGATTTCAAGGGCGAACTGGTAATTAACACTATGTTTTGGTGGTCAGGTACCTCACTTGTATTGCATTGGTGATGCTAATGGAAAAATGATGATTGCTCATGCAGCAAGCGCACAGGGAATTTCAGGTAACCATTGTGTTTACTTTCAATCGTATGATGTATCAGTATGGTTGGTTTAACAGAGGTATGTTCTTTTTCATTACTGTATATATTTGCATTTTTTTCTAAAAGAATATTTTCTGACATTTTTTTGTTATAATCATGCAGCCACAAGCAAGAGAGAAAGCTGAGAAGGAAGAATTTGAAATTAGTATTGCCAAGACTAGCTTTGAGGACTACACTAAACCCTTGCTGAAAATGAAGGGGAAGGGATTGCTAAGATAATTATACATCTTTTTTTTTAAAATTTATTACAAGTTTACTCATTACATCTTGGTTTTATGTGCAGTTGATTTGTAGACCTGATGATGGAGAGATACTTTTGTATCTTCTACAGGTATTGACAAATCGCTCCAGCAAAAGATGGTAAACCTGTAAGAATGCCAAAACAAAGGAACCAAACGATGCATTGGAGGTTGGTTTGACCATGTTTGACTCAAAACTAATTCCATCATATATATATATATATATATATATATATATATATATATATATATATATATATATATATATATATATATATATATATATATATATATATATATATATTATGGTTTGGTATTTTCTACAGGTACATGCTACTCTCATTGCAACTGGAAGGGCATCATTCACAAATGGGCTTGGTTTGGATTGGTGATGTGATGCCAATTGAAAAATGATGTCTGCTTATGCAGTAAGTGCACAGGGCATTTCAGGTACCAATTGTGTTTACTTTCAAGTGTAGAATTTATCTGTTACATGTGTGATTTGGTGATTTAATCCTTAACTATAGTATTTTGAGCTTAAGAAATATTATAGAACAACATTAAGTTCTCTTATTTTTAGCGCACTGCATTTTGAAAAATCAACCAAATTATAGCATTGTACTTTCATTTTTCTTTATGCTACAATGTTTAAAAATTTTCTTACCAATGTATGTTACTTTCTTTCTTTTTCTGGTACAACTCTTAACTTCCAAATTTCTCATATCAAGGCATTTACTTTGAACCTAGTAATCATAACATTGTACTTTAAGTTTTCATATTATTAGCACATTGCATTTTGAAAAATCAACCAATTTATTTGATATAGGTATTTTTCAAGTTTACGAAAGTGAAGTAGCATTGTACCTAGTTGAATGGTTCTTGTATTCTGTTACTCCTTGTTAGACCTAACCCGCTATTTGATTTAATTAAAGTTGACTTAAACCTCTGGAGGGTCTGAAACTGCCATCATTGAAGGTGATGTGGTTGGGGGAACATGTGTTAATCATGGTTGTGTTCCTTCCAAAGCCCTTCTTGCTGTCAGTGGTCGCATGAGGGAGCTTCAGAATGAACATCATATGAAGTCTTTTGGTTTACAGCTATATCTTATTGATTTCTTCCACTTGAACTATGTAAGAGGTATTTAAGAATTAGTTAATCATTTATATTAACAGGTTGCAGCTGCTGGGTATGACAGACAGGGGGTGACTGATCACGCACAAAATCTTGATTCTAAAATTCGAAAAAATTTAACCAATTTTTAATAAATCTCTTGGTGACATATTAACACTGTTGGCAGTGTTGTGGTATGCCCTTTTTTGCATTCAAGCAATGTTCCTATTCTCCTTATTTTTATTAACAGCATAAGATGTAGCAATACACAAACATCTTGCGTTCAATTTGTTATGAATATGAATTCAGGGCCCACTGAAGGTGAAATTTGGAAAAGCTGGGGGCACTGAGACAGTTATTACTGCAAAAAACATAATCGTAGCAACTGGATCAGTACCATTTATTCTTAAGGGAGTTGAAGTTGATTGCAAGACAGTAATAACAAGTCATCATGCACTAAAACTAGAGACAGTACCAGAGTGGTTAGTTATTGTAGTAAGTGGTTACATTGGTTTTGAATTCAGTGATATTTATACAGCACCTGGAAGTGAGGTAGGCATTACTAATCCTTTTTTGACATAACTTATGTGAATAAACTTACTTTCATGCACTCTACCTTTTTTTTTTATCTAAGAATCCTTATTTTTTCATCTAAATATCTTGTTCTATTATCTTTCATCCAGACGGAAGAAATCTCTTTTGTGGGTTAGACAGCAGCTTAAAGGTTTTAACTTTTTCCATTAAACTAAATCTTTTTCTTATAAGGATATGTAGTTTTTTCTTCAGAAAATCCCGTCATTCATATTAATCATAACATTGTTGCATAAATGTGCATTTAACCCTAAGGTCTATAGCTACTAATAATGTATCAATCACAGGAATCCTTATATATCAGCTCATATTTGTGGTTGAATCTTTGATTGTTATCTCTAATGCAACTTCAAAGGAGTATTTTTGATACGTTCCCTGAAATCATTGATCTTAACCAGGGCCATGACCATGATATGAACGAGTCTGATGAACATAACATCAAATTTTCCCCCCACTGAAAGATGTTATCAAATTTTCCCCCCACTGAAAGATGTTTATTAGGTAACAATCTTTCTGGTGAACCAAATTTCAATTGTGAAAATACAAGTGACCACCATAAGCTCTTTACGTCAACCAGGAGTCATTGAGAGCTCAAGAAGATTCAATGGAATCAGAGATTCCAGCCCTTTTAACATATCATCAACTGGAAACTCTGGAAGTTCATTGCCTTCTAGACGAAATTTACATAGTCAATATCTCGGTCAAACATACAGAGGACCTATTTTGTCACCACCCAATTACAGTCCATCCTTCAAATGTACAACCACCTTTAACACAAGTTCCAGGCATTCCATGAAACCTACTTCCTTTTTCAAGAAACGATGAACAACATCATTCTTACTTTGGTCCTTCAATTGAAACAAGAAATATGGTATAAGATCCCACTAATTGGAGCTTATCAACCAGGAGATCAAGCAGTAATGGATGAAATTACAGAAATGACCCTGTTTGGATGCCTCACGTGAACTCAGGCACACATGCTCAGCAAGGATTAGCCGAGCTTCTTCCTTGGACTCTTTCCCATGTTCTGAAGTTGAGTCTGGTGGTCATGGATGTCATTTTCCGATTTTGCCCTCGGGTCTTCTTCCATCGTGGAGGAAAATGTGGTACCTAGTCGGGGGCGTCTTCGTCAACCTCTTATAGGGGCAGGGTCGGTGATGGAGGTACCCGGTGATGAGTGGCAGGCCTTTGCTTCTGATATTGAGGGAAGGCGGATGCTGGTATCTGAGGTTTGTACTTTTCTTTCAATTTTTATTCGATATAATATATATTTTTGATTTTGTGATATAATTGTGTCTTACTAAGTCAACATATTTCGTATATTTGACTTTCATGTTGCAGATGAGTATATGTGATATGTCAGGATTGCATGATATTTGATCCGTTTATAAACGGGGTTTCCGAGATGCATGATAGGCACCTGGATATGAAGCTAGATGTTGATAACATGTCTTATGAGGTAAACTTTGAGTGTTGCTTCTTTTTTATTTTCCTATTAATCTCGTGTCATGTTTTATTATTGTTATTTATGGTTTTGTATGTGTCAGGCATTATTGGCACTTGAAGAACGCATAGGAGATGATAAAACTGGTTTGAGTGAGGAAGTTATCTTGATTTCAATGAAACAAAGAAAGCACTTGTCTTTCATGGCTATTTCAAACTAAATCTTTTTCTTATTAATATATTTTTTTCACCTAAATGTCCCTAAATTTTCAGGTCTATTCATGGGAGCCTATAATTTGTCATGATTCTCTTGATATGGGATGGTCAACATTGGGTGACATTTGCACTAATGATGGGAAGCTTATTGGATGCTCATATTATCACAATTCTGTTGCAGCTTGGGTGGCGGATACTTGGGTATTTTTTCATAATCAAGTATTATTGGTTAAAATGTATAATTATTTGTGTGTGAAGCTTATTGGACAGCATGTGTCTAACATCTTAGCTGAGGAAAAGACCTGTATGCCCCCTAAATTTAATCTTCAGAAAGATTTAACAGAGAGAGTTGGGAGTCCTAGAAGCTCCACCATGTTTCCAGATGATGACACAAAGGATATAAAGAATATATATGTCGACAGTAAGTTGTTATATAGTTTGTTTTCTCTTTTGTGTATCTGTTTACTATTTACATACCGAGTTGACTGCATGATGAATACATGAATACTGGATTCATATGTTTGACTATTAGTCAAATGACTTAAATGCGTTTCGGTATTGAAATTAATAAGTTGTGTTGATGATTAGGAGGCAACTAGGTAATTTTGACTTCAAACTTTTGCCAAGAAAGGAAATTTTGCATTTTTTTAAGATTTGGGAAGTAAAGAAAATCTGGGAATCTTGTTTACAGAAGTCGATGAATCAATAACTTATAATAATGATAGGGGAATTCATTTTACTTTTTTTTACTTGCTAATCATATGCAGTTTCATGTCAAGCTGCAGGCATGACTCCTGTTGCTTCAGAAAAAACTGTGTCTTTACCAACTTACAAATCCCCAATGAGATTAATAATTCGGCTACCCCTACACAACCTCCTCCACCACCCAAGATTCCAAGGCAGAATGGTAAATCCTTCATCAATGAACAAGATATCACTGCTGTATCACTCAAATAATCTCATAGGCAAAGACCAACAACCACCAAATTAGGTATTGATTGGCTTTCAGTAAACACTCAACCTGTAGCAGTCTAATGCTCAAAGGTAATCCATTTCTAGCCAACAATCATAAACATGGAGGCTCGATGATCAGGTGCAACGCAACTTAGTAACCATGGATTTCGTGTATTCGTCCTGCCTCTTTGGAAGACAAATGTCCTAATTTTCCAAACTTTCAACAGATCTTAATGGGAAGAGAATTTCACTGCTCTTCCTTCACTACCCTCAACCACCGGGGCTGTTGCTCACATATTTTCTTCATCGTCTTCAGATCTTCACTTTGGTTTCTGTTGTTATAGGTCGATGTAGAAACACAACATGGTTTTGTTCCTGTTGATGAACGCATGCGAGTGATTGATTCCAAGGGCGAACTGGTACTTAACATCTCCATCTTGCCTCTTTCAGTTCCATCGCTTTCATTTTCTTTATGTTATCTTGTTGACACTATGCTTTGGTGGTGAGGTAGCTCACATGTATTGCATTGTGATGCTAATGGAAAAATGATGATTGCTCATGCAGCAAGTGCACAGGGAATTTCAGGTAACCGTTGTGTTTACTTTCAATCGTATGATGTATCAGTATGGTTGGTTTAACAAAGGTATGTTCTTTTTCATTACTGTATATATTTGCATTTTTTTCTAAAAGAATATTTTCTGAGATTTTTTTGTACTTTTTTCTAAAAAAAATTATTGTAAGTTTACTCATTACATCTTGGTTTTGTGTACAGTTGATCTCGAGACCTGATAATGGAGAGATACTTTTGTATCTTCTATAGATATTGACAGCTCACTCCAGCAAAAGACGGTAAACCTGTAAGAATGCCAAAACAAAGGAACCAAAAGATACATTGAAGGTTTGTTTGACCATGTTTGACTCAAAATAATTCCATCGTATATATATATATATATATATATATATATATATATATATATATATATATATATATATGTATGTATATATATATATATATATATATATATATATATATATATATCTTGTTTTTATGGTTTGGTATTTTCTGCACGTAGATGCTGCTCTCATTGCAACTGGAAGGGCATCATTCACAAATGGGCTTGGTTTGGAAAATGTATGTGCACATAACAATACTAAATCTAAAATTTTATGACTGAAATATCAAAGATTAAACATTGTTTTTTGGTTTCCTTTGATATAGGTCGATGTAGAAACACAAACTTTGTTTTATTCCTGTAGACGAACGCATGCTAGTGATTGATTTCAAGGGCAAATTGGTAATTAACATCTCCATGTCGCCTTTTTCCACTCTGTTTTTTTATTTTCTTTATGTTATCTTGTTGACACTATTATGTTTTGGTGGTCAGGTCCCTCACTTGTATTGCATTGGTGATGTGATGCCAATTGAAAAATGATGCCTGCTCATGCAGTAAGTGCACAGGGAATTTCAGGTAACAATTGTGTTTACTTTCAAGTGTAGAATTTATCTGTTACATGTGTGATTTGGTGATTTAATCCTTAACTATAGTATTTTGAGCTTAAGAAATATTATAGAACAACTTTAAGTTTTCATATATTAGCACGCTGCATTTTGAAAAATCAACCAAATTATAGCATTGTACTTCCATTTTTCTTTATGCTACAACGTTTAACAGGTTGCAGCTGCTGGGTATGACAGACAGGGGGTAGCTTATCACACACAAAATCTTGCCTCCAAAATTCGAAACAATTTAACCAATTCTATGAAATCTCTTGGTGTGGACATATTAACACTATTGGCAGTGTTGTGCTATGCCCTGTTTTGCATTCAAGCAATGTTCCTATTCTCCTTATTTTTATTAACTGCATAAGATGTAGCAATATACAAACATCTTATGTTCAATTTGTTATGAATATGAATTCAGGGCCCACTGAGTTGAAATTTGGAAAAGCTTGGGGCACTGAGACAGTCATTACTTCAAAAAACATAATCATACCAACTGGATCCGTACAATTTGTTCCTAAGGGAGTTGAAGTTGATTGCAAGACAGTCATACAAGTGATCATGCACTAAAACTAGAGACAGTACCAGAGTGGTTAGTTATTGTAGTAAGTGGTTAACATTGGTCTTGAATTCAGTGATATTTATACAGCACTTGGAAGTGAGGTCGGCATTACTAATCCTTTTTTGACATAACTTATGTGAATAAACTTACTTTCATGCACTATTCTTTCCTTTTTTATCTAAGAATCATTTTTTCATCTAAAAATCTTGTTCTATTATCTTTCATCCAGATGGAAGAAATCTCTTTTGTGGGTGGGCAGCAGTTTAAAGGTTTTAACTTTTTCCATTAAACTAAATCTTTTTCGTACTAAGGTCTATACCTACTAATAATGTATTAATCATAGGAATCCTTATCTATCGGCTCATAGTTGTGGTTGAATCTTTGATTTTTATCCCTAATGCAACTTCGAAGGAGTATTTTTGATACATTCCCTGAAACCATTGATCTTAACCAGGGCCATGACCATGATATGAACGAGTCTGATGGACATAACATCAAATTTTCCCCCACTGAAAGATGTTTAATAGGTAACAATCTTTCTAGTGAACTACATTTCAATTGTGAAAATACAAGTGACCACCATAACTTCTTTAAGTCAACCAGGAGTCACTGAGAGCTCAAGAAGATTCAATCCTTTTAACATATCATCAACTGGAAACTCTGGAAGTTCATTGCCTTCTAGACAATTCCAGTCATCCTTTTGTCACCACCCAATTCCAGTCATCCTTCACATGTACAACCACCTTTAACACAAGTTCCAGGCATTCCATGAAACCTACTTCCTTTTTCAAGAAACAATGAACAACATCATTCTTACTTTGGTCCTTCAAATGAAACAAGTAATATGGTATCAGATCCCACTATATGGAGCGTATCAACCGGGAGATCAAGCAGTAATGGAGTAAATTACCGAAATGACCCTGTTTGGATGCCACATGTGAACTCTGGTACACAAGCTCAGCAAGGATTAGCCGAGCTTCCTCCTTGGGCTCTTTTTCCCATGTTCTGAAGTTGAGTCTGGTGGTCATAGATGTCATTTTCCGATTTTGCCCTCGGGTCTTCTTCTACCGTAGAGGAAAATGTGATACCTAGCCGGGGGCGTCATCATCAACCTCTTTTAGGGGCGGGGTCGGTGATGGAGGTACCCGGTGATGAGTGCCAGGCCTTTGCTTCTGATATTGAGGGAAGGCGCAGGCTGGTATCTGAGGTTTGTACTTTTCTTTTAATTTTTATTTGATATAATATATTTTTTTGTTTTTGTGATATAATTGTGTCTTACTAAGTCAACATATTATATTTGACTTTCATGTTACAGACGTGCCAGATTTTGAATGCATTGCGATGAGGCCAAAGCTTAAAATTTTTCCTTAATTCTGAATCAAAAAATAATTTTAAAATTGAGAATTGTGGATTTGTGAATAATTTTTCCAAATATCTGTTTTAAAATTATTATATGTGATATGTCAGGATTACATGCTATTTGATCAGTTTATAAACGGGGTTTCTTAGATGCATGACAGGCACCTGGATATGAGTAGATGTTGATTTTGAGGTAAAGTTTGAGTTTTGCTTCTTTTTTATTTACCTATTAATTTCATTTCATGTTTTATTATTGTTATTTATGGTTTTGTACGTGTCAGGCATTATTGGCACTTGAAGAAAACATAGGAGATGTTAAAATTGGTTTTAGTGAGGAAGTTATCTGAAATCAATGAAACAAAGAAAGCACTTGTCTTTCATGGCTATTTTAAACTAAATCTTTTTCTTACTAAAAAGATTTGTTTGACCTAAATGTCCTTAAATATTCAGGTCTATTCATGGGAGCCCATAATTTGTCATGATTCTCTTGATATGGGATGGTCAACATTGGGTGACATTTGCATTAATGATGGGAAGCTTATTGGATGCTCATATTGTCACAATTCTGTTGCAGTTTGGGTGGCGGATACTTGGATACTTTTTTTCATAATCAAGTATTATTGGTTAAAATGTATAATTATTTGGTTGTGAAGCTTATTGGACAGCATGTGCCTGACATCTTAGCTGAGGAAAAGACCTGTATGCCCCTAAATTTAATCTTCAGAAGATTTAACAGAGAGAGTTGGGAGTCCTAGAAGGTCCACCATGTCTCCAGATGATGACAAAAAGGATATAAAGAATATATATGTCGACAGTAAGTTGTTATATAGTATGTTTTTTCTTTTGTGTATCTGTTAACTATTTACATACGGAGTTATCTTGACTGCATTATGAATACTGGATTCATATGTTTGACTATTAGTCAAATGACTTAAATGCGTTTCGGTATTGAAATTTATAAGTTGTATTGATGATTAGGAGGCAACTAGGTAATTTTGACTTCAAACTTTTGCCAAGAAAGGAAATTTTGCATTTTTTTAAGATTTGGGAAGTAAAGAAAATCTGGGAATCTTGTTTACAGAAGTCGATGAATCAATAACTTATAATAATGATAGGGGAAAATAGGTAGATCTAACTTCAGAATTAGTTTCATGTCAAGCTGCAGGCATGAATTCTGTTGCTTCAAAAAAGTCCGTGTCTTTACCGACTTACAAATCCCCAATTTGATTAATAATTTGGCTACCCCTAAACAACCTCCTCCACCACCCAAGATTCCAGGGCAGAAAGGTAATTCATTCATTAAAGAACAAGATAGCACTGCTGTATCACTAAAATCATCTCATAGGCGAAGACCATCAACCACCAAATTATAGATACAGAAGGGATTTCAGTAAACACTGAACCTGTAGCAGTCTTATTTGAGTAAAAGTTGGTCAACTTGAAGTTCTTATGCTTATAACCCATTTTCTTCTGTTGCTAATGCTCACAGGCAATCCATTTCTAGTCAACAATTATAAACATGGAGGCTCGAAGATCAGGTGCAAGGCAACTTTGTAACCATGGATTTCGTGTATTCGTCCTGCCTCTTTGGAAGACAAATGTCCTAAGTTTCCAAACTCTCAACAGGTCTTAATGGGAAGAGAATTTCACTGCTCTTCCTTCACTACCCTCAACCACTTGCTCACATTTTTTCTTCATTGTCTTCAGATCTTCACTTTGGGTTCTGTTGTTATAGGTCGATGTAGAAACACAACAAGGTTTTGTTCCTGTTGATGAACGCATGCGGGTGATTGATTCCAGAGGCAAACTGGTAATTAACATCTCCATCTTGCCTCTTTCAATAAAACTGTTTTCATTTTCTTTATGTTATCTTGTTAAAACTATGTTTTGGTGGTCAGGTCCCTCACTTGTATTGCATTGGTGATGCTAATGGAAAAATAATGATTAGTGCACAGGAATTTCAGGTAACCATTGTGTTTACTTTCAATCGTATGATGTATCAGTATGGTTGGTTTAACAGAGGTATGTTCTTTTTCATTACTGTATATATTTGCATTCTTTTCTAAAAGAATATTTTCTGACATTTTTTTTTGTTATAATCATGCAGCCACAGGCAAGAGAGAAAGCTGAGAAGGAAGAATTTGAAATTAGTATTGCCAAGACTAGCTTTGAGGACTACACTAAACCTTGCTGAAAATGAAGGGGAAGGGATTGCTAAGATAATTATACATCCTTTTTATAAAAAAAAAAATTATTGCAAGTTTACTCATTACATCTTGGTTTTGTGTGCATTGACCTGATAATGGAGAGATAGTTTTGTATCTTCTACAGTTATTTACAGATCACTCCAGCAAAAGATGGTAAACCTGTAAGAATGCCAAAACAAAGGAACCAAAAGAGACATTGGAGGTTGGTCTGACCATGTTTGACTCAAAATAATTCCATCATATATATCTACTAATATATATTTTGTTTTTATGGTTTGGTATTTTCTACAGGTAGATGCTGCTCTCATTGCAACTGGAAGGGCACGATTCACAAATGGGCTTGGTTTGGAAAATGTTTGTGAACATAGCTTAAATCTAAAATTCTATGACTAAATATCAAAGATTAGAAATTCTCAATTGTTTTTTTTTTGTATTAGGTCAATGTAGAAGCTTTCTCTGGATGCAAGTCCTCTAACATCGCAGTTGTATTCAAGCAATTGCGTCCCTAGACTAAGCTCTCTGCTTCTTTGTCTAGCAACGGAAATTCGGATAAGGGTTTTGATTATGATCTTGTCATCATTGGAGCCGCTCTTCACGCTGTTGAGAACGTAACACAAACTCGATTTATAGTTTGCACATTTAGGATCAATTACACATCGCCATTGCTAAAGCACGAAACTCGATTTCAAATCTCCTTACATTAATTGCATCTCTGTTGTGCGCAACAGAATTTATTTGATATTGGTATTTATCAAGTTTACGAACGTGAAGTAGCATTGTACTTAGTTGAACTGTTCGTGTATTTTGTTCATCCTTTAAGCCCTAAACTGTATTTACACTTAGTTAAACTCGAATTAAACCTCTGCAAGGTCTAAAAACTGCTATCCTTCCAAAGCCCTTCTTGCTGTCAGTGGTCGCATGAGGGAGCTTCAAAATGAACATCATATGAAGTCTTTTGGTTTACATGTATATCTTAATGATTCCTTCCTCCTGAACTATCTAACAGGTAATTCCAGAATCAGTCTTTAAACATTGGTAGAGTTTACTAATCTATAATCTTTTATATTAACAGGTGGCAGCTGCTGGGTATGACAGACAGGGGGTAGCTGATCATGCACAAAATCTTGCCACCAAAATTCGAAACAGTTTGACCAATTCTATGAAATCTCTTGGTGTGGACATATTAACACTGTTGACAGTGTTGTGGTATGTCCTGTTTTGCATTTAAGCAATGTTCCCATTCTGTGTTTTAGTAACTGCATAAGATGTTTTAGTATACAAACACATTATGTCCAATCTGTTATGACTATGAATGCAGGTCCCACAGAATGTGAATTATGGAAAAGTTAGGGGCACTGAGACAGTTATTACTGCAAAAAACATTATCATAGCAACTGGATCAGTACCATTTGTCCCTAAGGGAGTTAAAGTTGATGGCAAGACTGTAATAACAAGTGATCATGCAGACATTACCATAGTGGTTTGTTATTGTAGGAAGTGGTCACATTGTTCTTGAATTTAGCGATGTTTATACAGCACTTGGAAGTGAGGTAGACATTACTAATCCTTGTTAACATATCTTTTGTGAATAAACTTAATTTCATGCACTCTTCCTTCTTTTTTCATCTAAAAATCTTGTTCTATCAGATTCTTTATATGATGAAGCTTTTGATTGTCTCACAGGTGGCATTTGTAGAAGCTTTAGATCAATTAATGCCTGGATTCGACCCTCAAATTGGGAAATTGGCTCAAAGGTCAAACTAGTGTATTTGCAACCAAGGTTCTTAAATTTTCAACCTTTTTTTTCTTTTTTTGGTTCAATGTTCATTTTTATATTCAGTGATTGATAAACCTGTAAGAATTGTAAGACTTGAGCTTATTGATGCCAAAACAAAGGAACCAAAAGAGACATTGGAGGTTGGTTTGACCATGTTTGACTCAAAATACTTCCATCATATATATCTACTAATATTTTGTTTTTATGGTTTGGTATTATCTACAGGTAGAGGCTGCTCTCTTTGCAATTGGAAGGGCACCATTCACAAATGGGCTTAATTTGGAAAATTTATGTGAACATAACAACTAAAATTCCATGACTAAATATCAAAGATTAAACATTATTCCCGTTGACGAACGCATGCGAGTGATTCATTCCAAGGGCAAATTGGTAACTAACATCTCCATCTCGCCTTTTTCCAATCCGTTTTTTTCTATTTTCTTTATGTTATCTTCTTGACACTTTTATGTTTTGGTTGCCAGGTCCTGTTACGATCCCACATTGGTAGAAAACAAATTCAATTAGTGGCTTATAAGTCTAAGTGTCCCCTCCTCCTTCAAACTAGCTTTTGGGAGTGAGTTCTACACTTGGGCTTATGGCTTGATACGGGCCTAGTATGAGATGGGTTCGTATCAGTCCGTCACTTGTATTGCATTGGTGATGTGATGCCAACTGAAAAATGATGCCTGCTCATGCAGTAAGTCCACAGGGAATATCCGGTAACAGTTGTGTTTACTTTCAAGCGATTTAGCCCTTTAACATAGTTGTTGAGCAATCCTCTGAGTATTTGCCAAGACTAGCTTCAAGGCTAAAACTAAAGCTATTGCTGAAAGAAGTGAGGGATCGCTAAGGTAATTATACATGTTCTTAAAAATAATTTTTGTAAGTTTACTCATTATATTATATTTTGGTTTTGTGCACGGTTGATTTATAGACCTGATAATGGAGAGATCCTTAGGGTTTGCATTAAATGCTGCTGACCTCATTCATGAAGCATTAAATGCTAATGGGTTTGCATTTTTTTGAGTTTTACCTCATAGTTAGTTTACAAATTTAATGATCCTTATTAGTTATTACCATCATGTTTTGAAGACACTTTGTTAATTGGTAACATTCAAATCATTGGGCTTAGGAAATATTATAAAACAACTTTAAGTTTTCTTATTATTAGCACACTGCATTTTGAAAAATCAACCAAAATATAGCATTGTACTTTCCTTTTTCTTTATGCTACAACGTTTAAGTTCCAAAAAATTTCTTACCGATGCGTTTACTTTCTTTCTTTTTCTAGTACAACTTTTAACTTCCAAATTTTCTCATATCAAGGCATTTTACTGAACCTACTAATCATAACATTGCTCTTTAAGTTTTAATATTATTAGCACATTGCACATTGAAAATTTAACCAATTTATAACATCGCACTTTCATTTCTAATGCTGTTATAACGTTTTAACTTGAATAAAGTTTTCTTATCAGTGCATTTTACTTTCATTCTTTTTCTAGTAAAAAAATTTCATATCAAATCATTTTACTTTGAAATATCTACCAATGATAGCATTTTACTTTAAATATTCTCATAATTAGCACATTGCACTTTGAAAAATCAACTATGATAGAGTATTGTACTTTCATTTTTATTTATGTAATAAAGTTTTAACATCCAAAATTTTGTTACCAATGCGTTTTACTTTCATTCTTTTTCTAGTACAACCTTTTAACTTCTAGATTTTTTCATATCATGATATTTTACTTTGAAATACCTGCCGGTTTTGCTTAGTATTTTAGTTTTCTTGTTATTAGCACAATGCACTTTGAAAAATCAACCGAATTATATCATTTTACTTTATTTTTATTTCTGTTACAAAGTTTTAACATCCAAAAATTTCTTATTAATGCATTTTACTTTCATTATTTTTTGGAAAAAATTGTAACTTCCAAATTTTTTCTCATATCAAGACATTTTACTTCGAAATATCTATCAAATTTATTCCTGTTGACAAACGCATGCGAGTGATTGATTCCAAGGGCGAATTGGTAATTTACATCTCCATCTTACCTCTTTTCTTTATGTTATCTTGTTGACACTATGTTTTGGTGGTCAGGTCCCTCACATGTGTGAATTGACGATTTTACCCTTAACTTAATTGTTGAGCAAGTTTCTAGGAAAGACCATGTCCTAAATCATCTACATCCCTGCTGCATGTTTTACCCTTCCTGAAAGCAGTATGGTTGTGTTAACACTTAACATAGGTATGCTTTTTTTCATTCACTTTTTTTTCTAAAAGAATATTTTCTGATAATGTTTTTCTTTTTTTCCTTTTTGTGTTATTATCATGAGCCACACGTGAGAGAGAAAGCCGAGATGGAAGGATTTGAACTTAGTATCGCCCTTGGTTTAAAAAAGCGCTTAAGCGCGATTAGGCGTCTTTTTTTTTTTAAAATGGGCCAGAGTATTTAGGCTTTATTAGGCACGTAGATTAATGAAGCACACATACGAGGGTAATTATAAAAGAATGAAGAGTCACGCACTCGCGACTCCGAGAGGCGGTAGAGACTCAAACTCAACATCGACTCACTCAACTGTCTTCTCCAACTCAATCCAAGATTCAATCCTGCAGTTCTACTTCTACTAAACAATAAGGTATGTTTTTTGCTTACTTACTTTCTTACTTTCATTCTAATTCTAATTCTACTTCTACTTCTTAATTCTACTCTCCCGTGATTAGTGGAAGTGATCACATTTGCATGATGCATGTATTTCTGTCATTCTATGGTTCTTGTTATTTCATGTATGCATGTATTACTATATTAGTTATCAGTATTCTATTCTGTCATCATCATATTAATTATGTGTTGAATGTTGATTGTGTTCACTGTAATGTATATTGTATTTGTATAATTAAAATGTTGAATGTTGATTGTTGATTGTGTTCATTGGAAGCGGAATATCCTAATTAGTTATTACCATCATGTTTTAAAGACACTTTGTTAAATGGGTAACATTCAAATCTTCCAGGATATAAAATGTTGTTCATTGTAACACCACGTTACTTTCGATAAGTAATTTTACGTTAATCATGGTGTGATTACGATATAAAATAATGTTGTAAATGTTTGGATGGTTAGAACGCCTTTAAGATCGAGTTTTCGTGCGAAAAACGCTAAAAACGGACAACCCGGGTCGTGTGAATTAAACCGGGTCGAGTTGGAAGACTTAGAACAATGTTTGAAACAAATTTGGACTAACCCGGGTCGTGTTAGTCAACCCGGGTCGGGTTTTCAGTCGGAGAAATTCGCAGCAGCAACAACGTCAACCCGGGTCGGGTTCAGGAGCCCGGGTCGTGCTGCACAGGAACCAGGGTCGGGTTTTGTAACCAGGGTAGGGTTTCGTGCCGACCCCACCTCCTTTTAATTGCGATTTCAGCCATTTGCTTGGAAAACTCTCGAACAAAAATACTCCCAAAACCCTAGAAACATCCCCTCTTCATGTTAGGACCAAATTGGAAGGCTAGAACGCGGAAGATTGAAGTAATTTTTGATATCTCACTTATTAAAGGTAAGGTTTACGGTTCTAACCCTTTTGAACGGTTGATTTGGTCGTTTTGGGTTGATTTTGAGGAGTTGTGAAGTACTACATGTGAATAGCTGAAAATTGAGTAGATAACACTTGTTTAGAAGTGTTTAAATGTTTCTAATCCCGAGCCTTGACTGTTGCGATGAAGTTTCAAGCTTGGGTGGTTGACCAAACAAGGTATTCACATATGTGTGGTGTGTATGTGGTTTGGTGTAGGTGTTGAAAGAGGTGAGAAGACACCTTGGCCTACAAATTGTACCATCTGGAACTGGGTAAAACTACTATATCCATGTGAGTAACTCTACCTGCATGTTGATGTAACATGTTATGTGTGCTAAGAGTGCCTAATCAATGATACAAGTGGTAGATTATGTGTAAACTATGCAGATATATTCAGAATCCTTTGTGATTACATGTGTTAGAAGTATATGGTTATAGTGTGTAGTAATTGGCATCGAGATGAGAATCTCGTGATCACTTGATGTAGAGTTTATATATATATATATATATATATATATATATATATATATATATATATATATATATATATATATATATATATATATATATATATATATATATATATATATATATATATCACAAGATGAGTACTTTGTGAATAGGTACAACTGTGATATTGATGGGTTGCTTAAAGAGTATTTAGCAACCATAGAGAAATATGTGAAATGAATATATGATACTTGTGATTTTACAGGTATGCAGAGACTGTTGGGTACGAGTACCTTACAGTCATAATGTTGAGCCTTTGTAGTCAAATAATTGGGTTAAATTACCCTAGATATATTGTGGGAACTTGTACGGTTCATACAGACCTTAATGGTCGAGTGAGGACCTGTACGGTTCCAAATATACGGCCTCTATGGCTAGGAGATTGCACTCAGTGTCCAAATATACGGCCCTTGTGGCTAGGAGATTGGGCTCATCGTCCAAATATAATATTGGTTAAACTCTTATAACTTGTAACATTATACTCAAGGCATTTTATTTTGAATTATTTACCAATTATAACATTGTACTCTAAGTTTTCTTATTATTTTCACATTACACTATGGAAAATTCACTAGATTATTGCAGTGTAGTTTCATTTTTCTAGTCGTTTTCAACCTCCAAATTATTTTCTTATTAATTCATTTACTTTGAAATATCTACCAAGTATTAGAATGTAATATAAGTTTTTATTTTTAGTATATTGCATTTCAAAAAATATATCTTGTTTTATTTTCATTTTTCTTTCTCCTAAAATATTTTAACTTCTAGTTTTTTTATTAATGCATTTTACTATCATTTTCTTTTTGTTATAACATCTAAATTTCCATTTTTTTAAAACCATCTTACTTTGAAATATCTACCAATTATAGCGTTGTTCTTTAAGTTATCTTATAGTAAGCAAATTGCACTTTGAAAAATCAACCCTATTATAGCATTATACTTCCAGTTTTCTTTCTTAACATATTAACTTCCACGTTATTCTTTGTCAAATTTTTTTACTCATTTTTTTTTCCTGTATCATTCTCTTTTTTTTTCTTCAAAAACCTTTTAACTTCCAAATTTCTTAATATCAAGACATTTTACTACGAAAAATCTTTTAGTTGTAGCAATGTACCTTAAAATTTCTCATTATTAGCATATTGTACTTTGAATAATCAACCAAATTAGAGTATTGTACTTTCATTTTTATTTTTGTTCAAAGTTTTAAGATCCAAAATTTATCAATGCATTTTACTTTGAAATAACATTGTATTTTAAGTTTTTTTGTTATTAACACAATGCACTTTGAAAAATCAACCAAATTATACATTTTTCTTTATTGTTAATTTTGTTAGAACGTTTTAACATCCGACAATTTTATTATCAACGCATTTTACTTGCATTAGTTTTTTGGAAAAATAACTTCCAAATTTTTTCTCATATCAAGACATTTTACATTGAAACATCTACCACTTATAGCATTGTACTTTAAAATTTCTTGTATTAGCCCATTGCACTTTGAAAATTCAACCCAATCATACTTTCATTTTTCTTTATGTTACAACATTTTAACTTCCACCCTTTTTGTTATTAATTCATTGTATTTTTAATTATCTACCAATTATAACATTGTAGTTTTAGCTTTCTTATTGACGTATTTTACTTACAAATGTTTTCATATCAAAGCATTTTACTTTAAAATATGTACATTGAAATGTTTATGAATTATAGCAATGTAATTTAAATCTTCCAATTATTAGCATATTGCATCTTGAAAATCATCCAAATTAGAGTATTTTACTTTATGTAGGCCTTATCGAGATTTGTGTTTAAACACTATTTTAAAACTCATTGGGCCTTATTGAAATTTGTTTCAGAGTTTAAGTAGCATGAGTTTAGGAGATATACAGGAAAGTTATAAGACACTTTGAGTATATCTAGATTCAAATAGTATATATCTAAATTCAAATAATATATAGATTAATGGAGTTAAGCAACTGAACCTGTGTCATCTGTAATTAAATCTCCTACATAGTCGTTTATTGTTGTGTTTTATTTTTACTAAAATATTATATTTCATTAACATTTACGATAATAATCAAATTTATAAAAATATTGTTCTATAAAACAATACAAAAGAAAACATGTGAATCGGCATAATCCCATAAATATCATTTAATATCCGGAGCTTTGTAGGGTTTTAAAAAATTGGTTATGATGCTTCGTGTATAAACCAGAAAGTTTGTTTAATATTATTCAGGTAATGTGGATACTGTCAATGCTAATCTCGTTGCTACTGATACCTCTAAAAAGAATAAGCCAAAAACTACTTGGTATCACAACACTTTTATGGAGTTTCTTAAATTGTGTATGACTATAAAGGCATGTTGAAGGGCGACGCTTGAAAACCGGGTAATGTCCTTTCTGAACCAGAGGACCTATTTGGTACTCTGGAAGTTCATTGCCATCTAGACAAAATTTACATAGTCAATATCTCGGTCAAACATCCAGAGGACCTATTTGGTCGCCACCCAGTCATCATTCAAATGCACAACCACCTTTAACACATGTTCAGCAAGGATTAGCCGAGCTTCCTCCTTGGACTCTTTTCCCATGTTTTGAAGTTGAGTCTGGTGGTCATAGATGTCATTTTCCGATTTTGCCCTCGGGGTCTTCTTCTAAAGTAGAGGAAAATGTGGTACCTAGTCGGGGGAGTCATCGTCAACCTTTTTTAGGGGCAGGGTCGGAGATGGAGGTACCCGGTGATGAGTGGCAGGCCTTTGCTTCTGATATTGAGGGAAGGCGCAGGTTTCTTTTATTTTATATATATATATATATATATATATATATATATATATATATATATATACATATATATATATATATATATATATATATATATATATATATATATATATATATATATATATATATATTTGATCCTAGCCCTATATATATATATATATATATATATATATATATATATATATATATATATATATATATATATATATAGGGCTAGGATCAAATATATCCATACAAGTATTGTGTAACCTTGAAACTCAATCTGGACCACTCATTTAAAACACATTCTTATAAGTATGTACAAAATTTAGTTCATTCTTTTAAGAATGGTAAGAACTCATTATGTCAAAAACTTATTCTGTTAAGAATGTGTTTTTTTCATTGTTACGAGAATGAAATCTAATGGCCGGGATTTGGTTACAATGTAACACAATAATTGTCATTCTTATTATAACCTAGCCCTATATATATATATATATATATATATATATATATATATATATATATATATATATATATATATATTGATTTTGTGATGTAATTGTGTGTTACTAAGTCAACATATTATATTTGACTTCAATGTTGCAGATGTGCCAGATTTTGAATGCATTGCGAAGAGATGAAAGCTTATAATTTTTCCTAAATTCTGAATCAAAATATTTTTAAAATTGAGAATGTGGATTTGTGAATAATTTATCCAGATATCTGTTTTTAAATGATTATATGTCTTATGAGGTAAACTTTGAGTTTTGCTTCGTTTTATTTTCCTGTTAATTTCATGTCATGTTTTATTATTGTTATTTACTGTTTTGTACGTGTCAGGAATTATTGGCACTTGAAGAACGCATAGGAGATGTTAAAACTGGTTTGAGTGAGGAATTTATCTTGAAATCAATGAAACAAAGAAAGCACTTGTCTTTCATGGTTATTTCAAACTAAATCTTTTTCTTACTAAAAAGATTTGTTTCACTCAAATGTCCTTAAATTTTCATAGTATATTAAGTTTTCTTGTTATTATTAGCACAATGCACTTTGAAAAATCAACCAAAATATATAATTTTACTTTATTTTTATTTCTGTTACAAAGTTTTAACATCCAAAAATTTCTTATTAATGCATTTTACTTTCATTATTTTTCGGAAAAATTTGTAACTTCCAAATTTTTTCTCATATCAAGACATTTTACTTTGAAATATCTATCAAATTTATTCCTGTGTACAAACGCATGCGAGTGATTGATTCCAAGGGCGAATTGGTAATTTACATCTCCATCTTACCTCTTTCAATTCCATTGTTTTCATTTTCTTTATGTTATCTTCTTGACACTATGTTTTGGTGGTCAGGTCCCTCACATGTGTGAATTGACAATTTTACCCTTAACTTAGTTGTTGAGCAAGTTTCTAGGAAAGACCATGTTGCTGCATGTTTTACCCTTCCTGAAAGCAGTATGGTTGTGTTAACAGAGGTATGCTTTTTTTCATTCATCTTTTTTTTCTAAAAGAATATTTTCTGATAAGGTTTTTCTTTTTTCCTTTTTTGTTATTATCATGCAGCCACACGTGAGAGAGAAAGCCGAGATGGAAGTATTTGAACTTTGTATCGCCCTTGGTTTAAAAAAGCGATTAGGTGTCTTTTTTTTTAAGTTGGGCCAGGGTATTTAGGCTTTATTAGGTACTTAGGTTAATGAAGCACACATACGAGGGTAATTAAAAAAGAATGAAGAGTCACGCACTCGCGACTCCGAGAGGCGGTAGAGACTCAAACTCAACATCGACTCACTCAACTGTCTTCTCCAACTCAAACCAAGATTCACTCCTGCAGTTCTACTTCTACTAAACAATAAGGTATGTTTTTTGCTTTCTTACTTTCTTACTTTCATTCTAATTCTACTTCTACTTCTTAATTCTACTCTCCCCTGATGGGTGGAAGTGATCACATTTGCATAATGCATGTATTTCTGTCATTCTATGGTTCTGGTTATTTCATGTATGCATGTATTACTATATCAGTTATCACTTATCAATATTCTGTCATCGTCATATTAATTATGTGTTGAATGTTGATTGTGTTCACTAGGAGCGGAATATCCTTTTGGTCCTACTCGAAAAACACCTTCCTTTTTTAAAGCCATTTTAAACGATATAAACTATAAAGTCCAAATCAAAAAATTAAATTTTACGGTACGATGAATTTTTAAAAAAATAAAAAAGAAAGAAGAAAAAGCATTTTTTATTTGTAAAACGAATAAAAAAAGAACTTTTAAAAGTAAAGAAAATTCCATTATTTATAGAGAAAGATTGTTGATTCACTATTTCACTGTTTAGTCTGTTTTGTATAATTAAAATTTCCTCAATGGCTTTATACAAGATTGCAAGATACTGTAATAGTGTAATTGTGTCTCTTTAGTCTGTTGGTTATTCTGTCTGCTATATACTGTTATTTACTTTATGTTTAATGTGTATATACTAATATGTAATATGTTTTCACCTTTTTAGTGAAGATGTGATTGAAGAAGATATTCGAGTCTATAGTGATATGGGGTTGTCCAAGTTGACGAGGATTATAGTTTTGTGGAATTTAGGATTTAAGGCTTAGGATTTAAGAAGATAGATTAGTTTTCACCTTATTTAGTGCCACTTTTGAAACTGACATGCATTATGGCATTTTAGGGATTTAAAGTATTTATAAACGTTTCCATATTTTCCACTTTTTTTTTTAAATAACGGGCGCCTCTTGTTATAAGTGAGCTTATTGATGCCCAAAACAAAGGACCCAAAAGATACATTGGAGGTCGGTTTGACTGACTCAAAATTATTATTTTTCATTCTTGGTTACTTGGGTTAACAGAGGTATGTTCTTTCTCATTCATTTTTTTCTAAAACAATATTTTCATAGATTCTTTTTTTGGTATATTATCATGCAGCCACAAGGGATAGAGAAAGCTGAGAAGGAAGGATTTGAAAAATCAACCCTATTATAGCATTATACTTCCAACTTTCTTTCTATTATAACATATTAACTTCCAAGTTATTCTTTATCAAATTCTTTTACTCACTTTTCTTTATGTTATATCATTCTTTTTTTTCTTCAAAAACCTTTTTACTACCAAATTTATTAATATCAAGACATTTTACTTTGAAATATCTTTTAGTTGTAGCAATATACCTTAAAATTTCTCATTATTAGCATATTACACTTGGAATAATCAACCAAATTAGAGTATTGTACTTTCATTTTTATTTATGTTACAAAGTTTTAAGATCCAAACTTTATCAATGCATTTTACTTTGAAATAACATTCTATATTAAGTTTTTTTTGTTATTAACACAACGCACTCTGTAAAATCAACCAATTTATAACAATTTTCTTTATTGTTAATTTTGTTAGAACGTTTTAATATCCGACAATTTTATTATCAATGCATTTTACTTGCATTCATAGTTGTCAAACTCGTACGAGTCACGAGTCGACTCGTACGAGTCGAGTCATTTCAAACACCAAAAGAGTCGACTCGGTTGGTGACTCGATTTGGAGTGTGACTCGGTCAAAAATCCCGAGTCGCTATATGAATCGTACCGAGTCGAGTCAACTCGTGGCTCGGACGAGCCATATGTCCTGTGGGTAATCGGGTTGTCCAACGGGTAATAACCTTTCTGTTGGACCACGGTTGGTAAGTTCTAGTTTCTGCATGATGAGGGTCCGGGACAATAGTGACGGATAGGAGGTGGAAAGAAGATGAGAAGTGTGAGAGCTACTTCTATGTTATTCCTTTGTGCTCTGTGTTCTTTTTTTTTCTCTCTTTTTATATCTCTCTTTCTGATTGCATCGATGGGAAGAAGGTAAGAATGGTGTGGGTTGTGTACAAGACCACCTGTGCACTTAATGTGTAAACTCAATGACAGCCTTTTCTATTTTTTTTAGAGGAACCCTTTGTTCTTTTGACTATTTGACACTTGACAACTTTTTTTTCTTTCTTTATGTTCAGACCTAAGTCCGCCCGGTTCCATGCTAAATATATCTTTTCAAATAAACATAGTAGTTTACTTTTGCATCTCACTGTAGTTATACAATATTCATGTAATATGTGTATTGTATGTTTATATATCAATGTGTATTAATATTAAAAAATATTTTATATATATATATATATATATATATATATATATATATATATATATATATATATATATATATATAAGACCAGGATCAAATATATCTTGACAAGTATTTTGTAACCTTGAAAATATGGACCACTCATTTAAAACACATTCTTTTAAGAATGACTTATATGTTCATTTGGAATATTGTTGTTTTATATAAAATATTTTCATTCTTTCCAAAATTGTTACAATTTTTGTAGATTCTTATTATTGTGATATATATTTTCCAGTAATTTTGTCATAATTGAAGCAATTCATTACATTCTTGTTGTTTTGATGTACAAAATTTAGTTAATTCTTTTAAAAATGAAAAAATTTTAGTATTTTCATTCTTACGAGAATGAAATCTGATGGCCACGATTTGGTTACAAGGTAACACATAAGAATGTGTTACCTTGTAACCAAATCGTGGCCATCAGATTTTATTCTCGTAAGAATGAAAAAAACACATTCTTAACAGAATAAGTTCTTGACAGAATGAGTTCTTACTATTCTTAAAAGAATGAACTAAATTGTGTACATCAAAACAACAAGAATGTAATTTCTCATATCAAAACCTTTTACATTTCGAGTCACGAGTTGAAAATTTCCATTTCGAGTCACGAGTTGACAATGCTTGCATTAGTTTTTGGAAAAAAAAACTTCTAAATTTTTTCTCATATTAAGACATTTTACATTGAATCTACCGATTATAGCATTGTACTTTAAAATTTCTTGTATTAATTGCACTTTGAAAAATCAACCCAGTGATACTTTCATTTTTCTTTATGTTACAACATTTTAACTTCAACCCTTTGTGTTATTAATTCATTGTACTTTGAATTATCTACCAATTATAACATTGTAGTTTTAGCTTTCTTATTAACGTATTTTACCTTTATTCTTTTTCTAGGTCCAATTTTTAACTTCCAGAATTTTGAATAACAAGGTACTTTATTTTGAAATATCTACCAATCATAAAATTATACTTTACGTTTACCTATTATTAATGTATTTCACTTTGGAAAGGCAACCCAAACTTAATTTCATTTTTCTTTATGTTTGAACATTTTAAAACCACTTCTTTTTCGTAACAATTCATCATATGTTGAAATATCTACCGATTAAAGCATGTTACCCTTTTTTTTACTAAATTTAAACTTCTTAGTTATTTCTTATAATTGCATTATTAGTTCCATTCTTTCTCTTATATAACATTTTAACTTAATAATGTTTTCATATTAAAGCATTTTACTTTGAAATATGTACATTGAAATGTCTATGATTTATAGCAATGTAATTTAAATCTTCCCATTATTAGCATATTGCATCTTGAAAAATCATCCAAATTAGAGTATTGTACTTTCTTTGGGCCTTATCGAGATTTGTGTTTAGACACTATTTTAAAACTCATCGGGCCTTATTGAAATTTGTTTCAGAGTTCAAGTTGCATGAGTTTAGGAGATATACAGGAAAGTTACAACAGACTGAGTATATCAATATTCAAATAGTATATATCTAAGTTCAAATAATATATAGATTATTGGAGTTAAGCCCCCAAACTTGTCTCATCCGTAATAAAATCTCCTACATAGGCGTTTATTGTTGTATTTTTATTTATACCAAATTATTATATTTCATTAACATTTATGATAATAATCAAATTTATAAAAATATTGTTCTATAAAACAATACAAAAGAAAACATGTGAATCGTTATAATCTCATAAATATCATTTAATATCCGGAGCTTTGTAGGTTTTTGAAACATTGGTTGTGATCCTTCATGTATAACCCAAAAAGTTTGTTTAATATTATTCATGTATATGGATATTGTCAATGCTAATTTCGTTGCTACTGATACCTCTAAAAAGAATAAGCCAAAAACTATTTGGGATCACAACACTTTTATTGAGTTTCTTAAAATGTGTATGACTGAGCTAGAAAATTGGAATAGACCCGGTAGCACTTCAATAAGGTTGGATGGTCCAACATAGAGAAGAAAATTAAAGAAAAAACTGGAAAAATCTTTTGATAAAAAACAACTTAAAAACAAATGGGATACTATGAAGAAAGATTGGAAGTTATATGACCGTTTGTTGAGGTCTGAATCTGGCATTGGATGAGATTCTGTGAGAAATGCAATTGATGCGCCTGATGAGTGGTGGGTTGAAAAAATAAAGGTGATGCTTGTTTTTTTATCCATTCATTTGTTCAATTACATTTTATGATTTCTAAGTGATGTGTGCTAAATATTTTTAAACAAAACATAGGGAGATAAAGAACTTGCCAAATTTAGGGACACAATTTTGTATATTTATCAAAAGTACTATGAACCTCTATTTCGGGATTCCGTTGTTGTTGGAGATAAGACTAGGGCACCTTTTGAATTTCAAAATGAGAGTATTCCGACTGATGCTCAAGATGTTAAAGATATCGAAGGCAAAGAATACGATGACGTTACTTTATTGGGTGATAATGAACCTCTTTTCCCTCTAATTAGTTCTAATAAGAAGTCTAAGCATACTGCCACTACTAGTTCAAGTAAGGGAAAATCTTCAATAACTTACACATTTGAGGATAAACTTGATACTGTCTTGGAGGTACTAAGGTCAAGAAGCACAGAGACTTTTCAAAGTTCCTCACCAACAACACAAGAATGCATGGATATTGTCACACGCTTTCCAGATTTTCAAGAAGGTTCGCTAATGTATTGCAAGGCATTGCGCATATTCCTAAATAAACAAGTTCGAGAAAATTTTATGGTTCCAACATGTGACGTGGTAAAGATGCCGTTTCTTTAGTTACTTATGGATGAATGATTCATATTATGCTTCTCATTTTCATATTATGCATTATTATTTCGTATTATGTTTCCTTGTTTGACATTATTCATCATTGTTTGACTAATGTGTCATGTTTTATAACAGTTATCCTATTATTTATCTTTATTTAACCATGTTTTATGTTTGATGCAATAGAATGGATAGTGACGACTCTGATTCTTATGATGATAATGAAGATAATTGGTGTGAGGAGGAAAAGGAATGGTTACTATTATGTGGACTATCTATCCAATGGATAATAATAAGCATTAAATTAAAAAAGAAAAAACGCCTTGTCATACATCTTCTCATACTGGAATATTAATGAACTACTTAAAGGCCATCCTAGACGTTGTTATGAAGTTTTTAGACTACATGTCTCGGTTTTCAAGATGTTATGTTCAGATCTTGCTACACGTTACGATTTAAAGGCAAAACGTAATATTTGTATTGAGGAGTTTGTTGGGATTTTCTTGATGACTTTAGCACATGGGTGTGGAAATAGGTTGGTTGAAGAAACTTTTAATCATTCTGGAGTAACTATTCATAGGTATTTCCATACTGTGTTAGAAGTTGTGCTTAAGTTAAGTGTATACTTTATAAAACGAAGTGCAACCTATAATGAATATGTACTTGAACATATTATAAATAATTATCGCTATTTTATGTTAGGTGAATGTGAATATTTTGAAGATTTATTCAAAGGTTGGTGAATGGTTGGTAGCCTAATAAGTTTGGTAGCCTCATTCCAAGTTCTTCATTTCACATTAACTTCTTACATGTATAAATAGAGCATTAGATGAAGAGCATCATGCACCACAACACACAATACATGTAAAGGATTGAGTGTGTATCTCTTGTAATCTCCTCATTCAAATAAAATCTAGTTGTGCCCTTGGATGTAGGATTGACACCGAATCCGAACCACGTAAAATCCTTGTGTTCTTAATTTGTGAGCTGAGTGTGTGAGTTTCGTGTTCGTATGCTAAGTGTCTCGATCCTAACAAGTGGTATCAGAGCCTTGGTTTAGCTCCAGATGGTGATTTTCTGTTTTTTGGTCGAAAAGTTTTTGTCTCAAAAAGGATTTTGGTGTACGCCGTTGGAAAGGTCTCGTTCCGCAGATTCCGAAAATATATTTTTTGGATTTTTTCGACCACCGGAAGACCTCCAAATCGCCGGTCAAACGTTCGCCGGAATAGTGACCGAAGAAACCAGATCGCCGGAGAAGACGACACTGTAGCGCCGGAGTCCGCCGGAGAAGACGACACTGTAGCAGTTCACTGTAGCGTTCCTGTAGCAGTTCACTATAGCGGTTTCTGTAGCAATACTGTAGCAAATTTTCCAGAAAATTGCAAAACAGGTCCTTGAAGTTCCAGAAAATTACAAAACAAATCCCTGAACTTCCAGGAAATTGCAAGACAGGTCCCTGAAGTCTCAGAAAAATTGCAAAATTGTCTTGAGTTGTTTCTTGTTTGTCGAAATGGCTGAAGACAAGATTGTAATCGAGAAGTTCAACGGTTCTGACTTTAGCTGGTGAAAAATGCAAATTAGAAGCATTGCTATGTCAGAAAGATTTGGACGTGGTACTTGGAGACAAACCGGAGAAAATAGAAAAAGCTGCTGAAGATGCGTGGAACTCAAAAGACAAGAAAGCTAAGGCGGTTATTACGTTGTCGTTGGAAAGGAGCGTTGCTTTCAACATCATGAAGGAAACCATGGCGCGTGGTATGATGGATGCTCTGACGAACATGTATGAGAAACCGTCGGCGGCTAACAAGGTGTTCTTGATGAGGGAATTGTTCACGACAAGGATGAATGAAGACAGCTCAATTACGGTTCACATTAACAATCTAAATTCAATTTTGTCCAGATTATCATCTGTGGGAATTAAATTTGATAATGAGACTCAAGCTTCACTGCTACTAGCTTCACTACCTGATAGCCGGTCAGGAACAGTTACTGCTGTTACAAGTTCAGTGGGGACAGTGGTATGACTTTTGAAGGGGTTAGAGATTTGGTTCTTGGCGATGATGTCAGACGCAAGAATCAAGGTGGATCTTCTTCTTCTGAGTTATTAAATATCGGAAGAGGTAGAGGGAATAACAGGAATAGTGGGAGCAGTGGGAGTCGGGGAAGAAGTTCATCTAGAACTTGGAAGAATGTGAAGTGTTGGAACTGCCAGGAGGTGGGACATGTTAAGAGTCAATGTCCAAAGAAAGAATTGAACATTGCTGGTGCTGAGAGTGTGTCTGAGGATGATGCACTGATACTAAGTATGGAAAGTTATGTAGACTATTGGGTCATGGATTCAGGGGCTTCGTTTCACGCCATGGACAACGGAGAAACGATGGTGAATCTAAAAGAAGGAGATTTTGGGAAGGTACGATTAGCAAATGACGAGATGCTTCAAGTAACGGGCATGGGAGATATTGATCTGGTTACTTCATTGGGAACTACATGGAACCTGAAGAATGTCAGGGTGATTCCGGAGCTGAAGAAGAAATTGATTTCTGTTGGTCAGCTGGATAAACAAGGACTGGAAGTAAGGTTTGGTGGTGGTAAATGGAGGGTGGTCAATGGAAATTCGGTGATTGCTCAAGGTATGAAGCATGGGTCATTATATATGGTTGAGGTACCTGCTGAGGGAAGTATGACCATCCCCGTTAAGCATGACAAAATTTGGTTCGCTAAATCTAGTGCTAAGAGAGTTCATTTTGCAAACATGAATTCTGGAGCCAAGGGGACGTTAGCTGAACGAGTCGGAAAGTCTAAACCATTCAGGGGATTTTGTGACAGTGGGAGCACGGGGTGTGTTTCGGGTACAGTTACAAAGAGCCGTTGGGTTTTGAAGACTAAGACTGAAAAATTCTCTCATGTTAGAAGTTTGCAAAGTTTGGAGAGTGTTAGTGGTCCTAGGTGTATCTCTGGAGCTGGTGGAGTGTCCAAACCGGTTGAGACAGAGGATGAGTCGGTGGTGGGATTAGCCACGGCTGAGTTGGAGCTAGTGGGAGCTTAAACTGGCCCTTCTAGTACTTGAAGATTAGGGGCGGCTACAACTAAGGGAATTTGACTGAGTCTTAGCTTGTTCTTGGGAACTGAAAGCTTGGAAGACTTGTTATGGAGATTAATGAGAGATGTTCAAAATCTTCAAGTGGGAGATTGTTAGGTGAATGTGAATATTTTGAAGATTTATTCAAAGGTTGGTGAATGGTTGGTAGCTTAATAAGTTTGGTAGCCTCATTCCAAGTTCTTCATTTCACATTAACTTCTTACATGTATAAAAAGAGCATTAGATGAAGAGCATCATGCACCACAACACACAATACATGTAAAGGATTGAGTGTGTATCTCTTGTAATATCTTCATTCAAATAAAATCTAGTTGTGCCCGTGGATGTAGGATTGACACCGAATCCGAACCACGTAAAATCCTTGTGTTCTTAATTTGTGAGCTGAGTGTGTGAGTTTCGTGTTCGTATGCTAAGTGTCTCGATCCTAACATTTTCCAATGTTCAAGGTACTTCTTATACTTTCTTTGTATTTTATGATATTACTTTAATAAGTCGATCAATCATGTTTCTCTCTCTCTCTCTCTCTCTCTCTCTCTCTCTCTCTCTATATATATATATATATATATATATATATATATATATATATATATATATATATATATATATATATATATATATATATATATATATATATATATATATATATATATATATATATATATATATATATATATATATATCGATGGTACTATCGATGGGACACACGTAAAGGCATCAATACGAGAGAATGAGCAAACAAAATACATAGGTAGAAAAGGACACACAACTCAAAATATTATGACGGCTCGTGATTTTAACATGTGCTTTACATTTGCATGGGCTAGTTGGGAGGGAACTGCACATGATACACTAATATTCAATGAAGCGTTACGTAGACCTGAACTAAATTTTCCACATCCAAGTGGCGGTTAGCATTTTACTAATTAAAACTTTTATTTTTTTAGTACTCTTTTATACAAATAAAAATAGTTTGTTTTATTTTTATGGCAGATAAGTATTACGTCGTTGACGTCGGATATCCAAATACTAGAGGCTATCTTTCTCCATACAAAGGAACAAACATTCGTTACCAGATACCTGATTTTCTTCGTGGAAAAACTGCTGCTATACGTGCTCCTAGTGGAGTGAAAGACATTCAACTATTATCACTTGTCATTGAGAAATGTTATTGAACGAAGTTTTGGAGTATGGAAGGCTAGATGGGCAATATTAAAAGATGTGCATGTAAATTACTCCTACGAGACACAAGTAAATATTGTGCTAGCATTGATGGCAATTCACAATTATATCAGGAAGCACGGTAGTTTGACGAGGCATTTCACAAGGCACAACAGAAATCTTATAATGCTACAGTTGATGTCGATACTCAAGGATGTGGTAGCAATAACAAAGCAAATGAAAACACGAGTTCACGTCGTAAGGATGACGAACTATATATGAACGCAATAAGAGATACAATTGCACGAGATCTGAGCCGATCCAAATAAAAATATCTTTAATGTTATTAATATAGATTTTTTCTTAAAAATATTTTCATTGATGTCAACGATATTATATTTTAAATGAAAAATTTGGAAAATATTATTGTATTTGAGATTATTTTTTTAATCATATAATATTCAGTGTTATTGATGTTAATTTTATATCATAAAAAAATACTATAAATGAAAAATATAAATTATATTAATATAACAAAAATAGTCAATAATAAGTAAGATGTCATTTTCAGTCATTTTACACATAAACAAAAATTGACAAACACTAAAAAACAACTTATTTGCTTATTTCGTTTTGGTACCGGATAAACTAATCCAAACAATTTTTTTTCGTTTTGTCACCGAATAAGCAAATAAGCACGTATGTCAAAAAGTGCTTATTGAATTAAATAAGCAATCCCAAACACCTCCTTAATATAAATTTAAAGCTAATTCCATTTAAAATTGTAATACACACTTACCGAGTCTTTATTTTATTTTAAGTCAGATTAAAACTCTAACTAAACCCACTCAAGATGAGCCTATGAGGTATCTAGTCAAATGGTTAGTGAATAGTCTAAAATATGACCCAAGGTGAATAAGTTGAAACGATTAATACATATCCGATTTAAGTTAACGCAGCGTAGCCAAATAGCCCAAAGGAATCCAAGTTGGAATCAATCCCACTAAACAATCAGCCCAATAGAGAAAACAACCCAACACGTGCCCTAAATGAGGTCAAACGGTACCTTCCCTGATCGGAGCATGCTCCTGCAAATCGACATCCAACCGGCGCCCACGATTTTTCCAGCGACGCCTACTTCCTGGTCGCCCATCTTTCCCCGGCTATGATCCCTGCTCGACTCCGACCACCGCCCTCCTGCGTGCTTTCCTTCTCCGGCGACGACGGGGTCAAGAACCCGGCCCCAAACTTGTTGCAGCGGTCCGACAAACCCGCCATTTCCCTATCCGGCGCCGCTCTAAGATTCACCACCATCTTCTCCGGCCACAACCACTCATCCTCTCCGCCACTCTCGATCTCTCTAACTCCCGATCTCTCTTTGAAAACGTCTCACGAAGACTGCCACGCTCTTGCCAGAGGTCCATCGGAATACCAAATACAGTCTCTCTCCCGACCTCCCGTCCACACGCTAACTCGTCCCGCTATTGACCCTCCTTCCTGCCCCACCCTCGAGTACTGCCTGTCTCATTCTCGTTTTCCTGTAGACACACACAACCAACAGTCGCATGAGTGAAGCTTGCGAGCCATTCATCACCGGCCAATCTCTCCTCAGCAACCCCCTCCCCATGACCCTTAACTGGAACCACCCCTTGAAGACCATGGTGGCCTGCCGGAGGTCCACCGGAGGTGGGAGGTGTTTCTCACCCCTCGATACTCTCTCTCTCTCTCTCTCCCAATTCTTCTGATTCCTTCTCGATAGCGATGCCTCATCGTATGAAGGTGAACGTGATGTCCGGAAAATACCAGACAACAACCCAACCATGCTCCCAAACTTAATTGGATTTTATTTACAAACTACCCTCCATTTCCCTATTATGCAACTTGAGTCCTTCCATAAGCATTATATTGACTTATAAATACCCCTCTTATTTGTCTTATTAACCAATTTACTAAAATGCCCTTAGAGCTTGTAACAACTTATCAAAACAATGTACATATGTTATGGCTAATATTATATATCTACTACATCATGTTTTCGTGATTATATTAATGTAATCGACTAGATATATACGTTATATTAATATGAAAACACGTGCATCTCTAACGCATTATACAAGGTACAAAACCTAGTTGAATACAATAATTGAATGAGAATCGGGTAGGGGATTATATTACCTTTTGGGATAGTGCCATTTAATTCATTTGATAGTGGCGGGGGATCGTGGGTGATAGGCTCCTGGGATAATCAATATTACATGAATATCAAAACATTTCTCGTATGTAGTGTTTCAATCTTTATACACCTACGCATTATGAAACTTACTATCGGATAATGATGCAACTTCAAATTTTGTCATTAAACGAGAAGCCACCCACTAGAATTGTGTGTCGCTCGTTTTTTAGTGTTCTTTCATACCAAAATGTTTCGTTTGTTAGATAATGAGTGGGATCAATTTGGAGGAAAAAGAAATGTCCAATAACTGGTTTTTCCAACAAAAAACCAAACTGATGAAACCAGCCAAGCCAAGTGAACACAGAGAGGCAACCTATGAACAAGTCCAACCCTAGTTACACATTCTTCCGCCTCCAAGGGGAGCGGCCCACCCTCGCTGCAACAATGAGCCTCTCTTAATTCTCTAGTACCGTTCTTCAGGGCGTTGTCCTGAACCCCAAGTGGTGTTGTCTCTTAACCATGTTAGGAGGCGAGATCCAACTGTTGCCGGATATTATGACAATTCATGGCAATAAAACGCATCAGAATCAATATGTAATTCCATTACCTAAACTAAACCAACGATAATAGATCTTGCAAATACAACCAACAATGTTGGGGTCATCAAATTATGTATATTTCTTCAAGACTATTGACACGACATTAGATGATTTGAGAACATAAAATACAACTTCTCTATTGCTTCACACCCCCAATGAAGCAATCGACTTCAATAGCTTGAGAACCTCATTGTTCTTTGTAAAATTATGTATTTATTTTTCAAAATTCTGACATATCTATATCTACCCGTTTTTTTATTTCTGTTGTTAATATTTTTTGGTTAATATGTATTTTTAGCTAAATTGATGATACAACATATGAAAAAGGATAAAGTAAAATAATATTCTAGAATTGTGACTAACCACGTTCACTTACTTATCTGCTTTGAAACACGTCCCTTACAAACAAAATTCAATGTAGTACCATAACATGTCAAAGCTTCACATTGAATTTATTCAATATTTATAATCACGACAAGGACTTTCGACTCTCCATGTAATATGATCAACAATGATGGCCAGTAGCAATCAACATCATGCTAATGATCAATATGATAACAATCCACACTTACATTCATAATTTTGCATGTTCACACACAACATTCATATACCTCGATCACGTGATGCCAAAGTAATATGAATTTAACAAGCAAGCATGCAGACTAAAATTTAAGTGCTTGCAATATGCGTAAATAGTTATGAACTCACATCGATTAGTTACTCTCAATCGCGGTGCAGACCATGATTGACTACTATAAAATATTCAAAGCCTTTTGCCTAAATTTATATTCCTTCATAATTTTAAACTCTGTTCAATGTTATTTGTATATTTGTAATATTAGATACCAACCTATGCTTTATTTACCATCTAATACACTAGTACACTACACTTTAATATTTGAACTAGTAAAAAGGAATGTTAATATTCGATTTAACAACTGCATCCGATAGAGAGGTAGCCAACGACCATAAGATATGTCTATTCATTATTTTTCCCAAACACCACCTCTACTTCTTGTTGTTTTTGTGTAATTTATCTAATATACACCCGATTTATAATTTTAACTCAAATATGCAACTTACATAAACCCATTGCTATACTTGACTCACACAAAAGCCATAACCATTGTAAATGGTGACACCTCAAAAAGTAAGAATGGAAGGTGTGTGTATAGGATGAATAAACACTAGAATAAAAGTTCATACCTATATATTTAATCAAATGTTCACAGCTCAGTAGCTTTGACATTATCTCATGTATATTTACTTTTTAGGAATTTCTCTTTTCGTATGATCAATACATAGATATTTTATTAGTTTAAATTATTCATAACAATCGCAATATATTTATTTGATTTAACTAAGTTAATTCCACGTCGACATACAATCATTTCCGTCCCTGATCGAAACCTAAGCTTAGTCGATTCTCATTTGTTTAACTAAAATATTAAGCAACTTAATAATAGCCAATCAGTTAATCTTGAACACACAGTTTGAATTTTTAATATTTTTATTAATATTTTTAGAATGGGAAACCCACACACTAAATCTACTATTGAATTTCACATATATCCCATATAAAACTTGAACCCTCAACCTCTTGAAAGGAGAAGATCTCACTATATTGTTACGTCAAATACATATTAGTTAAAATTTTAATATGAAATCATAATATCATGTTGTTAGTGTCATATGTCAAATTCATGTATAAACAACATAAATTATACACCATAAATACAAGTTTCTTTGAACATTGTAATATCCAATTCCAAGCTAAAACATTTGTAAACAATTAATAGATATAGTCATAAATTTAAGTCCTTTTATAAAAACAGAGATAAACATATTAATAAATATAGTAAATTAAAGTGTTGGTCCTTGTGGTTTGGGTCCGTTTTTAGATTGGTCAAAAAATAAGAATTCCCACTTTTTCTGTAAGAACCCGTAAAATATTAATAAAATGTTAAATAACCGTGTGTAATATTAGAGTTGTGAAAAAGGGCAAATTAGTCTTTTGCCATATTTTGGACTTTAGTGTAAAATAATATGTGTTTGTGGGGCAATTATGTAAGAAATGAAACTTCATGTAATAAAATTAGCTTTTAGTGCCAAAGTGCAAGAAGTAGAACTTGAGGGGTTAAAATGAAAATAAGTAAGTATAAATAGGAGAAAAATCTTCCATAGTTCCCCAGAAGATTATAGAGGGTTCGGGAGAATGCTAGAGAGCACGGGAAGAACACGAGTTCTGGAGATTTCACAAAGGAAGGAAGCTGGAATTGAAGTGTTAGCTTGGAATTGAAGATTTCTAAGCAAATTGAGGTAAGAAATCATGATTTTGATATGTGTTCAACCCATCTTCATCATGGGTGAAACTGGAATCCGAAATTTTTGGGATGGATGAGATTATTTCAGTGATTCCATTCTTTAATAATGTTTAAAACATCAAATAAACACACATCTCCCAAGGGGTGTTGTTGAATTTAAGAAAAATGTTGATTTTTGGCTCAAGAACCCTAAACCACGAGTTTATATAACCAAGTTGATTCCAGTGGGTTTTGATGAGTCTAATATGTTATAATAGATGAAAGAAACTATTAGTAATCATTAATTAGATGGAATTGGAGTTTTGGTGCAAAAATGAGAAAACAAGATTTTGTGAGCATAAGTTGGAATCAGTGATTCCATGGGGTTAAAACCTAATGTAAACTGAAGGTTTTAGTCATGGAATGATTATATATTGATTAAGTTAAGTATTAAGTGTTGGATTAGGTGTCTAAGCCATGCTTATAATTGTATTTATCTTGTTAATTGAAGCAAAGTCCATTTGGGTTGCCCTCATAGCTGGAGGATAGATGTAGAGTTCAATAGAGAGAAAGGTTGATTTATTAATTGTTTAATAAATCAATAGAAATAAATAAATAGTTTATTAATATATTGAAGTGTTAATATATTAATTAGAAACTATAATAATCAATTAAGATTTAATCTATAATTAATTGGATTTAATTTAGTGATTAAATTAATTAATTAAAAGTGTAGGGACTGGTTTGTATTTATTCAATAGTTGAATAACTGGCAAAGAGAAGTCCAGGGGCCAAAAGTGGCGCCACCCTTGGAGGCTTCTATAGGGTTGGCGAAAACCCTAATTAGGGTTTAGGGATCTGGTCCAAGTGGTCAACAGACTTGCCCACTTGGAGGCTCCTTAGGGTTTCAGGTGTAACCCTAGGAGGCTATAAAAGGAACCCTCTGGCTCCTCATAATTCACGCCTCCCTCTCTCTGTGATTACTCTGCTGGAATCTTCTCTCCATTGCTTGGGTGTGACACCATTTGTGTAACACCAGTGTCCAGGATAGAATTTTAGATCAAAAGTAAGAGCGTTATACCATTTGGTGTAACCAGGTAATGATGTTATGGTCATTATAAGCTAAGAAAAACATTAGTTATAAAAATCAGCATTGTATGCCGATCTTAGAAAAATCATAATTAATTCTAGAAAAATCGGTTGGACCTCAAACCAGTGCACAAAGTTTGCAAATTGAGTCTAGTATAATCTATAAAATTTTTGTGGATCGCAAAGCGACGGGGTATGGGATCGCGACGCGATCTTTGTTGCAGTGTCATTTGAGTGCGTGATGAAGTAAGCGCTTACGTATGAGATCGGGACGCGATCTTGGGTTGGATCGCGTCGCGACGGGTTCCAGGAGGCCTATAAATACGAGTTCTCAGCCTCATTTTAAGGCAGAACACACACCAAACACATATATGATATAGAGGAGTGTTTTGGTAAGGAAAATATGTTGAGGGAGGATGATGGGAGGTGAGAAACGAGTGGTAGCTAGCAACGAGGTGCTCGGGAACTGTCAGCGGTTCAGAATGGAAAATGTGACAGGACTTCGAGAAAACGCCAATCTCAGGTGAGTAATCGCTACCGTATCTCCCTAATAGTTTATATGTGTTAAACTATAAAATACGAATGGTGTAATATACTTATTTACAATAATTCATAATTCCAAGGGTAATGCCGATTGATTTATTTACGAGGACGGTGACTAGGCCGATTACTTGGGATCTGGTTGTTGGATTTTCCGAAAGGCTAAAATGCTGAAAGGATCCTGCCACCCCAACTAATCTTCTACCTGGCCGTTCTTTACTTGATAAATCATGAAGTGCCGTATTGGAATTATAAAGCTGTAAATTATTATAATAATACTTATGTGGGAAACAGGTGTGTTGTCGTGAGGGTAGGTCGAAATTATAAATTCGAAAGTATCACAAGATGATACTGAGCAGAGTGATTAAGTAATGGTATATAATGCATGTCAGGGGACTGCAAGATTTACCATATACTAATAAAACACGAGGTAATCATAGATGTACTATGACCATACCTGTATGAGAAAGTTGTTAAGTGAGTGGGTATACCATGAGACGGTATAAGAATTCGTGAAAACTAATACCAAATAATAAATTAAAAGAGGTGACAGTAGCTAAAGAGGTGAGTCGTGACGATGTAAGATAAGACTGTGTGGGACAGTCTAATAATGAGTATCAGTGGATGATACTGTATATCGAGTGATGTCGGGTAATACGGTAGTTTCACAGTGTGAAGTACGAGTCAGATAGGACTGTGAAGCTGACAGGAGTGGTGATCCTGTAACGTGTGTGACCATATTGGTCATATTGTGATTAGATTACTCACTAAGCTTTATAGCTTACCCATTTATTTTATGTGGTTTTGCAGGATAGGTAACGCTTGGCTTGGATCATGGGATGATCCCTGGTGATATTATCTTGTAAATTCCAGGCTGAAAAACCGGGCGTTACAATTTGAGGCAGGACACTTGTGCTGCTAGCTTCAAGGATCATAAGATCAAAAGGTTGGTTTTCTCAGTTTTGATCTTTAGAAATAATTGTTTCCTTTAGGTTTTAGTTTATTATCTTCATAGAAGAAAACATAGATCATCTTAGGGTTGCATGTGAACCATATGATTTATTTGTTCATTGATTGCATAGAAAACCCTTCATTAAGGACTTAATAGATGAAAACAGTGAGCTACAACACAAAAATCGGGCAAAAACTGGCACCTGCAGCACAGGCACGAGTCGTGCCCTATTTGCACTAGGAATGGCACGAGTCGTGCCACCCTGTAGAAGCCAAAAATGGCAAGTGAGCACGAGTCGTGCTCTTTCATGCACAAAATGTGCACGAGTCGTGCTCCAAGTCAGGGGGTTTTGGACATTGAAACTTGATGCTAGGCCCATCCGTTTGGTATCCAATTGATACCATAAGCTTAAAATGATGTGAAAACATGGGGAAAATTGTTAAATCACGTATACCATCTCCTGAAGGTACTGTAGTAGAATACGTGTATTTTGAGAAGTATACAATTCATAGAAAGTTATTTTATTAATGATTATCCACTTGTTGTGACCCGTAATTGTGTTATTTGGGACTCATGTGTTGAAGAGTCAGTTATATGTTAATCAAGTGAGTGTATTTGATATGTGTATAGGTGGTGGTTCAAATACGATTGATCAAGTGAAAGGAAAAGGAGTTCAAGAAGCTAAATAACTCTTAGTTGACTTGAGGTGAGTGATATGTGGATTTTTGAGTACATAGTAAAATCAGTTTTATAGAAAATGTTTTGAGGTCAAAATGTTTTTATGAAACTGAAAATATACCATGAAATTGTATGTGTAATGTGTATAAAATATAAATGAGAAATGCAGGGAACCAATGAAGTAAAAGAGCCATGTTGGTATGTCGAGAAGTATCCGGATAAAGACCACACCTGCTGCGGTAGGGACGGTCAAAAGACACCACTCGGATGGTACCTCCCATCACGAAGTAGTTGTCTAATTGGTACCTTGATGGATGAATATTAGTAATATCATTTTATGATCATCCTTGGGCATATGGAACTAGTTGTTAAATGATTTAATTGAATTATAAGTAAACCTTTTATTTAATTTAATTGGTAAATTAAATAAAATATGCATAATGTAAGATATATATATATATATATATATATATATATATATATATATATATATATATATATATATATATATATATATATATATATATATATATATATATTCACTACATTAAGAATGCATGATTAATTGGTTTATATAAGTGATTAATGGTTTAAATGTTATTCCATTTAACCACAAGTATGAAAGTTTATTATTTATAAACTTTGTGATATAAGTTATAAATAATATAATTGGTATATATATAATATATATGGCTCATATGTCATGTGGCCATGTGTGGAAAGTTGAAAAGCAAAGAATATTCTCTCATTGTCCAAGTTGTGACCATGTGAAAGTTGCATGCTTCATGTGATGATTGTGCACACTTTTTCTCTTGATTTTGAACCATGTTTTGGCCGACCATTATATGAAGAAACTACCATCCTTTCATGCTTAAGTGATCAGCCAAAACTCTCCCAAGAAAGCATAAAAAATCGTTTTTTGCTTGAAGAAAAAGGAGCTTCATTTGCAAGTTTAAAAGTGACTAGCATCTAAGGTGTTTTACTTGTGGGTGGATCAACTATAGAGGGATTCTTTCTTGATTCCTAGCCTTCATAAACTTGTGATATCAAGCTCAAGATCAAAGGTTATAATCTTGAACTTAATCTATGCTTGTTCTTTATCTTATCTCTACATGCATGTAGCATGATCCTCTTGAAAATGGAATTTGTGTTCATGATTTTATGCTTCCGTTGCAAACTTTTGTTTTTGAAACTAATTACATGAACCATGATTTCCAACAATTGGTATCAGAGCCATGGCTATATTGCATGTTTAGATAATAAGTTTATTTGGATAAACTTGGTTTTTGGAAGCCATGAATGTTCATCTTCTTAAATGAAAGTTTCATGCATGGCTTCTTTGGCAACATGCATATATATTATCTATGATTTTATGTAACCAACTATATCTTATGTTATCATACTTTTGGTTACATAAATTGTTGCCTTAGAAAAACAAAGTGTTGGTTTTCTTATGATTTTATGTGATAAAATGGTGCATAAACAAGCCAAGGACCATATGATGCATGTTTTGTGTTTGTGTTTGATATGGTTGTAATCTATTAATTTATTCAAATGGTTTGTAATAATAATTAGTTATTTCCTTCTTTATATTCCTTTTGTAAATATTAGAATAGTTGTATTTTATTTATTTCACAAAATGTAACAATAGAAGGAAGTAAAAGACCAAGAGAAGATTGCACCCAACAGCAACACTTTCTGAAGAGCTGCTGTCCAGATTTCAAAATTGTTTTGAAAGTGTTTTTAAAATTCATATCTTGGTTATTTGGTGATATACTTGTTGGTAACTTTAATATCTAGTATATACATTAAGTTTCAACAAGTATTAGCATCAATATAGCCAAGAATGAATTGAAAAATGCAACAACACCACAAGAAAACCCTCCTGCTGGGCCTGTTTCTGTCGCAAGTTTTATGGGGGGCAAAAAAAATTCACATCTCATGCAAGGATGTCAAGTAATGGTGGTTCAAGTCTCATTTGATGTTATAAGAAGGTTGGCAAAATTTTAGCCAAATCGAAGATCATTTGGTTGAGTTTTTGTCACCCTTTTGTCCCTAGGTTTGGACTTGATATTTCATGTGTGGCTCACATGAAATATCAAACTAGTTGGCTTGTGTTTATGCACCCATGCATGCTTGTGATGTTTGAATGTTTTATTATGTTATGTTGTGGATGAAAATAAGATTTTGCATGCTAGACAACCTAGATAATTAAACATAATCATCAAGGAGTTTGTATTTTCAAAAGTTGACATTTAAAACATAAGATGTGATAAAATGGGTTTTATTAAAATGGGTTTTGTTTAAAACCTATTAAGTCAAGTTTTGAAAATGATTGAAACAAGAAATAAAATGGAGATTTTATAAACTCTTACAAACTCCAACCCTAAGTAATAATGGTAATTATTTAGGATTATAAATTGGTTCTAATATATGTGATCAAACTCAAACTTAATATTGGATATTAATTGTAATCTTGACCACAAACAAAGAATCAATAAAATGGAGATTTTATGATTTAGGAACCAATTAACAAAATAAGATTTAATAGTACCATGTTCATTGGATGCATGCAATCTACATGATACCATATGTTTTTCAAAAATTAGAATTGTAAAACATTCAAATCCCTTATGAAATACGAATCTATGCCGTCCTTGATGAAAAGACACTCATGTATCACTTGTATTTCCTTGTGGGATAAAGGATACCTAACCACTTGGAGTCTTCTTGTGATACAAGAAGTAGTTTTGCAATATTGATGGGATAAAGGACACCTAACCATTAATAGTTGTCAAAACTACACGTCCGTTTAAGTAGGATGATTCGTTTGGAAATCTCTTGTGATAAAGGTCACCTAAGCATTAGAAATCCAAGGCATAGATGGGATCAAACATGCCAAACTTATAAATGTTATAATGGGATCCCATAACTCTAGAAATTATATTTGGATATAATTGGTAAACCGTTACCTACCTTGTTGATTCGAATAGGTGGGATAAAGGATACCTAACCACTTATTCGTAATGCAACTTGGATTCTAGACCTTAATTAATTAAAGTTTATGAAACAAGAAAGGGTATTAATTATTAAGGACTTAATATCATAATTTACTAAATAGAACCTTGTTAAAATTTTGTAGATGGCACCAAACAACACACACTCGGCTCCTAACAAAACCTCACTACGGTCTCTCCTTGAAGGAGAAAAACTTAACCATACCAACTTCTTGGATTGGCACCGTAGTGTGAGAATTGTTCTCAAACAAGAAAAGAAAGAATATGTTCTCAATGAACCACTTCCAGAAGAGCCCCTGCCATTCCTAAGCCCGCACACGATGCATGGCTTAAAAAGATGGATGATTCCATCGATGCATCATGCCTCATGTTGGCAACAATGATTCCCGACCTTCAGAAGGATTTGTAGAATCATTCAGCCTATGACATGATTCATCAACTAAAGGAAATGTTCCAACAACTTGCAAGAACGGAAAGGTTCGAAACTGTTCGGGCTTTCCATGCTTGCAAGATGGAGGATGGGCAGTCGGTAAGCTCTTATGTGCTCAAAATGAAGAGTCACATTGATCATTTGGCACGTCTTGGAGTTGTGATGCCCGAAGAGCTAGCAACGGATATGATCCTTAACTCCTTGACAAAGTCCTTTGATCCTTTTGTCATGAATTTTAACATGAATGGTTTAAACAAGACTATCCCGGAATTACATGGGATGCTAATTACCGCGGAAAAGAATCTGCCTAAGAAAACCACTCAAGTTCTCATGATCAAGGAAGGTGGCACAAAGAGAACTAGACCAGAACACCCTACCAACTCCAAGGGCAAGGGGAAAGTAAAATCTTTCAAAGGTAAGGGCAAGAAAGTTGTCCAACCTTCCCATCCGCCCAAGAAGAAGGCAAAGGTTGCCAAAGAAGACACATGCTTTGAATGTGGCAAAGCTGGGCATTGGAAGAGAAATTGCCCTACGTATCTTGCGGAGTTGAAGAAGAAGAAGGCCGGTGAAGGCACTTCAGGTATCTATGTGATAGATCTAGAACTTTATAATTTATCTCCTAACTCATGGGTATTTGATACTGGTTGTGGAACTCACATATGTAGTATGTTGCAGGGGTTCAAAAGGAGTAGGCGACTGAAGGCAAATGAGGTAGTACTTCGGGTTGGAAACAATGCAAGGGTTGCGGTGGATTCAATTGAAAGTTTTAATTTATTACTACCTAATGGCTTGTGTGTGACATTGTTGAATGTTTACTATGTTCCTAGCTTGACTAGGAATATTATTTCGGCTGCTAAATTAAGACAATGTGGATTTGATCTTTCCTTTAATAATGATGATATTTGTGTTTACAAAAATAATGTATTCTATTTTGAGGCTAGGCCTTTAAATGGAATTTATGAAGTAAACCTTGATGAAAAGACTAACAATGGCTCTTTATACCACACTTTCACCAAGAAACCCAAATTTGATTTGAGTCAAACCTATCTATGGCATTGTCGCCTTGGGCATATAAACAAGAATCGCATATCCCAACTTCAAAAGAGTGGACTTTTGAAGGCAAATGAGAATGACTCATTTGATATATGTGAATCTTGTTTACATGGCAAGATGACTAAAGCTCCTTTCTCTGGAACCAATGAGAGAGCAAAGGACTTGTTAGGAATCATACATACGGATGTATGTGGTCCTTTCAAGCCAATGACTAGATATGGTGAAAGATATTTCATCACCTTCACTGACGACTTTAGTCGTTTTGGATATGTTTATTTAATTAAACATAAACATAAGGCGTTTGAAATGTTCAAAACGTTTCAAAGTGAAGTGGAAAATCAACTCAACAAAACAATTAAAGTTCTTCGTTCTGATAGAGGAGGTGAGTACTTAAGTACAAACTTTATGGATCATCTTAAGAATTGTGGAATTGTTTCACAACTTACTCCACCTGGAACACCACAACATAATGGTGTGTCTGAGAGGCGGAACCGAACACTATTGGATATGGTTCGATCCATGATGAGTAAAAGTACTCTACCTTTATCATTTTGGGGTTATGCTATACAAACAGCTGCTCGTCTCCTAAACATGGCACCTACTAAGAAGGTAGATAAAACGCCTTATGAGATATGGCATGGAAGGGTTCCATCTTTATCCTATCTAAAGGTATGGGGTTGTGAAGCTTATGTTAGACAAGAAGCTTCAAACAAATTAGAACCCCGTTCAACTAAATGTATCTTTGTAGGGTATCCGAAAGATTGTCTTGGATACTATTTCTACAATCCCATCGAGAATAAGATATTTATTTCTCGAAAAGCTGAATTCCTAGAAAACAAGTTTCTGACGGAAGAGGCTAGTGGGAGGTTTGTGGAACTTGAGGAACTTCAGGAACCACAACCTGATACACAAGAAGTTGAATCTAGCATTCAACAAGAAATTGTTGAACCTGAACAAACGGTTGATAAGGAACAAATTGTAACACAAAGTGTTCGCAAATCTGGTAGGGTTCGAATTGAACCAGAAAGGTATGGTTACTTTTTGATGGAAGAGGAATGTTATACGATAGATTCTGATGAACCCGTCAACTATCAGAGTGCAATATCAGATCCTGAATCTGATAAATGGCTTGAGGCCATGAACACTGAGATGCAATCCATGCACGATAATCAAGTTTGGAACTTGGTTAATCTTCCCACCAATTGTAAGACTGTTGGGAACAAATGGGTTTTCAAGAAGAAAATCGACGTGGATGGAAATGTTCACACTTTTAAGGCTAGACTTGTCGCTAAAGGATACTCACAGACTCATGGTATTGACTATGATGAGACCTTTTCTCCAGTGGCAATGATCAAGTCGATTAGGATACTTTTTGCCATAGCCGCATACTATGATTATGAGATATGGCAAATGGATGTCAAGACCGCTTTCCTTAATGGATACTTATTGGAAGATGTCTATATGGAACAACCTGAAGGTTTTGTCGATCCCAAGCATCCAAACAAAGTGTGCAAGCTTAAAAGATCTATCTATGGATTAAAGCAAGCGTCTCGAACATGGAACATCCGTTTTGATGAAAAGATTACGAGTTTTGGATTCATCAAAAATGAGGATGACTCCTGTGTTTACAAGAAAGCTAGTGGGAGCATTGTCATAATCCTAGTATTATATGTAGATGACATACTTTTATTTGGAAATGACATCCCAACCTTAAAAGGTGTCAAAGCGTTCCTTGAGAGTTGTTTCTCAATGAAGGATCTAGGGGAAGCTGCTTATGTATTAGGCATAAAGATCTATAGAGATAGATCTAAGAGACTTATTGGTCTTAGCCAAAGTGTATATATTGATAAAATCTTGAAAAGGTTCAAGATGCAAGACTCCAAAAGAGGATTCTTGCCAATGCCGCATGGCACCATCCTAAGCAAGTCTCAGTGCCCAAACTCTAGGACTGAACTTGAAAGGATGAAACATGTCCCATATGCTTCGGCAATTGGGTCCATCATGTATGCCATGTTATGCACTAGGCCCGACGTCTCATGTGCCTTAAGTATGACTAGTAGGTATCAACAGAACCCAGGTGAAGCCCACTGGACTGCTGTAAAGAACATTCTTAAGTACTTGAGAAGAACTAAAGATATGTTCTTAGTTTACGGCGGTTTGGAAGAAAGCTTAAAGGTAAAGGGTTACACTGACGCAAGCTTCCAAACAGATAGGGATGATTCGAAATCTCAATCTGGGTATGTCTTTATTTTAAATGGAGGAGCCGTGTCTTGGAAGAGTTCCAAACAAGAAGTGATTGCACAATCCACTACAGAATCAGAATATGTTGCTGCTTCAGAAGCTGCTCAAGAAGCTGTCTGGATGAGAAAGTTCATAGAAGATCTAGGGGTTGTTCCTTCCATTCGGGACCCTATAGAAATCTTCTGTGACAATCTAGGTGCTATTGCTCAAGCAAAGGAACCTAGATTGCATCAAAAAACCAAACACATTCACCGAAGGTATAACTACATTAGACATGAAGTTAAAAATGGTGAAATAAGTATTCACAAGGTTCATACAGATCAAAATTTGGCAGACCCATTCACGAAACCTTTACCCCAAACTAAGCATGAAAGTCATGCTAAGGGTATAGGACTCCGTTTTTCTAATGAATGGATTTGATTTGTGTTTAATGTTTTATGAATATGAACTTTTGTAAACGACAAGAATTATGTAATATTTGTGACGTGATGTTTCATTCATAATTATTGTGTTTTATTAGCATGTTTAATCATTGAATAATTTAGTTATTCTAAACGTCCATAGTCGATCATAGTTGTGGGAGCAATTATGAAGTAAGACTAATATGAATTGGATTGGTTGACTTTTATGGGTAAAAGTAGCAAAAGGTTGCAACCAAATTCATAGATACTTGTCAGTGAACAAGTATTGGACTTGACCCGTTTCAAGATCACTCCATGGATCATCATCATAAGTGATTCTTGAATAAAGGTATTATCATTGTATCCTTTGACCTGAGATACATATTTGGGACTCAAGTGTAGAGTGTACTATGCTTTGACATGGTTCACAGTTGTTCTTGAAATACAGACAACCATAAAGGCCATACTCATGCATATTATTAACTATATGAGGGGCGTATGTAGTCAAGACGGGATTTGTTCCTCTTATGTGTTGAGAGTTAGACATCTAAGGCGCCTGATTGAAAGTTGAACATAAAATGAGAATGATTAAGATCCATGTCTCATGTTCAACATGATGTCTGTGACAAAGGGATAATTGATAGATAACCTTATACATCAATTAGAGCCTCGTGTTTTCTGAAGAATTGAATGTTGTTGAATGGCACAATGTCATGTGTTATTGGGGGCAGTGGAATGTTGCTAGACGTTTACCACTGTCGATATCATTCTATGATGCAACCTTGTGCAAGTGGGAGATTGTTAGTTCCATATGCCCAAGGATGATCATAAAATGATATTACTAATAATACATGATCCTATAGGGTCACACCAACAACAAGTTTGACACCAATTGATCATTTAGAATGTTAAATTTGATTTAACATCAAATGATACTAAACTTGCAATTTAATCTTGTAGGATATTATTATTTGAGGTAAATAATAATAACTACAAAATTAAAGGTTGATTAGTAATTCATATGTGATGAATTAATTAAGTATAACAATTAAATTGTTTAAGTTGTTAAATGTTTTAATTGAATTATAAGTAAACCTTTTATTTAATTTAATTGGTAAATTAAATAAAATATGCATAATGTAAGATATATATATGTATATAAATATATATTCACTACATTAAGAATGCATGATTAATTGGTTTATATAAGTGATTAATGGTTTAAATGTTATTCCATTTAACCACAAGTATGAAAGTTTATTTATAAACTTTGTGATATAAGTTATAAATAATATAATTGGTATATATATAATATATATGGCTCATATGGCTGGCCATATACATCTCATGTGGCCATGTGTGGAAAGTTGAAAAGCAAAGAATATTCTCTCATTGTCCAAGTTGTGACCATGTGAAAGTTGCATGCTTCATGTGATGATTGTGCACACTTTTTCTCTTGCTTTTGAACCATGTTTTGGCCGACCATTATATGAAGAAACTACCATCCTTTCATGCTTAAGTGATCAGCCAAAACTCTCCCAAGAAAGCATAAAAAAAATCGCTTTTTGCTTGAAGAAAAAGGAGCTTCATTTGCAAGTTTAAAAGTGACTAGCATCTAAGGTGTTTTACTTGTGGGTGGATCAACTATAGAGGGATTCTTTCTTGATTCCTAGCCTTCATAAACTTGTGATATCAAGCTCAAGATCAAAGGTTATAATCTTGAACTTAATCTATGCTTGTTCTTTATCTTATCTCTACATGCATGTAGCATGATCCTCTTGAAAATGGAATTTGTGTTCATGATTTTATGCTTCCGTTGCAAACTTTTGTTTTTGAAACTAATTACATGAACCATGATTTCCAACAATGAATTCATTTCATGCTATCAAGGGATGAGTTATACGGGTGTGCTCGTAGGAACATGCTATCAAATGTGATAATACACGGGTGCGCTCGTGTAAGAATATCTATGGGTGTGCTCATAGGAAATTAAATATCATGAAATTTGGAATGATTGAAATATGGGAAATTATTTTGGGTCTAAAACCCATATTGCTCACGAGACATTATGTTTTACGTTTTTTTTAAATGCTATGTACTCAGGTGACCAGAGAAGGAGTTAGAAGAGTCGAGTGTGTAAAATTTGGGGTGTTACATTTTTGCCCATGTGGTTTCCATTTACTAACACATTTGGTCCCTTATTTCATTAAGGGTTAACTTTTTCTGTTAAATGAAGGTAAATGACTAATTTACCCTTTATTTAATTTTAATTTTAAAAAAAGAATATCCTTCTATCTCTCTCTCTTAAACCGCCTCTCACATCATTGGAACCATATCGATTTCCTCCTGGCTACACTACGACTTCTCAATCGCACAACCATTGTCGAAAACTTTCTCTTTCGCTTTTGATGCTCCTGAATACGAAAGTGGAGAATACGATAAGTTGAATCGATGTGGTTCCAACAGTCAATCGGCAGTCAAGATCTCAATATTGTAATTTGAATTTGAGTTCGCCTATTTCAGCCCTAATCATTTTTTGTATGAGAGTTGGGTTACAATGGCAGCTGAGATGGATCAAATATATGTATAATCCGGTAGAAATGGGAGTGACAGGGGTGATACTACCGCATGAGGTCACCATATTCCAGCAAGGTTTATCCTTGACATTGTCATCTCAACAACCAAGCTTAAGGTCTCAGGCAACCATAGTAACCACTGTTTCTCCCAAGGTTAAAGGATTAACACAACCTAGTGGTGGTGTTAGTAGGTGGTGGATTTACAGTATTAGCATTGAAAAGCACAAAATTTTGCGTGATCAGTAGATTTGTATTTATGAAAAGGAAAGTTCAAATGGATTTGTTTTCTTTAAAACATATTCTTTATGGATTTAATGAATATATTGGATTCTTTGTTTCTATTGCTTGTATGAATGAAAAGCAGTTTGAATTGGTGTACAAGATTCAATAAACTCGTAAGTAAAAAATCTTACTCTGTTTACATAATTTTGTTTGCATCGTCAGCCGCCTGAAATAATGTAAAGTCACAGTTCCAGTCATGCTTTGGTTAATCGAACAATTGAAGTTTTTTCAGTTGGGTTATTTGTTTTTGGTTGATTAATCCCAGAAAGTAAGCAGTTTTAGCATGGGTTTTTACTTGGGTTGCTGGGTCAGTCAACCCGTTTCCGATGGCTAATCCAAGAAGGTTCACCCATTATTTTGGAATGAAGAACCAAGTTGTTGTTACCGTGTATTTTGTGTCTGGTGGTGAGTGACTGGAAAAAATGACCGGGAATAGAAGATGATCGGGTGAATGGGTTTGAGAGAGAATTTTGTTTATTCTAAAATTAAATAAATTAAATAATAAATGAAGGGCAAAATAGTCATTTTACCCTCCACTTAACAGCAAATGTTAACTCTAACGAAGGGAGGGACCAATTGTGTTAGTAAATACAAACTACAGGGGCGAAAAAAGTAGGAATTCTCATTTTTGGACCAATCTGAAAACGACCCCAAACCACAGGGACCAAAACTGTAATTTACTCTAACAAATACTTAGTTCTCCTCTAAATATACAAACAAACGGTTTAATAAAATAAACTTTTTATGATTAATCTAGAAAAAAATTATTTGAATGGCCAAACAATACCGTTAGTTAGAAGTCGAAAGGTTTAGGTCGGTTACCGTGAATTCGAAAGGTTTAGGTCGGTTACCGTAAATTGTATATATGTTTTCATTTTTCGTCGTCCCACTCATATCATACCCTCACCCACACACACTCCCCGGAGACCCAACGAAGATATCTTGCGTCCGCTCCCCGGAGACGCAAACACCACCATTGTTTGCACGACACCCATAATCCAAGGAGTAAGCAAGGTCGTTGTATGTTTTCGTTTCGTAATGCTTTTTTATTAGTTCTTTTTTTTTTTTTTTTTAATTATTTGTGCAGGGTTTTTCGTTATCGTGATGTAATTTCATATCTGATGCATGTCTGAGAAAGAACCGAAAGTAACGCAAACGACGGGTTTTCTTTCCTTTACTTCGTTAAGTGTATCGATTGCACGTATAGGATCAATTAAACATCGCCATTGGTAAAGCACGAAACTCGATTTCAAATATCTTTACATGAATTGCGTCTCTGTTGTGCGCAACAGAATTTATATGACATAGGTATTTATCAAGTTTACGAAAGTGAAGTAGCATTGTATTTAGTTGAACTGTTCTTGTATTCTGTTCATCCTTCTAAGCCCTAACCCTCTTTTTGATTTAGTTAAACTTGAATTAAACCTCTGGAGGGTCTGAAAACTGCCATCATTGAAGGTGATGTGGTTGGGGGAACATGTGTTAATCGTGGTTGTGTTCCTTCCAAATCCCTTCTTGCTTACAGTGGTCGAATGAGGGAGCTTCAGAATGAACATTATATGAAGTCTTATGGTTTACAGGTATATCTTATTGATTTCTTATTGAACAGTCTAAGAGGTCTTATGGTTTACAGGTATATCAGACAGGGGGTAGCTGATCATGCACCAAATCTTGCCACCAAAAGTAGGTGTTGGCAGTGTTGTGGTATGTCCTGTTTTGGATTTAAGCAGTGTTCCTATTCTTCTTCTCAGTAACTGCATAAGATGTTGCAATATACAAACACCTTATGTTCAATCTTTTATGACTATGAATGCAGGGCCCACAGAATGTGAAATATGGAAAAGTTAGGGGCACTGAGACAAGTTCTACTGCAAAAAACATAATCAGTACCATTTGTCCCTAAGGGAGTTGAAGTTGATGGCAAGACGGTAATAACAAGTGATCATGCACTAAAACTAGAGACAGTACCAGAGTGGATGTAAATCTTAATCTTGAATATGAAACTTCTGATGAATGTGAGGAACTTCCAGCAGTGCAAGTAAACCTTCTCCAGTGGTCAAACCTTCTTTAAGTCTACCAGGAGTCACTGAGAGCTCAAGAAGATTCAATGGAATCAGAGATTCCAGTCTTTTTAAAATATTATCACCTGGAAACCTTGGAAGTTCATTGTCTTCTAGACAAAATTTACACAGTCAATATCTCGGTCAAACATCCAGAGGACCTATTTTGTCACCACCCAATTCCAGTCATCCTTCAAATGTACAACCACCTTTAACACAAGTTCCAGGCATTCCAAGAAACCTATCTCCTTCTTCAAGAAACAATGAACAACATCATTCTTACTTTGGTCCTTCAAATGAAACAAGAAATATGATATAAGATCCCACTAATTGGATCTTATGAGCCAGGAGATCAAGCAGTAATGGAGGAAATTACAGAAATGACCCTGTTTGGATGCCTCACGTGAACTCAGTCGCACATGGTCAGCAAAGATTAGCCGAGCTTCCTCTTTTGGACTCTTTTCTCATCTTCAGAAGTTGAGTCTGGCTGTCATAGATGTCATTTTCCGATTTTGCCCTAGAGGTCTTCTTCTACCGTTGAGGAAAATGTGGTACCTATTCGGGGGCGTCATCGTCAACCTTTTATTTGATATGTATATATTTTTAAATTTGTGATATTATATTTGACTTTCATGTACAGATGCACCAGATTTTGAATGCACTGCGAAGAGGCGAAAGCTTACAAGCTGAGGTTTGGTGTTGTTTTCTTGAAGTTCTTCCTAATATTTGAATCAAAAAATAATTTTAAAATTGAAAATATGGATTTGTGAATGATTTTTTCAAATATCTGTTTTAAAATGATTATTTGTGATATATAAGAATTACATGCTATTTGATCCGTTTATAAACGGTGTTTCTGAGATGCATGAGAGACACCTAGATATGAGGCTAGATGTTGATGACATTTCTCATGAGGTAAACTTTGAGTTTTGCTTCTTTTTTATTTCCTATTAATTTCGTGTCATGTTTTATTATTGTTATTATGTTTTTATTATTGTTATTTATGCTTTTGTACATGTCAGGCATTATTGGAACTTGAAGAACGCATAGGAGATGTTAAAACTGGTTTGAGTGAGGAAGTTTTCTTGAAATAAATGAAACAAAGAAAGCACTTGTCTTTCATGGCTATTTCAAACTAAATCTTTTTCTTACTAAAAATATTTTTTTCACCTAAATGTTCTTAAACTTTCAGGTCTTTTCATGGGAGCCCATGATTTTTCATGATTCTCTTGATATGGGATGGTCAACATTGGGTGACATTTGCATTAATGATGGGAAGCTTATTGGATGCTCATATTATCACAACTCTGTTGCAGCTTGGGTGGCGGATACTTGGGTATTTTTTTCATAATCAAGTATTACTGGGTAAAATGTATAATTATTTGTGTGTGAAGCTTATTGGACAGCATGTGCCTAACATCATAGCTGAGGAAAAGACCTGTATGCCCCCTAAATTTAATCTTCTGAAAGATTTAACAGAGAGAGTTGGGAGTCCTAGAAGGTCCACCATGTCTCCAGATGATGACAAAAAGGATATAAAGAATATATATGTCGACAGTAAGTTGTTATATACTTTGTTTTTTCTATTGTGTATCTGTTAACTATTTACATACCGAGTTATCTTGACTGATATACTTGGCTATTAGTCAAATGACTTGAATGCATTTCGGCATTGAAACTTATAACTTGTATCGATGATTAGGAGGCAACTAGGTAATTTTAACTTCAAACTTTTGCCAAGTAAGGAAATTTTGCATCTTTTATGGAATTCGGGAGTTTATTTTACTTTTTTAAACTTGCTAATAAGATGCTGTTTTCATGTCAAGCTGCAGGCATGACTCCTGTTGCTTCAAAAAGTCTGTGTCTTTACCAACTTACAAATCCCCAATGAGATTAATAATTTGGCTATCCCTACACAACCTCCTCCACCACCCAAGATCCCAGGGCAGAATGGTAACTCCTTCATCAATGAACAAGATAGCACTGCTGTATCACTTAACTCATCTCATAGGCGAAGACCCATAACCACCAAATTAGATATAAAAGGGCTTTCAGTAAACACTATTATTTGGTTTCTTTTGATATAGGTTGATGTAGAAACATTAACTTTGTTTTATTCCAATAGACGAACTCATGCTAGTGTTTGATTCTAAGGGCAAACTGGTGATTAAAATCTCCATCTTGCCTTTTTCCACTCCGTTTTTTTTTCTTTATGTTATCTTCTTGACACTATTATGTTTTGGTGGTCAGGTCCCTCACTTGTATTGCATTGGTGATGTGATGCCAATTGGAAAATGATGCCTGCTCATGCAGTAAGTGCACAGGGAATTTCAGGTAACAAGTGTGTTTACTTTCAAGTGTAGTATTTATCTGTTACATGTGTGATTAGGTAATTTAATCCTTAACTATAGTGTTTTGAGCTTGAGAAATCTTATAGAACAACTTTAAGTTTTCTTATTATTAGCACACTGCATTCTGAAAAATCAACCAAATTATAGCATTGTACTTTCATTATTCTTTATGCTACAATGTTTTTTAAGTTCCAAAAATTTTCTTACCAATGTATTTACTTTCTTTCTTTTTCTGGTACAACTCTGAACTTCCAAATTTTCTCATATCAAAGCATTTACTTTGAACCTACTAATCATAACATTGTACTTTAAGTTTTCATATTATTAGCACATTGCACTTTGAAAAATCAACCAATTTATTTGAGATAGATGTTTATCAAGTTTACGAAAGTCAAGAAGCATTGTACCTAGTTGAAGGGTTCTTGTATTCTGTTCATCCTTGTAAGACCTAACGCGCATTTTGATTTAATTAAACTTGAATTAAACCCCTGGAGGGTCTGAAAACTGCTATCATTGATGGTGATGTTGTTGGGGGAACTGTGTTAATCGTGGTTGTGTTCTTTCCAAAGCCCTTCTTGCTGTCAGTGGTCGCATGAGGGAGCTTCAGAATGAACATCATATGAAATCTTTTGGTTTGCAGGTATATCTTATTTATCTAAGAGGTATTCAAGAATTAGTCCTTAAACATTGGTGTAGTTTACTAATCTATAATCATTTATATTAACAGGTTGCAGCTGCTGTGTATGACAGACAGGTGGTAGCTGATCATGCACAAAATCTTGCCACCAAAATTCGAAACAGTTTGACCAATTCTATGAAATCTCTTGGTGTGGACATATTAACACTGTTGACAGTGTTGTGGTATGTTCTATTTTGCATTTAAGCAATGTTCCTATTCTGTTTTTTAGTAACCGCCTAAGATGTTTTAGTATACGAACACATTATGTTCAATCTTTTATGACTATGAATGCAGGTCCCACAGAATGTGAAATATGGAAAAGTTAGGGGCACTGACACAAGTACCATTTGTCCCGAAGGGAGTTAAAGTTGATAGCAAAACTGTAATAACAAGTGTTCATGCAGACAGTACCATAGTGGTTTGTTATTGTAGGAAGGGGTTACATTGTTCTTGAATTTAGCAATGTTTATACAGCACTTGGAAGTGAGGTAGGCATTCACAAATGGGCTTGGTTTGTAAAATGTATGTGAACATAACAATACTAAATCTAAAAAATTGTATGACTAAATGTAAAAAATTAAACATTATTTGGTTTCTTTTGATATAGGTCGGTGTAGAAACACAAACTTGGTTTTATTCCCGTTGACTAACGCATGCGAGTGATTGATTGCAAGGGCAAATTGGTAATTAACATCTCCATCTCGCCTTTTTCCACTCCGTTCTTTTATTGCATTGGTGATGTCATGCCAACTGAAAAATGATTCCTGCTCATGCAGTAAGTGCACAGGGAATTTCAAGTAACAATTAGGTTTACTTTCAAGTGTAGAATTTATCTGTTACATGTATGATTTGGCGATTTAACCCTTAACATAGTTGTTGAGCAAGTTTCTGAGAAGGAAGGATTTGAAATTAGTATTTGCCAAGACTAGCTTCAAGGCTAAAACTAAAGCTCTTGCTGAAAATGAAGGGAGGGATTGCTAAGGTAGTTATACATGTTCTTAAAAAATTTTATTTTAAGTGTACTCGTTATATTTTGGTCAAACCTTCAGCAGTGGTCAAACCTTCTCTACCAGGAGTCACTGAGAGCTCAAGAAGATTCAATGGAATCAGAGATTCCAGTCCTTTTAACATATTATCACCTGGAAACCCTGGAAGTTCATTGCCTTCTAGACAAAATTTACACAGTCAATATCTCGGTCAAACATCCAGAGGACCTATTTTGTCACCATCCAATTCCAGTCATCCTTCAAATGTACAACCACCTTTAACACAAGTTCCAGGCATTCCAAGAAACCTATCATCTTTTTCAAGAAACAGTGAACAACATCATTCTTACTTTGGTTCTCAAATGAAACAAGAAATATGGTATAAGATCCCACTAATTGGAGCTTATTGTTACGAATTCGATAAACAGAGTAACAAAAGAATGAGAAATAGAGAGAACTTTTCACTATGAAATAAACCAAAATTGATAATGACTGTGGAATACGTAAAATCTCAATTGCAACCGAATGATTTCCCAGGGAGTGGTCCCTCTCTCACAGAGCACTAAGCTCAGGAGCCAATACAATCCAAACAAAAAATGGAATCCATGAAAACGGAATTATTCTCCCCCTCAAATACACGACCCCCACACTACTAACTTAATTAGTTAATTTCCGTAATTGCCCTCTTCCCTTTTCTAGAATAAACTAAAAACGGTTTGTGAGTGGTCCCATTGTTTGCATCCGTATCATTACTCCCGCCTTCAAAAGGAGTCTTGTCCTCAAGACTCTGATCCGGGAACTGTCCTTTGATCATCAACGCGTCTTCCCAAGTTGCTTCTTCCACAGAATGCCCATCCCACTGAATTAACCATTGCTCTATTGTTCCATTGTGATCGTGAAGAGTACGCTTAGCACAAATAGCCCGAGGGTGTAAGATTTCAGTGGAATTCACCTCAAGTTCCGGAGGTAAAACCAAATCAGTGGGCACCCGAACCGCTCGTTTCAGTAATGACACATGAAAAACCGGGTGGATTTTGGATGTGGGAGGTAACGTCAATTTATACGCCACTGGTCCAAACTTCTCTGCAATCTGAAAAGGGCCGAAAAATTTGGGTGCCAATTTGTGATGTATCCGATTCGTAACCGACAATTGACGATAAGGTTTCAACTTAACGTACACCCATTCGCCCACCAAAAATTGCACATCACGACGTTTTTTGTCCGCATTAGATTTCATCTGATCTTGAGCGTTTGCTAGATGAATTCGAAGCTGTTTCAAGGCTTCATCACGATCGAGCATCTCATGAGCAACCGCTTGAACACGAACTTCACCCGGAACAAATTGAACGACCGTCGGAGCTTTGCGACCATACACAATCTCAAAAGGAGAGAGGCCCGTCGAATCATGAAAGGTGGAATTATACCAGAATTCCGCCCAAGGAACCCATAATGCCCAAGTACGTGGTTGATCAACCGCAAAGCATCTTAAGTACGCCTCAAGACATCGGTTGACAACTTCAGATTGGCCATCCGATTCCGGATGGTAAGCCGAGCTCATGTGCAGCCGAGTGCCCTGAGAACGGAAGATCTCTTTCCAGAAGTTACTCAAAAAAATGGGATCGCGGTCGCTCACGATAGACTTAGGAATGCCGTGAAGACGTACCACCTCACGTATGAATAAGTCAGCTATACTTTTAGCGGTGTAAGGATGTTTCAAAAGCAGGAAATGACTGTACTTGGACAAGCGATCCACCACCACTAACACCGAATCGAAACCTTTAGACTTGGGGAGACCCGTGATGAAGTCCATGGAAACATCCTCCCAAACGGCTTGTGGAATTTCCAATGGTTGGAGAAGACCCCCGGGGGCTAAAGAGCTGGCCTTGCATCGTTGACAGATATCACAAGCACGGACGAATTCTTTGACACGACCAATCATCCCCAGCCAATATAAGTTTTGAGCTAAACGGCGATACGTGCGATAGTAACCGGAATGTCCCCCCGATGCTGCCTCGTGAAATTCTTTCAGCAATGCCGGAATAAATTTGGAGTGACGGGCGATGACAACACGATCTTTATAATACAAAATGCCGTTAGAAACAGTAAATCCCGGATGTCGAGATGGGTCTGTGAGACAGCTTTGAACTAATTTTTGAACTTCCGGATCTTCTTTGGCCTCTTGTAACAGTTGAGCACCTTGTACCCAAACCGGGGTCGACACCATCAGACCCAAGTCTCCCGAATCAGCCCGTCTCGATAACGCATCAGCTGCACGATTTTCCCGACCGGGTTTATATTGAATATCGAAGTTGTACCCCAACAACTTAGCAACCCAATTTTGCTGATCCGGAGTGGTGATACGTTGCTGTAAAAGGAACTTGAGGCTCTTTTGATCGGTATAGACCACAAAGGTAGTTCCTAATAAATACGATCGCCAATGTTGTACCGCTAAAACGAGGGCCATGATTTCGCGTTCGTAAGCGGACTTAGACAGATTGCGGTCGCTCAAAGCCTTGCTGAAAAAAGCGATCGGTTTATGGTGTTGCATTAAAACGGCCCCGATGCCTCTCCCAGATGCGTCGCATTCAACCACGAAGGGGCACGAGAAATCAGGTAACGCAAGAACCGGAGCCGTGACTAAAGCGTGTTTCAACTGTTCGAATGCTTGTTGAGCCGCATGTTGCCACTGGAAAGCCTCTTTCTTTGTCAAGTCAGTCAACGGTCGGGCAATACTACCGTAATTTTTAACAAACTTACGATAGTACCCTGTTAAACCCAAAAATCCCCTCAAACCCTTGATGTTTTTGGGTACTGGCCAAGCTACCACAGCTTCGATCTTGCTCGGGTCCATGGCTACCCCAACGCCATCGATTATGTGACCCAAATATTCTATAGATGTTTGCCCGAAAGAACATTTGGTTTTATTGACCACGAAATGATTTTGCAACAGAATTTGTAACACCAGGTCCAAATCGTGTAAATGATCCGTCCACGAGGCACTATAGACCAGAATATCGTCAAAAAAAATCACCACTTTCTTCCGCAGAAGGGGGCGGAAGACATCGTTCATAATGGCCTGAAAAGTCGAAGGGGCGTTTGTTAATCCGAACGGCATCACTAAGTATTCATAATGACCGTCGTGTGTACGAAAAGCCGTTTTATCAATACTATCCTCCTGCATTCGGATTTGATTATAGCCGGACTTTAGATCCAACTTTGAAAAGAAACGAGCCCCGTGTAATTCGTCCAATAATTCCTCCACCACGGGAATCGGGAATTTGTCTGGAACGGTTGCTTTGTTGAGAGCGCGGTAGTCCACACATAAACGCCAAGACCCATCTTTTTTTCGAACCAGAATAACCGGGCTAGAATACGCGCTCTTACTAGGCCGAATCATACCCAAGGATAACAATTCCTTGACTTGTCGTTCGATTTCCGTCTTTTGAATATGAGGGTAGCGATACGGCCGAACACAAATAGGATCATGGGGGTGAAACAAAGTAATACTATGATCATGAGGACGGGAAGGAGGGAGACCCGTAGGAGGAAGAAACACAGATGGAAAGTTATCCAGTACCCGTTGAAGATCCCGCTGTTGACTGTCCGAAACACCCGATGTTGCCAAAGTCGTGAATTGACCTATCCCACCGGAAGAGATCAATTGAGAGAACGGTCGAGAGTAGTCGTGGGTGCCCATCCATCGGTGGAAAGACGCAAGAGAAGGTTGACCCGCCTGTAAGCCTTGCAAACAAACTTCCCGATTGTCATAAGAAAATTTCATCCATGCTTCGTCCCAATTATGTGTAACCTCCCCTAATGATCGTAACCAAGGCATTCCCAATATCACATCCAAATCGCCAGTGTCAAACACCAGAGCCTGTACCACAAAGTCACAAGTGCCCACTCGAACCGGTAAACCAACACACATGTCTGTTACCCGAACCACGAAACCATCACCGAGGCGAATGTGAATACCGGAAAACGGAACAGATTGGAGTCCAAGAGCAACAACCAAACGTCTCGAAATGAAGTTGTGAGTAGCTCCGCTATCAACAAGAATAACCACACGGATGCTTGTGATGGTACCATCAAACTTGAGAGTGCGTGCCCCCATGGTGTCCTCCGAAGCACAATGAAGTTGCAGGACAGAACACAGACCCACTTCAGGAGGATCGAGATCCACAGAATCGATAGGAGTTACAGGGATAAGAGAAGAATCGTCAACAGGACCCTCATCTTCATCATCACCCAACAACAAAACGCGAAGCTTACCTTCGGGGCATTTATGGGTTGGACCATACTGGAGACCACAACGAAAACACAGACCTTTCTTCCGGCGATCCTCCCATTCCGAGCGCGTAAGGGAACGAACACCACGATCGCGATGGAGAAGAGATTGAAGATCCGTAGAAGTAGATTTGACGCTGGGAGGATGTCGACTGGGATCCGTCGGAGACGGAAGAACTTTGTCGGCCCATTTAGGGTGGGAAGACCCTTTAGAATCCGATCGGCCCAACATAGAATTTGGATCAGGGGAAAAACCCATAGTCGACCCGGCCCGCTGTAAGTAACGAAAACGGGTTTGAGAAACATTACGGTTCACTGGACGTAACATGTGTTCCACGTCTTTTGCGAGATACATGGCCTCCAAGGTCGATTTAGGGCGATGAAGACGGACCCAACGCTTAACCTCACCACGTAAGCCGGCAATAAAGTATCCCATCGACTGGGAGTCGGGCAATTTCGGAACAAGCGACAAGAGATACTCGAAATCGTCGATATAATCGAAAATTGAATCTGATTGTTGAATCGCGGCCAACTGCTCAAACGGATTGTGCACATCCAATCCACTGAAACGTTGCAAAAGTTCTTCCTGAAATTGTTCCCAAGACATCGATGCATGGAGTTGGTGGACAATAGTGAACCAATGTTGAGCGACTCCCACCATGCTTAATCTAGCTAATTGTAATCGAAGGTGAGGAGGGGTACCGTTAATGTCGAAGAAAAGAGATGCACGTTGAATCCACCCCTGTGGATCAAACCCATTAAATTCAGGAAGCGTAACCTTCTTAACGGCCCATGGAAGACCCGACGGAGGGTTAACGAAGTTGGGATCGGGAGGTGGAGGAGGACGAAGACCCCCTGATGAGAACTGTCGGCCGTCGGTCACAGAGGGAACAGGTGGTGGGGAAGTGAAAATTCCAAAGCCGGGGCTATCAGAACCATCAACGGAAACCGATTTCTCTTGTTGTTTCATCCAAGCGAGCACCAATTTACGAAAATCCGCCGACTCTGATTGGTCCTGTTGCAAGGATGTAGAAAGTGACCCCAAATTAATCTTCAAAGCATCGAGATCTGATTGAATCTTAGTGAGGTGTGCGTCATGTTCCTCCAATCGTTGAGCAGTCGAACGAGTAGCAGCCATGAAAATCGGAAAGAACGAAGCGGCAGGTCGTAGCAGGTCGGACCAATGTTACGAATTCGATAAACAGAGTAACAAAAGAATGAGAAATAGAGAGAACTTTTCACTATGAAATAAACCAAAATTGATAATGACTGTGGAATACGTAAAATCTCAATTGCAACCGAATGATTTCCCAGGGAGTGGTCCCTCTCTCACAGAGCACTAAGCTCAGGAGCCAATACAATCCAAACAAAAAATGGAATCCATGAAAACGGAATTATTCTCCCCCTCAAATACACGACCCCCACACTACTAACTTAATTAGTTAATTTCCGTAATTGCCCTCTTCCCTTTTCTAGAATAAACTAAAAACGGTTTGTGAGTGGTCCCATTGTTTGCATCCGTATCACTTATCAACCAGGAGATCAAGCAGTATTGGAGGAAATTACAAAAATGACCCTGTTTGGATGCCTCACGGGAACTCAGGCGCACATGGTCAGCAAAGATTAGCCGAGCTTCCTCCTTTGGACTCTTTTCCGATCCTCAGAAGTTGAGTCTGGCTGTCATAGATGTCATTTTCCGATTTTGCCCTAGGGTTCTTCTTCTACCGTAAAGGAAAATGTGGTACCTAGTCGGGGGCGTCATTGTCAACCTTTTTTAAGGGCGGGGTTTGTACTTTTCGTTTAATTTTTATTTGATATGTATATATTTTTATTTTTGTGATATAATTGTGTCTTACTAAGTCAACGTATTATATTTGACTTTCATGTACAGATGCACCAGATTTTGAATGCACTGCGAAGAGGCGAAAGCTTACAAGCTGAGGTTTGGTGTTGTTTTCTTGAATTTCTTCCTAATATTTGAATCAAAAAATAAATTTAAAATTGAAAATATGGATTTGTGAATAATTTTTCAAATATCTGTTTTAAAGTGATTATTTGTGATATGTCAGAATTACATGCTATTTGATCCGTTTATAAACGGTGTTTCTGAGATGCATGAGAGACACCTAGATATGAGGCTAGATGTTGATAACATTTCTTATGAGGTAAACTTTGACTTTTGCTTCTTTTTTATTTTCCTATTAATTTCGTGTCATGTTTTATTATTGTTATTATGTTTTTATTATTGTTATTTATGGTTTTGTACGTCTCAGGCATTATCGGCACTTGAAAAAGGCACAGGAGATGTTAAAACTGGTTTGAGTGAGGAAGTTATCTTGAAATCAATGAAACAAAGAAAGCACTTGTCTTTCATGGCTATTTCAAACTAAATCTTTTTCTTACTAAAAATATTTTTTTCACCTAAATGTCCTTAAATCAATGGAACAAAGAAAGCACTTGTCTTTCAAGGCTATTTCAAACTAAATCTTTTTCTTACTAAAAATATTTTTTTCACCTAAATGTCCTTAAATTTGATCTCCAGAAAGATAGAAAGATTTAACAGAGAGAGTTGGGAGTCCTAGAAGGTCCACCATGTCTCCAGATGATGACAAAAAGGATATAAAGAATATATATGTTGACAGTAAGTTGATAAGTAGTTTGTTTTTTCTTTTGTATATCTGTTAACTATTTACATACCGAGTTATCTTGACTGATATAGTTGACTATTAGTCAAATGACTTGAATGCATTTCGTCATTGAAATTTATAACTTGTATCGATGATTAGGAGGCAACTAGGTAATTTTAACTTCAAACTTTTGCCAAGTAAGGAAATTTTGCATTTTTATAGGATTTGGGAATTAAAGAAAATCTGGGAATCGTGTGTACAGAAGTTGATGAATCAATAACTTATAATAATGATAGGCGCAAATAGGTAATTCTAACGTCAAAATAAGTCTAGAAAGGTAGTTTTTAAGCGATTTCGGAAGTAAAGAAAATTTGGAATCTTGTTTACAATAAATAACTTATAAACTTATAATGATAATGAGGGGAAAAAGGCAATTCTCGCTTCAAATTTTACCAAAAAAGGGAATTTTGCAACTTTTATGGAATTCGGGAATTCATTTTACCTTTTTTTACTTGCAAATAATATGCTGTTTCATGTCAAGCTGCAGGCATGACTCCTGTTGCTTAAAAAAAGTCTGTGTCTTTACCAACTTACAAATCCCCAATGAGATTAATAATTTGGCACCCCTACACAACCTCCTCCACCAACCAAGATCCCAGGGCAGAATGGTAACTCTTTCATCAATGAACAAGATAGCACTGCTGTATCACTTAAATCATCTCATAGGCGAAGACCAATAACCACCAAATTAGATATAAAAGGGCTTTCAGTAAACACTATTATTTGGTTTCTTTTGATATAGGTCGATGTAGAAGCATTAACTTTGTTTTATTCCTGTAGACGAACTCATGCCAGTGTTTGATTCCAAGGGCAAATTTGTAATTAACATCTCCATCTCGCCTTTTTCCACTCTGTTTTTTTATTTTCTTTATGTTATCTTCTTGACACTTTTTTGGTGGTTAGGTCCCTCACTTGTATTGCATTGGTGATGTGATGCCAATTGGAAAACATGCCTGCTCATGCAGTAAGTGAACAGGGAATTTCAGGTAACAATTGTGTTTACTTTCAAGTGTAGAATTTATCTGTTACATGTGTGATTTGGTGAGTATTTTGAGCTTAAGAAATATTATAGAACTACATTAAGTTTTCTTTTGGTTTGCAGGTATATCTTATTGATCTAAGAGGTATTCAAGAAGTAGTCCTTAAGCATTGCTGGAGTTTACTATAATCATTTATATTAACAGGTTGCAGCTGCTGGGTATGACAGACAGGGGGTAACTGATCACGCACAGAATCTTGCCTCCAAAGTTTGAAACAATTTAACAAATTCTATGAAATCTCTTGGTGTGGACATATTAACACTGTTGGCAGTGTTGTGGTATGCCCTGTTTTGCATTTAAAGCAATGTTCCTATTCTCCTTATTTTTATTAACTGCATAAGATGCAGCAATATACAAACATCTTACGTTCAATTTGTTATGAATAAGAAATCAGGGCCCACTGAAGGTGAAATATGGAAAAGCTGGGGGCATTGAGACTGTTATTACTGCAAAAAACATAATCATAACAACTGGATCAGTACCATTTGTTCCTAAGGGAGTTGAAGTTGATTGCAAGACAATAATAAGTGATCATGCACTAAAACTAGAGACAGTACCAGAGTGGTTAGTTATTGTAGTAAGTGGTTAACATTGGTCTTGAATTCAGTGATATTTATACAGCACTTGGAAGTGAGGTCGGCATTACTAATCCTTTTTTGACATAACTTATGTGAATAAACTTACTTTCATGCACTATTCTTTCCTTTTTTATCTAAGAATCCTTATTTTTTCATCTAATAATCTTGTTCTATTATCTTTCATCCAGATGGGAGAAATCTCTTTTGTGGGTTAGACAGCAGTTTAAAGGTTTTACCTTTTTCCATTAAACTAAGTCTTTTTCTTACTAAGGATATGTAGTTTTTTCTTCAGAAAATCTCATCATTCATATTAATCATAACATTGTTGCATAAATGTGCATTAAACCCTAAGCTCTATACCTATTAATAATCTATTAATCACATGAATCCTTATCTATCTCCTCAGAGTTATGGTTGAATCTTTGATTGTTATCCCTAATGCAACTTCAAAGGAGTATTTTTTATACATTCCTTGATACCATTGATCTTAACCAGGGCCACGACCATGATATGATCGAGTCTGATGAACATAACATCAAATTGTCCCCTACTGAAAGACGTTTATAAGGTTACGATCTTTTTGGTGAACTAAATTTCAATTGTGAAAATACAAGTGACCACCATAACTTCTTTAAGTCAACCAGGAGTCACTGAGAGCAAAAGAAAATTATGGATTCAGAGATTCCAGCCCTTTTAACACATCACCAACTGGAAACTCTGGAAGCTCATTGCCTTCTAGATGAAATTTACATAGTCAATATCTCGGTCAAACATCCAGAGGACCATTTTGTCACCTCCTAATTCCAATCATCATTCAAATGTACAATTTAACACATGTTCAGCAAGGATTAGCCGAGCTTCCTCCTTGGACTCTTTTCCCATGTTCTGAAGTTGAGTCTGGTGGTCATAGATGTCATATTCCGATTTTGCCCTCGGGGTCTTCTTCTACCGTAGAGGAAAATGTGGTACCTAGTCGGGGGCGTCATCATCAACCTTTTTTAGGGGCAGGGTCGGTGATGGAGGTATCCGGTGATGAGCGGCAGGCCTTTGCTTCTGATATTGAGGGAGGGCGCAGGCTGGTGTCTGAGGTTTGTACTTTTCTTTTAATTTTTTTGATATTATATATATATATATATATATATATATATATATATATATATATATATATATATATATATATATATATATATAGAGTAAAGTTCAATTGAGAACCTAAAAAAGCCTAGGAACCTAAGAACCCATTTTATGAACTTTTTCTCTACACAATATTTTTCAAAAAAAAAAAATATACCAAAATTTTTGTTATGACGCGTCTAGAAGATTTCAAAAAAAATTAAAAAAAAAATCATTTTTTTTTATTTTTTTCATTAGGGTTTAGGGGTTTAGGGTTTAGAAGATTTCAAAAATTTTTTTAAAAAAAAATCATTTTTTTAATTTTTTTTTTCATATGGGTTTAGGGTTTAGAGTTTTTTTTTTTTTTTTTTTTTTTTTTGGTAACCGAGGACCCCACCCGACCCATCCTTTGGATGACCCTGATGAAGCAACCGCTTTAAATAAAAAAATTGGATGCAATTTTTTTTGAAAATAATTGTGCAGAAAAAAAGTTCCTAGGTTGCTAGGGTTTTTTAGGATCTCTCATGATCTCGACCCTATATATATATATATATATATATATATATATATATATATATATATATATATATATATATATATATGTGTAGTATGTATGTGTGTGTGTGTGTGTGTTACTAACTCAACATATTATATTTGACTTTCATGTTGCAGATGTGCCAGATTTTGAATGCATTGCGAAGAGGTGAAAGCTTAAAATTTTTCCTAAATTCTGAATCAAAAAATATTTTTAAAATTGAGAATATGGATTTGTGAATAATTTATCCAAATATCTGTTTTTAAATGATTATGTGTGAATTGACGATTTTAGCCTTAACGTAGTTGTTGAGCAAGTTACTGGGAAAGACCATGTCCTAAATCATCCAAGTATCCCTGCTGCATGTTTTACCCATCCTGAATTCAGTATGGTTGGGTTCATAGAGGTATGTTTTTTTTTTTCATTCATTTTTTTCTAAAAGAGTATTTTCTGATACGGTTTTTTTCCTCCGTTTTTGTTATTTTCAGGGAGCCACAAGCAAGAGAGAAAGCTGAGAAGGAAGGATTTGAAATCAGTATTGCCAAGACTAGCTTCAAGGCTAACACTAAAGCCCTTGCCAAAAATGAAGGGGAAGGGATTGCTGTGGCAGTTATGCATCTTTTGGTTAACCTGTAAAAACTGAGCTAATTGACGCCAGGAACCGAATGTCTTATGAGGTAAACTTTTGAGTTTTGCTTCTTTTTTATTTTCCTATTAATTTCATGTGATGTTTTATTATTGTTATTTATGGTTTGGTCCGTGTCAGGTATTATTGGCACTTGAAGAACGCATAGGAGATGTTGAAACTGGTTTGAATGAGGAAGTTTTCTTGAAATCAATGAAACAAAGAAAGCACTTGTCTTTCATGGCTATTTCAAACTAAATCTTTTTCTTACTAAAAATATGTTTTTCACCTAAATGTCCTTAAATTTTCAGGTCTATTCATGGGAGTCCATAATTTGTCATGATTCTCTTGAGTCTTGATATGGGATGGTCAACATTGGGTGTCATTTGCATTAATGATGGGCAGCTTATTGGATTCTCATATTATCACATCTCTGTTGCAGTTTGGGTGTTTTTTCATAATCAAGTATTATTGGTTAAAATGTATAATTATATGTGTGTGATTTTGTTGTGAAGCTTATTGGACTGAATGTGCCTAACATCTTAGCTGAGGAAAAGACCTGTATGCCCCCTAAATTTAATCTCCAGAAAGATTTAACAGAGAGTGCTGGGAGTCCTAGAAGGTAAACAATGTTTCCAGATGATGACACAAAGGATATAAAGAATATATATGTCGACAGTAAGTTGTTATATAGTTTGTTTTTTCTTTTGTTTATTTGTTAACTATTTACATACCGAGTTATCTTGACTGCATGATGAATACTGGATTCATATAGTTGACTATTAGTCAAATGACTTGAATGCGTTTCGGCATTGAAATTTATAAAGTTGTATCTATGATTAGGAGGCAACTAAGTAATTTTAACTTCAAACTTTTGTCAAGAAAGTAAATATTGCATTTTTATAGGATTTGGGAAGTAAAAAAAATCTGGGAATCTTGTGTACAAAAGTCGATCAATCAATAACTTATAATAATGATAAGGGCAAATAGGTAATTCTAACTTCAAAATTAGCCCAGGTATGTAGTTTTTAAGCAATTATGGAAGTAAAGAAAATCTTGGAATCTTGTTTACAACAAATAAGTTATTAACTTATAATGATAATGAGGGAAAATAGGTAATTCTCGCTTCAAATTTTACCAATCAAGGAAATTTTGCATCTTTTATGGAACTCGGGAATTCATTTTACTTTTTTTTTTTACTTACTAATAATATGCTGTTTCGTGTCAAGCTGCAGACATGACACCTGTTGCTTCAAAAAAGTCTGTCTTTACCAACTTACAAATCCCAATGAGATTAATAATTTGGCTACCCTACACAACAACCTCCACCACTCTAGATTCCAGGGCAGTATAGTAATTCCTTCATCAATCAACCACCAAATTATAGATATAGAAGGGCATTCAGTAAACACTGAACCTGTAGCAGTCTAATTTGAGTAAAAGTTGGTCAACTTGAAGTTGTTATGCTTATAACCCATTTTCTTCTGTTGCTAATGCTCACAGGTAATCCATTTCTAGCCAACAATTATAAACATGGAGACTCAAAGATCAGATGCAAGGCAACTTAGTAACTATGGATTCCCTGTATTCATCCTGCCTCTTTGGAAGACAAATGTCCTAAGTTTCCAAAGTCTCAACAGATCTTAATGGGAAGAGTATTTCACTTCTCTTCCTTCACTACCCTCAACCACAGGGGCTGTTGCTCACATTTTTTCTTCACGTTGGTTTCTGTTATAGGTCGATGTAGAAACACAACATGGTTTATTCCTGTTGATGAACGCATGCGAGTGATTGATTCCAAGGGCTAACTTGTTGACACTATGCTTTGGTGGTCAGTTACCTCACTTGTATTCCATTGGTGATGCTAATGGAAAAATGATGATTGCTCTAGCACCAAGTGCACATTGAATTTCAGGTATCTTACTTTTGTCAATCGTACGATGTATCAGTATGGTTGGTTTAACAGAGGTATGTTCTTTTTCATTACTATATATATTTTCATTTTTTTCTCAAAGAATATTTTCTGAGATTGCCACAAGCAAGAGAGAAAGCTGAGAAGGAAGAATTTGAAATTAGTACTAGCTTCGAGGACTACACTAAAGCCCTTGCTGAAAATAAAGGGGAAAGGGATATTGCTAAGGTTTCTTTGGATGCAAGTCCTCTAACATCGCAGTTGTATTCAAGCAATTGCGTCCCAAGGCTAAGATCTCTGCTTCCTTGTATAGCAACGGAAATTCAGATAAGGGTTTTGATTATGATCTTGTCATCATTGGAGCCGCTCTTAACAACGCAAACGACGGGTTTTCCGTCCTTTACATAGTTAAGTTTATCGTTTGCACATTTAGGATCAATTACACATTGCCATTGTTAAAGCATGAAACTCGATTTCAAATCTCCTTACATTAATTGCATCTCTGTTGCGCACAACAGAATTCATTTGATATAGGTAGTTATCAAGTTTACGAATGTGAAGTAGCATTGTACTTAGTTGAACTGTTCTTGTATTTTGTTCATCCTTTTAAGCCCTAAACTGCATTTACATTTAGTTAAACTTGAATTAAACCTCTTTAAGGTCTAAAAACTGCTATCCTTCTAAAGCCCTTCTTGCTGTCAGTGGTCGCATGAGGGAGCTTCAGAATGAACATCATATAGTATTTTGGTTTACATGTATATCTTAATGATTCCTTCCTCCTGAACTATCTAAGAGGTATTCAAGAATTAGTCCTTAAACATTGGTAGAGTTTACTAATCTATAATCATTTATATTAACAGGTTGCAGCTGCTGGGTATGACAGACAGGGGGTAACTGATCATGCACAAAATCTTGCCACCAAAATTCGAAACAATTTGACCAATTCTATGAAATCTCTTGGTGTGGACATATTAACACTGTTGACAGTGTTGTGGTAGGTCCTGTTTTGCATTTAAGCAGTGTTCCTATTCTGTTTTTTAGTAACTGCATAAGATGTTTTAGTATACAAACACATTATGTTCAATCTGTTATGACTATGATGCAGGTCCCACAGAATGTGAAATATGGAAAAGTTAGGGGCACTGAGACAGTACCATAGTGGTTTGTTATTGTAGGAAGTGGTTACATTGTTCTTGAATTTAGCGATGTTTATACAGCACTTGGAAGTTAGGTAGACATTACTAATCCTTTTTAACATATCTTTTGTGAATAAACTTACTTTCATGCACTATTCCTTCCTTTTTCATCTAAAAATCTTGTTCTATCACATTCTTTATATGATGAAGCTTTTGATTGTCTCACAGGTGGCATTTGTAGGATTAATGCCTGGATCCAACCCTCAAATTGGGAAATTGGCTCAAAGGTCAAACTGGTGTATTTGCAACCAAGGTTCATAAATTTTCAATATATTTTTTTCTTTTTTTGGTTCAATGTTCATTTTTATATTCAGTGATTGACTCAAAATACTCCCAATCATATATATATCTACTAATATTTTGTTTTTATGGTTTGATATTTTCTTCAGGTAGAGGCTGCTCTCTTTGCAACTGGAAGGGGACCGTTCACAAATGGGCTTGATTTGGAAAATGTTGGGACCTTAACAACTAAAATTCCATGACTAAATATCAAAGATTAAACATTATTCCTGTTGACGATCGCATGCGAGTGATTGATTCCAAGGGCAAATTGGTAAATAACATCTCCATCTTGATTTTTTCCACTCCGTGTTTTTTTTTTTATTTTCTTTATGTTATCTTCTTGACACTTTTATGTTTTGGTGGTCAGGTCCCCACTTGTATTGCTAAGGTAATTATACATCTTCTTAAAAATAATTTTTGTAAGTTTACTCATTATATTTTGGTTTTGTGCGCGGTTGATTTATAGACCTGATAATGGAGAGATCTGATAAGCCACCTGTGCTGCACGTTTACACCAGGAGGCCCAAACAGCCCATCACGTAATCCTTTGGTCTGAATATGGGTCGGCCCTAGTCCAACGTCTATCCTTTTGAAATTTATTCTATTTTGTTTTTATTGGTTGAGTTTTTACGTTAGTATTGCGTTCCCCACGATCGTGGTCTGTGTTGAGGGACCACCTTTTGGTTAGCAGGTTATTTAACCTTTTGGTCTTTTTGTTTTGGGGTATGTAAGAAACAATTTTGAAAAGAGATCCCAACCTCTCGAAAGTGTGGGCAAGAATTCAATACAAGAAGCATTTGGGTCAATTTGTTTATCATTTCGATTGTGGCTGTGATTCAGGTTTTGAAGGTGTAGCTAAAGTCTACCAAGATCCTTAGGGTTCATATATTTGGCATGCATGCTGCTGACCTCATTCATGAAGCATTAAATGCTAATGCTCTTTGGAACACGTATCTGGGTTTGCATTTTTTTGTGTTTCACTTCATATCCCGTTTACAAATTTAATGATCCTTATTAGTTATTACTATCATGTTTTGAAGACACTGTTAATTGGTGACATTCAAATCATTGCACTTCATACTTCAAACAAAGTATTTTGGGCTTAGGAAATATTATAAAACAACTTTAATTTTTCTTATTATTAGCACACTGCATTTTGAAAAATCAACCAAATTATAGCATTGTACCTACATTTTTCTTTATGCTACAATGTTTAAGTTCCAAAAAATTTCTTACCAATGTATTTTACTTTCTTTTTTTTTCTGGTACAACTTTTAACTTCCAAGTTTTCTCATATCTAGGCATTTTACTTTGAACCTACTAATCATAACATTGCACTTTAAGTTTTCATATTATTAGCACATTGCACTTTGAAAAATCAACCAATTTATAACATCGCACTTTCATTTATAATTCTTTTATAACATTTTAACTTCAATAAAGTTTTTTTATCAATGCATTTTACTTTCATTCTTTTTCTTTTTCTGGTAAAGAAATTTCATATCAAAGCATTTTACTTTGAAATATCTACCAATGATAGCATTTTACTTTAAATATTCTCATAATTAGCACATTGCACTTTGAAAAATCAACTATGATAGAGTATTGTACTTTCATTATTATTAATGTAATAAAGTTTTAACATCCAAAATTTTGTTACCAATGCGTTTTACTTTCATTCTTTTTCTAGTACAACCTTTTAAATTTCGTTACCAATGCGTTTTACTTTCATTCTTTTTCTAGTACAACCTTTTAACTTCTAGATTTTTTCATATCATGATATTTTACTTTGAAATACCTACCGGTTTTGCATAGTATATATTTTAAGTTTTATTGTTATTAGCATAATGCACTTTGAAAAATCAACCAAATTATATCGTTTTACTTTATTGGTATTTCTGTTACAACGTTTTAACATCCAGAAATTTATTATTAATGCATTTTACTTTCATTATTTTTCAGAAAAAAATTGCAACTTCCAAATTTTTTCTCATATCAAGACATTTTACTTTGAAATATCTATCAAATTTATTCCTGTTGACAAACGCATGTGAGTGATTGATTCTAAGGGCGAATTGGTAATTAACATCTCCATCTTCCCTCTTTCAATTCCATTGTTTTCATTTTCTTTATGTTATCTTTTTGACACTATGCTTTGGTGGTCAGGTCCCTCACTTGTATTGCATTGGTGATGCTAATGGAAAAATGATGCTTGCTCATGCAGCAAGTGCACAGGTTATTTCAGGTAACCATTGTGTTTTCTTTCAATTGTAGCGCTTATCTGTTACATGTGTGAATTGACGATTTTACCCTTAACTTAGTTGTTGAGCAAGTTTCTTGAAAAGACCATGCCCTAAATTAGCATCCCTACTGCAAGTTTTACCCTTCCTGAAAGCAGTATGGTTGTGTTTGTTAACAGAGGTATGCTTTTTTTCATTCATTTTTTTTCTAAAAGAATATTTTCTGATAAGGTTTTTCTTTTTTCCTTTTTTGTTATTATCATGCAGCCACACATGAGAGAGAAAGCCGAGATGGAAGGATTTGAACTTAGTATCGCCCTTGGTTTAAAAAAGCGCTTAAGTGCGATTAGGTGTCTTTTTTTTAAGTTGGGCCAGGGTATTTAGGCTTTATTAGGCACGTAAGACTCAAACTCAACGTCGACTCACTCAACTGTCTTCTCCAACTCAATTCATGATTCAATCCTGCAGTTCTACTTCTACTAAACAATAAGGTATGTTTTTTGCTTTCTTACTTTCTTACTTTCATTCTAATTCTACTTCTACTTCTTAATTCTACTCTCCCTTGATCATTGGAAGTGGTCACATTTGCATAATGCATGTATTTCTGTCATTCTATGGTTCTGGTTATTTCATGTATACATGTATTACTATATTAGTTATCAGTATTTTGTCATCATCATATTAATTATGTGTTGAATGTTGATTCTGTTCACTGTAATGTATATTGTATTTGTATAATTAAAATGTTAAATTGTTAATGTTGATTGTGTTCACTGGAGGCGGAATATTCTTTTGGTCCTACTCGAAAAACACTTTCCATTTTTGAAGCCATTTTAAAAGATATAAACTATAAAATCCAAATCAAAAAATTAAATTTTACAGTTCGAACAATTTAAAAAAAAAAAGAAGAAAAAGCATTTTTATTTGTAAAATGAATAAAAAAGAACTTTTAAAAGTAAAGAAAATTCCATTATTTATAGAGAAAGATTGCTGACGGAGCAGATGACGGAGTGTGATTGAAGAAGATATTCGAGTCTATAGTGATGATGGAGCAGATGGGGTTGTCCAAGTTGACGAGGATTATAGTTTTGTGGAATTTAGGATTTAAGAAGATAGAATTGTTTTCACCTTACTTAGTGCCACTTTTGAAATTGACATGCATTATGCATTTTAGGGATTTAAAGTATTTATAAATGTTTCCATATTTTCCACTTTTTTTTAAATTACGGGGGCCTCTTGTGCTAAAAGCGAGCGCTTCGCTAGCGCTTTTGTATTAATAGACCACTCCAACAAAAAATGGTAAACCGTAAGAAGTGAGCTTATTGATGTCCAAAACAAAGGACCCAAAGGATACATTGGAGGTCGGTTTGACTCAAAATTATTCTTTTTCATTCATGGCTACTTGGGTTAACAGAGGTATGTTCTTTTTCATTCATTTTTTCTAAAACAGTATTTTTAGAGATTCCTTTTTTTTTTGGTAATATCATGCACCCACAAGGGAGAGAGAAAGCTGAGAAGGAAGGATTTGAAATTAGTATTATCAAGACTAGCTTCAAGGCCAACACTAAAACCCTGGCTGTAATGTAAATGAAGGGGAGGGGATTGCTAAGGTAATTATGCATCTTTTTTTAAGTTATTTATTGTAAGTTTACTTAAGATATTTTGGTTTGTTTGCAGCTGATTTTTATACCTAATAATGGAAAAATCCTTGGGGTTCATATATTTGGCATGCATGCTGCTGAACTCATTCACGAAGCATTAAATGCTAATGCTCTTGGAACACGTATCCAGGTATGCATTTTTTTATATTGAGTTGCTCTTCATATCCTATTCATGAATTTAATGATCCTAATTAGTTATTACCATCATGTTTTAAAGACACTTTGTTAAATGGGTAACATTCAAATCAGCCAAGGTAAACCTTATCCTTCAAACAGAGTATTTTGTGCTTAAGAAATATTTTAAAACAACTTTAAGTTTCCTTATTATTAGCATATTGCACTTTGGAAAATCAATCAACTTTAAGTTTCCTTATTACTTTCATTCATTTTTCAACTTCCAAAATTTTAAAGTCTAGTTTCTTAGCCTCTCTTTTCAAGTGTTCACGAAAGGTAGTAGAAACAAACGATCTATTTGCACCCAAATCAAATAGTACTCTAGCACGTACTGAATTTACTAGAAACATACCTGTCACCACATTAGGCGTTTCTTGTGCTTCAGCAGCAGTCATTGTACAAGAAAGGGAAACGAAGCGTATCCGATTGCTGGAGGATCCGAGCGAGGACCCTTATGAGCATGTAGGGCAACTAGGGTCGCCGACCTACTCACCGGCTATTCCTCCACTGAGTGGCTCTGAGGAGATTGTGGTGGAGACTGAGACGAAGGTTTTTTGCTTAAAAATGAGTTTATGTGCTGGAAGCACATGTGCACTGGCTACATGGAAAACAAGAAAGGGAAACGAAGCGTATCCGATTGTTGGAGGATGAGGTGAAGAACCTCAAGGACGCGGCAAATGAGACGAAACAGATTATTGGTAGCAAGATATGGAAGAGGATAATGGTGGGAGCAACACATTATCATGAGCAATTCATGACTTTTTGGGTTGGGCGGCTAGCGTTGAGCCGGCGGAGAAAGAAGTTATCATTGTTGGACATGGGTCGGGAAGGACAATGAAGATCAAGGTGGTTCGCCAACAGTTGAAGGAGGGAAATAGGGTTTATGCTGAGTAGGGGTCTTAAATGTTCCTAAGGCAGAGTTTGGGTTCTCCGATTAAGAGAGGTAAGCATGTTAATTCTAGAGGAGGCACACCATTCAAAATACTCGATTCACCCTGGTATGAACAAGATGTATAAGGATTTGAGACAATTTTACTGGTGGCCAGGAATGAAAAAGGATGTGGCCTATTTTTTAGAAAGATGTTTGACATGCTTAAAAGTGACTGAACACCAAACACCGTCGGGTCAGTTGCAACAAATAGAAATCCCAATGTGGAGATGGGATCACATTCTATGGATTTTGTCACCAAGTTACCAAAGACACCCAAAGGGTATGATGCAATTTGGGTTACTGAGGATAGACTGACCAAGTCAGCACACTTCCTTCCGATTAATGAATCATATCCATTGGATCGGCCAAGCTCTATATCGATGAAATCGTGTCATTTCATGGAGTACCGTTATCCATTATATCTGATCGAGATAGTCGCTTCACATCATCCTTCTGGCAAAGCTTCCAACGAGCGATGGGATCACATGTGAAATTGAGTACAACCTATAATCCACAGACCGATGGTCAAAGTGAAAGAACGATACAAACGCTAGAAGACATGCTTAGAGCGTGTATCATCGATTTTGCAGGATCTTGGGAGAATCACTTGCCATTAGTCGAGTTTGCTTATAACAATAGCTATCAAGCAAAAATTAAAGTCGCACCATATGAGGCTCTATACGGTAGAAAGTGTAAAACCCTTCTATGTTGGAACGAGGTAGGGGAAAGACAATTGTCGGGACCTGAACTGGTTCAGCAAACCACTGATAAGATACAGGTGATAAGAGATAGAATTAAGGTGGCTCAAGATAGACAAAAGTGTTATGCTGATAATAGACGAAAGCCGATTGAATTCCAAATAGGAGATAAGGTAGTGTTGAAAGTGTCTCCGTGGAATGGAGTTTCTCGATTTGGTAAAGGTGGAAAGCTGAGCCCTCGCTATGTATGACCCTTTGTAATCAAGGATAGGGTCGGAGAAGTAGCTTAGAAACTGGAGCTGTCAGTCGAACTACACTGCATTCATAACACAATCCATGTGTCAAACTTGAAGACGTGTTTGGCTAAGGGTGATGTGACAGTTCCACTCGACGAAATTCAAGTGGATAAGAACTTACGTTATGCGAAAGAACATATCACAATCGTGGAGCGAAAGACTAGCAAACTAAGACGAACAGAAGTACCCCTCGTGAAAGTGCATTGGAAGCATCATACAGTAGCCCAAGCAACTTGGGAGTCGGAGCAGGAAATGAAAGCCAAGTACCCACACCTATTTATCTAATTGCAAATTTCGAGGACGGAATTTTGTTAAGGGGGTAAAGTTGTGAAGACCTAGTTAAAAAAAATACGGCAACCGCAAAATTTGAATTTCCCACGTATTGCAACAGTTACGAGAGTTCTAGAGATGTGCGGGAAGTTATTTCGTAACTCCCCTTCTCCTTGTCTCTCGGATTCCTTCATGTATAAATGGTGAACACCCCTCCTTCCCCAACACTTCCCATTTTCGTAATCAGATTAAGCGGAGAAGGAGAGTTGAGAGGGAGACGGGAAAGAGCAACAGCCATACTTTGTCAAGGTAAGAAATCTCCATTGCATTTCCTTGATGATAAGAACTCATATGCTAGCTTCATCTCTTCGTCAGTTCGATCATAGGATACCGATAAGATCTTAGCAGTTACCAAACCTTGATCTATAATCATGTCTAGAAATAAAAATGAAAGAACACTTTGTTGAAAAAGTTTAAAGAGAAATCGGAACATGAAGCTCTCTTTAATGGCTGCGTAATGTATTATCTCTCAACAAAAGAAACAAATAGTAAAATATGTACAATAGGGTAAACTTGTAAGGCTATGCCGACTCTATAATTTACTTTATATACTAGATTCATGAAATACAACTGTCAATAGTAAAAGCAAAGCCTTTTAATTATATATTAAACTGATTATTTCTTTCTGTTGTTATTATATATGTATATATATTGATAAAGGAAAATTTGTGGACATAGTGTATCGTCACGTGTCCTGCCTCCTTTTTGGGAAGTTAAATGATTTTAACAAAATGCATGTCCAGCCTCTGTATTTCAAGAGAATGACATTCTCTTGAAATACAGGGGCTGGAAATGCATTTTGCATTTTAAGTGTATATATATATATATATATATATATATATATATATATATATATATATATATATATATATATATATATATATATATATATATATATATATATATCTTTAATACTCTATAATGCATTTAGATCAAAACTCTTAAAGACAACATTTATTGCACAACGTACTACCATATTAGCATAAAGAAAACCTGAAGAGGATGAATCCGGACGGATGCACTGGGACTCTAATCATACCGTCCATCTTTCAACACAATCCTATGGTTCTAAACACATTTCACCCGGATCGCCAACTGTGTTTTCCAATTTTTAAAAGGCCACGCTTCTTTCTTTCTTCGACCATTCGAAGAAATCCTCACCCGTTCATCCCATCATCTGCGTCTTCCCTGTCTCTCCATCTATGTCAGGAATTGCAGGTTTCGAGATCCACAACCCAAACTTCTCCATGCTTTTTTCTCACTTGATCGAAACTCGCCACCACACACCGCCAGCCTCACCATCTCCTCGACCTCTGTTACCCTAAACAGCCTCCGTCTGAACCTTCAAGTAACCAACACACCACTACACATCGTCACCACCTTCCACCATCTCCTCCATTAAATGCCTTCTTTATCCATCATAGAAAACCCAATGCTACCATACAAAACCGACATAAAAGCCCTCCATTAGTTCTTCTTCTTCAGACCAGCCCGATCTTTCAACACCACCATTAAGATCACCTGAAAGCCAAAATCGAAGAATGATAGTCGATTCCCTGATCTCTCATTCTCACCCGTGATGCCTCTCATCAGTCACAACTTACCGTCACCACTACTTACCCTCTCTATCTCTCTGTTTATGCACATACCACCATAGACCAACACCACCATTTGGGTGGTCACCTGCTGCATCTATGACTTTTTTACATGTTTATGAAATTCACATCAATTGATGAAGACAAGATGAAGAACCTTCTCGAACTGGACTATCGTCCCTGCTTTGAAGGGCTCAATAAAGGTTTGATATGTAAATCAGTAACTTCCCTCAAATCTTTAATACAACAAAACTCAATTCGTGGCTTATGAGCCAACCTACATTCATGAATCAGTTGTTTATATATTTGTTCGGCATGGATAGCTTTTGTTTAGTTAGATTAGAAGTTTGGCATGTTAAATCCTCTTCATTGGCTTAGTGTTAATTTATACTTCGGTTTATCATATTATTTGTTAATAGTTGGGGTTATACATATTTGGCCATGGTTGGTAAAATTAGCCATCAAGAATGAGCAAACAGTGTTTTACTTTAATTTTTTGCATGTGTGTGTAAATATCCAAATCCTACTCGAAGTTAACATGTGGAAGGTAAAGCATCAGGGGAAGGACTATTGTTTGTATATGCTCCCTTTTCTTTATCTTGCTTAATGGTTTGATGAAATAAGGTCCTTGCTGTTGTCATATCAAGAATATTCAAGTAATCTGATATTTATAATTTCATCTTTTATTTTGGCTGCTTCAAATGAGTGCATATTCTTATAGCTTGGAATTGTTCATCAATGTCAAATCTTACTAAAATATGTATGGTGGTTCCATTATTGTTATGTTGGATTGTTTTACCATTGATAAAATTTGCAAAAAATGATTCTTTTTATCAGTGAAAAAATTAATTGTTTTTGCATTCTACTTCTATTTAAATAAGGTAGCATTTGAATTACAACCTCCAATGTTTTAGGCTTGTATCATGTATGCAAGAAGCATGCTCTTGGGAAAGATGAAGCGTAGGCATGCTAACCAAATTGGATATGGGGAACCCGATGTGTCTAGCAGTGAAGTAAATAATGTATATGACTTTCTGATTAGTTTATTTAACAAAAGGACAAAATGGGCTTATCCTTCTTTATTCAATAGCTGCAAGAAAGGACTATTGCTATGTTTTGTCAACTTCACTTAAAAGATCATAGCTAGCAAGAATATATGGGCTTATCCTTCTTTATTCATATGCTTCATTCATCCAAAAGAGTGGTTACATAAGAATATATATAGCCACCTAATCTAAACCCTAAACGACATTGGGCCGAAACCCTAACCCATCTAACACATTGGGCCGAAGCCCTAACCCATGGCCAAACCTAAACCCTAATGGGCTTACATAAACCCTGATGGGTATTAACCCTAATCACTAACAGTCGCAATGAAAAAGATGTGCCAACTAAATAGTTAATTTTTTGATTAAGGAAATGTAAGTGTGTTGTTATTATGTGTAATGAATAGTAAAATTGGAGTGTAAATTTTGCAACTAAATAGTTAATTTTTTGATTTCCAAATTACATCTCACAAAACCTTTATTGAAGGTTTATACTGATATGCCATTGCTTGTGTATGTGACTAGAGGGTAACTTCCACTTAAGGTATTCGACATTGGAGCAGGTGTGATTTGTGAATTAATTAATATTGATCCAATTTGAGCGAAAAATGGAGCAGGCGTGAATATCTCAGATTAATTACTATTAGTCTTCATCAACAATATGCTCTAAAGGCTGAAAATATATGAAACCTTTTTGGTTTAAAGCAATGTTTAAATGATGAGTTTTGATTTCATCTTTGTGTCTTATGATTAACACTACTTGGCTTAAATGCTTCTAGAATTTTAAATGTTTTTTAACGGTTTCTTCAAGTGTGAACTCATTGATGGTTGTTTAGTTTTGAATGGGGAAGACATAGCCACTTACGTTCATCCAAGGGAAAGGAAGCAAGGCGTCAGTGGTGTGGTGTGACCCATATAAAATATATCAATTAATGTAATAATATAAATTTGTATAAACAAGATAAAGGGTAAAAGGACATTTTATTTGTATCACTGACCAAAACCGTTAAAAACATCAAAATGGATCAAAACTGAAACTCAATTTCTTTAAGGACTATAATCGGAAAAATCCAGCAAAGCTATTCAGTTAATACGCATTTTTTTGGAGTCTACCATCAAATAAAAGTTTGAAACATCACTTTTTGTTAACATAGCTAAAATAAAAATCAATTATGTATAAGAATATGTTTTCAGTTAATAATTAACTTCAACATTATTTAATATGTCTATTTGACATTGGTGGCAGAATATGTATTATAGCAAATTTCATATGTTAATTTCTCTTGAAATTACTTACGTCTCAAACAAGTTGTTAAACTCTATGATTTTTTGTTCGTTTTAGCGAAACATCGAACCGAACCGCATGGTGCTCGCCCCTACCAAATTGTGTCCCGCCGCATTGCGCGGGTACACAACTAGTATATATATATATATATATATATATATATATATATATATATATATATATATATATATATATATATATATATATATATATATATATATATATATATATATATGTATTAGACAGATTAGAATACAATTAGTAGTTAGAGGGTCAGAGTGTAAATATGTATCTTATATATTCCATTGTACATCTTGATTACGTGAATATACAATACACAATATTTACCAAGATTAACTTGGTATCAGAGCCAGGTTCTCGGCAACCCTAAGTGCCGCCTCCTACCTCTAATCAGACAATCTCACAATACTCTATCGATCATCTCCTTCTTCTTCTTCTTCTTTGGCTAAACAATGGCCCTCATTGCTGCATTTACTACAGGTGAGAAAACTTCTCACAATTCTCACAAGTTTGGGTTTTCTTTATCCCCAACAAACTATGGATTCTGGAAAACAATGATCCATCCATTCTTTGTCACAAACAACATAATCGGCTATGTTGATGGAACTATTCCTTGCCCGTCAAAGGTGATTGAACAAGCAGCCTCCTCAGACAAAGATAAAGATCCTCCCAGGCTAAACTCCAACTATGCGACATGGGTAGCCAATGATGCCCATGTCCGGATGTTGCTGATTTCTACGATTTCAGAGGCTGCCTTTCCCCATGTCCAAGGTACTACTACTTCCCGTGATGTCTGGCTCTCTCTAGAACGCGCATATGCTCCACACACGTCGTCTAGAGAATACACTCTCAAAACTCAATTACTGAAACTTCAGATGAAGGGAGATGAAACTTCTTCTGCATATCTCAACCGGGCAAAAGAGTATGTTGATGCTTTGGCAAAAGAGTATATTGGTGAATCCTTCAAAGAAAAAGATCTTGTCATGTTGGTAATTGCAGGCCTTCGGGATGATTATAATGGGTTAAAATCTACCCTCCTTGCTCGACAGGTGCGAACTGCTTTTACCGAGCTACATGGTCTTCTCTCGGATCATGATTATATGATAAAACAATCTCTTCCTGCTGTCCCACCACCACAAGCTTTCCACACCGCTGCTACTGGAACGCCTACCTAACCTGGGTCCTCACAACAGGATCCTTTGCAGGCTCTAACTCAGCTTGCTTCTCAACTCGGCTTCAATTTACAACCAGCAAACTCACAGTCACAAGTCTTCTTTACATCCTACTCTCAAAACAACAACAACCGAGGCCGTGGTCGCACCTCCAACAACCGTGGTCGTGGCCGTGGTCGCTCATCAAACAACCGCAGCCCTCAAGGACAATTTAATTGGGCATCGAACCAAAATACTGTTTATGGGACATGCAACCGTTGTGGCATTGGCCATATTCCTTCAGATTGCCCTAATCGGGACTCCTCAACCATGCGGACCAGGCAGCAACCCTCTGCAAATCATGCTGATTATCGCTCCCAAGCACCTTCATGGTTGCTTGACACCGGCTCTAACAGCCATGTCGCACCCGATCTCTCTAGTCTTAGCACTGCTGAACCCTACTATGGTGATGACTCTCTTCATGTTGGCAATGGTAAGGGTTTATCCGTCTTACATATTGGTTCCACTAAACTATACTCTCCAAACAAAACCTTCTCTCTAACAAAAATACTTCATGCTCCTCAAATCAAACGCAATCTTCTTTCTGTTCAACAATTTTGTCATGATAACAATGTTTTCTTTGAATTTCATGATACTTTCTTTGCTGTGAAGGACGAGATTTCCCGCACTACCCTCCTCACGGGTCCAAGTGAACAAGGGCTCTACTCATTTTCTTGTCCGTCGTTTCAACAAATTTCCAAAATTGCCTTTACTAGTGTTCGTGCTCCGGTTCATACATGGCATCAACGGCTTGGTCATCCTCATCCACAGCTTTTGAAGTCTATGTTATCCAAATATTATCTTCCTGTTTTGAATAAACACATGTCTGGTCCATGTAATGCGTGTCACATAGGAAAATCATCAAAACTATCTCTACCGTTGTCGAATTTTCAAAGTAATAAAATTTTGGAGTTGGTTTTTTGTGATGTTTGGGGCCCAGCACCTATTCCTTCATCTGATGGTCATACTTATTTCTTGCTTTGCGTTGATCATTTTACACGTTATATGTAGCTGTTTCCATTAAAACAGAAATCTGATGTTTTTGCAACCTTCAAACATTTTCTTGCAATGGTTGAACGACAATTTCAAACCAAACTCCGATCTGTTCAAACAGATTGGGGTGGCGAATTCCGAGCCCTTCCCAACTTCTTTTCTTCACTCGGGATTATTCACCGACGCTCATGCCCACATACAAGTGAGCAAAATGGTTTTGTTGAGCGTCGCCATAGACATGTGGTGGAAACCGGTCTCACTTTACTTTCCCAATCAGGAATACCACCACGTTTTTGGCATTTTGCCTATGACACGGCTGTCTATCTCATAAATCGCATGCCATCTCGCACTCCCTCCAATATTTCTCCTCTTGAACATGCCTTGTCTCATAAACCGAATTTCTCTTTCTTACGTGTTTTCGGATGTTTATGTTATCCTCATCTTCGGCCTTACAACAACAAAATGGATTTTCGTTCTACTCCCTGTGTCTTCCTTGGGTATAGCACTTCCCACCATGGTTACCGGTGCCTAGATCCGGTCACCGACCGTATCTATGTGGCACGCCATGTCCGGTTCGTTGAACACATTTTTCCTTTTCTACAACCACCTCCTGTGTCACCTGATCCTACTCCTTCCGATCCTTATATTTCCAGTTATCCCATACCTCCACCATCCCCCCACTCCTACTATTGTACCGCCTTCTGACACCTCTTGCTCCCGCACACGACCATCCCATCTTCGGCAAAATCCTAAGCCACGAGTCCCCTTTGAGCCATCTGCCTATACTTCTACCTTAGATTCTTCAAACACTGAGCCCACAACCTTTGCCATTGCCAACAAGTCCCCACAGTGGCGGGCTGCCATGAATGAAGAATACACGGCTCTTATGCGTAATGCCACCTGGTCCTTAGTCCCACCAGTTCCCAATGCCAATGTGGTTGATTGTAAGTGGGTATATAAACTTAAAAGAGATCAAACAGGCGCAGTCACTCGTCACAAAGCCCGTTTGGTTGCAAAAGGATTCAAGCAACAACATGGTGTCGATTACCATGAGACTTTCAGTCCTGTTGTCAAGTCTACAACTATTCGTACGGTCTTGTCTCTTACGGTCACACAGGGGTGGACGCTCCGCCAACTCGATGTTCAAAATGCTTTTCTGCATGGAGAACTGAAAGAGACAGTCTATCTTCGACAACCATCGGGTTTTATTGACCCTACCAAACCGGATCATCTTTGTCTACTTCACAAGTCTCTTTATGTGCTAAAACAGGCGCCTTGTGCATGGTACAATCGTTTAACCGAAGTCTTACTTGCTCTTGGCTTTAAAGGGTCGGTAACGGATCCTTCTCTTTTTATTTATTCATCTAAGGGAACCCTTCTATACATGCTGGTATACGTTGATGACATCATTCTTACTGGAAACAACTCCAATGCCATTGATCGTATCATCCAAGGTCTTAGTCACAAGTTCGCCATTCAAGACTTAGGTTTCCTTTCATATTTTTTGGGTATTGAGGTAGTTAGAAGACATAAGGATCTGGTTCTGTCACAAAAAAAATACATTTTAGAATTACTTCAACGGGCACATCTCTTAAATGCAAAGCCAGTTCCATCACCTATTACCACCACTGCGAACTTGTCTCTTGGTGATAGCCCCCTATTTGATGATCCGGTTCGCTATAGACAGATTGTTGGTGCTCTACAGTATGTTACCCTATCCCGTCCAGACATCACCTTTGCAGTTAACAAAGTCTGCCGGTTTATGCACTCCCCGACTCAGAATCATTGGTCTGCTGTGAAACGAATTCTGCGTTATCTTCACGGCACATCTCACTATGGCCTTCTTATCCAACATGATTCTGGTTCGATCCTTCATGCCTACACTGATGTTCATTTTTCATCTCTTAGTGCCTTTTCGGATGCAGATTGGGCTGGATGTCCTGATGACCGTCGATCCACCGAGGGATATGCCATCTATCTTGGAAACAACCTTATTTCTTGGTCAGCCAGAAAACAACGGACTGTCTCTAGGTCATCAACCGAGTCTGAGTACAAAGCCTTAGTAGACACAGTAGCTGAACTCACATGGCTTGAAGCTCTTCTTCGAGAACTTAAAGTATCTACAGCATCAGTCCTAGTTCTATTGTGTGACAATTTGGGCGCTACCTACTTATCAGCAAATCCTGTTTTTCATGCTCGCACAAAACATGTTGAGGTCGACTTTCACTTTGTTAGAGAAAAGGTGGCCGGAGGAAAACTTGATGTGCAGTTTATTTCTACACATGATCAGATTGCAGACATCTTTACCAAGCCGTTACCCTCTCAAAGATTCAGTGATTTACGATCCAAGCTACAACTCGTGACCCGGCCTTAGCTTGCGGGGGAATATTAGACAGATTAGAGTACAATTAGTAGTTAGAGGGTCAGATTGTAAATATGTATCTTATATATTCCATTGTACATCTTGATTACGTGAATATACAATACACAATATTTACCAAGATTAACTTAATGAGTGATTGTAACATCATTTTAAGCGGTAGAAACCTTGTTAGAATTAAAACGATCATGAAATCCTACGAAATCGAATTATTAGACGGTCGAACTCGACGATGGTAGATTAATCTAGCATCCAATAGAACGTTAAGTATTTAAGAATTCTAAAGATGTAACGGACCTTAGAATATTTGTTCGACACATTGTAGGAGTTCGGGCAGCCGAGATTCGAACATTAGAGCCGTTTTACTAAGGTGAGTTCATGCGATATTTTAAATGGGGTTGTTGCACTATTTTGCTGAATGTGGGCTGTGTTGGAATTTAACCTTTTGCCGATAAAAGGGGCTGAATGTATTATTATACAATATTGCAACTTAGCCGAATAAGTAATATATGCATTATTGTAAAATTTATCAAGCTGTTAAAAAGATCGAGCGCTGGCTCATCTTGATTTCTACAACCACTAAGTGTTTTATTAACCAATTTGCTGTGAACTATTTGAGCATGCTAGCTGATTTACTTTTCTGTCAAACTAAAATGTGTTATATGTGTCAATGAATTATTTTGTCTAAAACCATGACTTACTAGGCCTTTGGCTGACCCCTTCTCTATTTTTGAAAAAAATAAACAACCCCAGGGAACCTCGTCATAGATGGTAACAACAAAGGAAAGAAGAAGATTTAAGGTGAGAACACTACAAGGAAGACCGTAACGCAAGTAATATTTCATTTTATGATGTTTTTAGACTATTTATCGTTGTGTCTACATTTAGTTGTGTTTGGTTTTGAATTCGATCTTGGACAAGTAATGAAACTTTGTAGTTATTTATGTATGAGAAAAGTGGGTTGTTACAAATGGTGTCAAACACTGCACTATGAAAAAATCAACCAAGTTTTAGCATTGTACCTTCATTTGTATTTCTGTTACAACATTTCAACTTTCTGTTCCAAATTTTTTCATATTAACGCATTTTGTTTTGAAAAATCTACCCATCATAAACATACATTGTACTTTCATTTTTATTTATGTTACAAAGTTTTAAGATCTAAATTCTATCAATGTATTTTACTTTGAAATAACATTGTATTTTAAGTATTAACACAATGCACTTTGAAAAATCAATTAAATTATAACATTTTTCTTTATTGTTAATTTTGTACATTTTTCTTTATTGTTAATTTTTTTAGAACGTTTTAAACTCCGACAATTTTATTATCAACACATTTTACTTGAATTAGTTTTTGGAAAAAAAAAACTTCCAAATTTTTTCTCATATCAAGACATTTTACTTTGAAACGTCTACCAATTATAGCATTGTACTTTAAAATTTCTTGTATCGGCCCATTGCACTTTGAAAAATCAACCCAACCATAATTTCATTTTTCTTTATGTTACAACATTTTAACTTCCACCCTTTTTGTTATTAATTCATTGTACTTTGAATTATCTACCAATTATAACATTGTAGTTTTAGCTTTCTTATTGACGTATTTTACCTTTATTCTTTTTCTAGGACCACTTTTTAACTTCCAAAATTTTGAATATCAATGTACTTTATTTTGAAATATCTACCAATCATAAAATTATACTTTAAGTTTACTTATTATTAGTGTATTTCATTTTGAAAAATCAACCCAAACTTGCTTTCATTTTTCTTTATGTTTGAACATTTTAAAACCACTTCTTTTTCGTATCAATTCATCGTATTTTGAAATATCTTCCAATTTTTTTTTACTAAACTTACACTCCTTAGTTATTTCTTATAATTGCATTATTAGTTTCATTCTTTCTCTTGTATAGCATTTTAACTTACAAATGTTTTCATATCAAAGCATTTTACTTTGAAATATGTACATTGAAATGTCTATGAATTATAGCAATGCAATTTAAATCCTCCCATTATTAGCATATTGCATCTTGAAAAATCATCCAAATTAGAGTATTTTGCTTTCTTTGGGCCTTATCGAGATGTGTGTTTAAACACCATTTTAAAACTCATTGGGCCTTATTGAAATTTGTTTCAGAGTTTAAGTTGCGGAAAAATCATTGGTCCCACATTAATCTAAATATCTTGGTTTGTAAAAGAGCAATGTTGTTATAATCTGAATATCATTAAACAACTCAAATGAAACCACACAACTCGTGGTCTTCTAAAATGTCAAAATCTTCTAAAGTCAGCTTATCTTTTTAACCTGAGTAGTACATATCAAAATAGGTTAGGCAATTGAATAGGTTACCTGAGGCTAACCTATTCAGAGTGAACAGTGCAATCACCACACTCGAGATAAACCCCCTAAAAATAGTTTTCACACACACTTTAAAGTTGTATAATTCCTTATCTCACAAAATGTATAAAACATTAGTACGTCATAAAGGTTTAATAAAAAAATTTGATAATTATGATATGCAATGCAATGCATGATGCAACTATATCAACCCATGTCTATCTAATAAAAGTCCAACTCACCACGATGATACCTACCTAAGTTCACAAATGACACGCACAAAACATGTCACTCGATCCCCGTATAGACCGAACTAGGACTAGTGGCCATCACACTAGCCCCATGAGGGTTAGCAAGTCCCTCGTGCGGTTCCCTATTGTCGGGAACAGTTTTCCTTAAATCCGGGACAAACAAACATTTTATTTGGGCATTTAGCCTACAATTTCCCTATAACTGGGACAAACATCTCTTTTGACACAAGGTTCACTCTGTCAATATCATCCTATATGTAATGTACAAATAGGATGCTCATAACTATTTCAAAATCAAACATCTTTATGTTGAAAATGTCTTTAAAAACTCATTTTATGTAATGCACAATTTATACATATATAGCACATTGCACATAATAACATGCATGAAATTAGTTGTTAACACACACAAAAGGTAGTGGTAGGGATGTTTACTCCCATTAAACTCACCTGAAGGTCGGCTTAAACGTCAACTCAAATACTGAAATGACCTCAAGTCTGAAAATGTCAAATTCCAAACGTCATCTTCCATTTTATTAAATTCTATGTGATCAAACGTATAAAAACAAATACATGATCAAAAGCTATTACTTCTATTCCAACTTAACTACAGTCTCATCACCTAGCACTTATGTTAGCACAAAGACTAGATTCAGTTGTTTAGTCTATAAATATCTTAGACGACTCATTATTCATATCAAAATGTTACATCATTCATTTACCCCAAAAGTCTCGTATGTTTAAAATATACTTTTGTGACATGAAGAATCAATTTATTAAAATACTGAAATTCATTTAATATAAATTTAAAGCTAATTCCATTTAAAATTGTAATACTAAAATTTGTATAACACTTACCGAGTCTTTATTTTATTTTAAGTCAGATTAGAATTCTAATTGAACCCACTCAAGATGAGGTATCTAGTCTAATTGGTTAGTGAAGAGTCTAAAATATGGCCCAAGGTGTACATATTCGATTTAAGTTAACCTAACATAGCCAAAGACCCCAAAGGAATCCAAGTTGGAATCAAGCCCACTAAACAATCAGCCCAATACGTGCCCTAAATGAGGTCTAACAAAGTCAAATGATACCTTTCCTGATCGGAGCATGCTCCTGCACATCGACATCCAACCGGCATCCACGATTTTTCAAGTGACGCCTGCTTCCTGGCCGCCCATCTTTCCCCGGCTATGATCCCGGCTCGAACTCCGGCCACCGCCCTCCTGCGTGTTTTCCTTCTCCGGCGACGACGGGGTCAAGAAGCCCGCCCCAAACTTGTTGCAGCGGTCTAACAAATCCGCCATTCCCCTCTCCGGCGCCGCTCGAAGATTCACCACCATCTTCTCTGGCAACAACCACTCATCCTCTCCGCCACTCTCAGTCTCCTTAACTCCGATCTCTCTTTGAAAACGTCTCACGAAGACTGCCACGCTCTTGCCAGAGGTCCATCGGAATACCAAATACAGTCTCTCCCCCCGACCTCCCGTCTACACGCTAACTCGTCCCGCTATTGACCCTCCTTCCTGCTCCACCCTCGAGGTACTCCTTGTCTCATTCTCGTTTTCTTGTAGGAACACACAACCAACAGTCGCATGAGTGAAGCTTGCGAGCCATTCATCACCGGCCAATCTCTCCTCAGCAACCCCCTCCCCATGACCCTTCACTGGAACCACCCCTTGAAGACCATGGTGGCCTGCCGGAGGTCCACCGGAGGTGGGAGGTGTCTCTCTCTCTCTCTCTCTCTCTCTCTCTCTCTCTCTCTCTCTATATATATATATATATTCTTCGGATTCCTTCCCGATCACGATGCCTCATCGTATGAAGGTGAACCTGGTGTCTGGAAATACCAGACAACAACCCACCATGCCCCCAAACTTAATTGGATTTTATTTACAAACTACCCTCCATTTCCCTATTATGCAACTTGAGTCCTTCCATAAGCATTATATTGACTTATAAATACCCCTCTTATTTGTCTTATTAACCAATTTACTAAAATGCCCTTAAAGCTTGTAACAACTTATCAAAACAATGTACATATGTTATGGCTATTATTATATATCTACTACATCATGTTTTCTTGATTATATTAACGTAATCGACTAGATATATACGTTATATTAACATGAAAACACGTGCATCTCTACCGCATTATACGGGATACAAAACCTAGTTGAATACAATAATTGAATGAGAATCGGGTTAGGGATTATATTACCTTCTGGGATAGTGCCATTTAATTCATTTGATGGTGGCGGGGGATCGTGGGTGATAGGTTCCTGGAATAATCAAGGTTACATGAATATCAAAACATTTCTCGTATGTAGTGTTTCAACCTGTATATACCTATGCATTATGAAACTTACTATCGGATAATGATGCAACTTCAAATTTTGGCATTAAACGAGAAGCCACCCACTAGAATTGTGTATCGCTCGTTTTCTAGTGTTCATTCATACCAAGATGTTTCGTTTATAAGATGATGATTGGGAACAATTTAGAGGAAAAAAGAAATGTCCAATAATTGGTTTTTCCCACAAAAAAACCGAACCGACAAAACCAGCCAAGCCAAGTAAACACAGGGAGGCCACCTATGAACAAGTCCAACCCTAGTTACACATTCTTCCGCCTCCAATGGGAAAGGCCCACCCTCGCTGCAACAATGAGCCTCTCTTAATTCTCTAGTACCGTTCTTCTAGGCGCTGTCCTGAACCCCAAGTGGTGTTGTCTCTTAACCATGTTAGGAGGCGAGATCCAACTATTGCCGGATATTATGACAATTCATGGCAATAAAACACATCAGAAGCAATATGTAATTCCATTACCAAGATTAAACCAACAATATTGGGGTCATCAAATTATGTATATTTCTTCAAGATTCTTGACACATATTAGATGATTTGAGAACATAAAATAGAACTTCTCTATTGCTTCACACCCCCAATGAAGCAATCGACTTCAATAGCTTAAGAACCTCATTGTTCTTCGTAAAATTATGTATTTATTTTTCAAAATTTTGACATAGCTACCCGTTTTTTATTTCCGTTGTTAATGTTTTGTGGTTAATATGTATTTTTTTATCTAAATTGATGATACGACATATGAAAAAGGATAAAGTAAAATAATATTCTAAAAATTGTGACTAGGCCCGTTCACCCACTTCTCTGTTTTGAAATATGTGCCTTACAAACAAATTTATATATAGTACCATAACATGTCAAAGCTTCACATTGAATTTATTCAATGTTTATAATCATGACAAGGACTTTCGACTCTCCATGTAATATGATCAACAATGATGGCCAGTAGCAATCAACATCATGGTAATGATCAATACGATAACAATTCACACAACAATTCACATTCATAATTTTGCATGTTCACACACAACATTCATATACCCTGATCATGTAATGCCAAAATAATATGAATTTAACAAGCAAGCATGCAGACTGGAATTTGAGTGCATGCAATTTTCTTAAATAGTTATGAACTCACATTGATTGCTTAGTCTCGATCCTAGTGTAGACCGGGATCGATTACTCCGAAATATTCAAAGCCTTTTGCCTAAATTTATATTCCTTCATAATTTTAAACTTTATTCAAGGTTATTTGTATCTTTGTAAGATTTACCATCTAATACACTAGTACACCATGCTTTAATATTTGAACTAGTAAAAAAGAATGTTAATATTTGATTACCAACTGCATCCGATAGAGAGGTAGCCAAAGACCATAACATATGTATATTCATTATTTTCCTAAACACCACCTCTACTCTCATTGTTTTTGTGTAATTTATCTAATATACACCCGATTTATAATGTTGACTAAAAAATGCAACTTACATAAACCCATTGCTATATTTGACTCACACAAAAGCCATGACCATTGTAAATAGTAACACCTCATAAAGTAAGAATGGAAGGTGTGTGTATAGGATGAATAAACACTAGAATAAAAGTCGATACCTATATGTTTAATCAAATGTTCATAGCTAAGTAGCTTTGACATTATCTCATGTATATTTAATTTTTAGGAATTTCTTTTTCGTATGACCAATACATATATATTATTATTAATTTAAATTATTAATAACAATCCCAGTATATGTATTTGATTTGACTAAGTTAATTCCACATCGACATACAATCATTTCCATCCGTGATCAAAATCCAAGCTTAGTCGATTCTCATTTATTTAAATAAAACAGTAAGCAACTTAATAATAGCCAATCAGTTAGTCATGAATACACAATTAAATTTTTTATATTTTTAGAATGGACAACCCACACACTAAATCTACTATTCATGTAAAAACAACATAAATTATACACGAAATACAAGTTTCTTTGAACATTACAATATCCAATTCCAAGCTAAAACATTTGTAAACAATTAATAGATATAGTTATAAATTTAAGTCTTTTTATAAAAACAAAGATAAACATATTAATAAATATTAGTTCCAAACAAACGGTTTAATAAAACAATTTTTCTATGACTAATCAAAAAAAAAAAAAAAAAAATCAAACTATACTACCGTTAGAAGTCGAAAGGTTTAGGTCGGTTACAGCGAATTCAAAAGGTTTAGGTCGGTTACCGCTAATTATATATATGTTTTCATTTTTCATCATCCCGCTCATATCAGACCCTCACCCACACACACCCCGGAGACCCAAGAAGATGTCTGTACGTCCGCTCCCCGGAGACGCAAACACCACCATTGTTTGCACGACACCCATAATCGAAGAAATAATAAAGGTCGCTGTAAGTTTTTGTTTCGTAATGTTTTTTTATTTGTTGTTTCTTTTTATTTCTGCAGGGTTTTTCGTTATCGTGATATAATTTCATATTTGATGCATGTTTAAGAAACAACCGAAAGTAACGCAAACGACGGGTTTTCTTTCCTTTACTTAGTTAAGTGTATCGTTTGCACGTTTAGGATCAATTAAACATCGCCATTGTTAAAGCACGAAACTCGATTTCAAATCTCCTTACATTAATTGCATCTCTGTTGTGGCAACATAATTTATTTGACATAGGTATTTATCAAGTTTACGAAAGTGAAGTAGTATTGTACATAGTTGAATGGTTCTTGTATTCTGTTCATCCTTCTAAGACCTAACCCGCATTTTGATTTAATTAAACTTGAATTAAACCTCTGGAGGGTCTGAAAACTGCCATCATTGAATTAAACTTCTGGTTTACAGGTATATCTTATTGATTTCTTCTTCTTGAGCTGTCTAAGAGGTATTCAAGAATTAGTCCTTAAACATTGCTATACTTTACTAATCTATAATTATTTATATTAACAGGTTGCAGCTGCTGATCATGCACAAAATCTTGCCACCGAAAATAGGTGTTGGCAGTGTTGTTGTTTGTCCTGTTTTGCATTTAAGCAGTGTTTCTATTCTCATTTTTAGTAACTGCATAAGATGTTGCAATATACAAACACTTTATGTTCAATCTGTTATGACTATGAATGCAGGGCCCACAAGATTCAAGATTCAAAGAACGAGATCGTATTCCTATGGATGTAAATCTTAATCTTGAATATGAAACTTCTGATGAATGTGAGGAACTTCCAGCAGTGCTAGTAAACCTTCACCAGTGGTCAAACCTTCTTCAAGTCTACCAGGAGTCACTGAGAGATTCCAGTCTTTTTAACATGTTATCACCTGGAAACCCTGGAAGTTTATTGCCTTCTAGACAAAATTTACAGTCAATATCTCGGTCAAACATCCAGAGGACCTATTTTGTCACCACCCAATTCCAGTCTTCTTTGAAATGTACAACAACCTTTAACACAAGTTCCAGGCATTCCAAGAAACCTATCTCCTTCTTCAAGAAACAATGAACAACATCATTCTTACTTTGGTCCTTCAAATGAAACAAGAAATATGGTATAAGATCCCACTAATTGGAACTTATGAACCAGGAGATCAAGCAGTAATGGAGGAAATTACAGAAATGACCCTGTTTGGATGGCGCACATGGTCAGCAAAGATTAGCCGAGCTTCCTCTTTTGTACTCTTTTCCCATCTTCAGAAGTTGAGTCTGGCTGTCATAGATGTCATTTTCCGATTTTGCCCTAGGGGTCTTCTTCTACCGTAGAGGAAAATGTGGTACCTAGTTGGGGGCGTCATCGTCAACCTTTTCTAAGGGCAGGGTTTGTACTTTTATTTTAGTTTTTATTTGATATGTATATATTTTTAATTTTGTGCTATAATTGTGTCTTACTAAGTCAACGTATTATATTTGACTTTCATGTACAGATGCACCAGATTTTGAATGCACTGCGAAGAGGCGAAAGCTTAGAAGCTGAGGTTTGGTGTTGTTTTCTTGAAATTCTTGCTAAATTTTGAATCAAAAAATTAATTTAAAATTGAAAATATGGATTTGTGAATAATTTTTTGAAATATCTGTTTTAACGTGATTATTCATGATATGTCAGAATTACATGCTATTTGATCCGTTTATAAACGGGGTTTCTGAGATGCATGAGAGGCACCTAGATATGAGGCTAGATGTTGATAACATGTCTTATGAGGTAAACTTTGAGTTTTGTTTCTTTTTTATTTTCCTATTAATTTCGTGTCATGTTTTATTATTGTCATTATGTTTTATTATTGTTATTTATGGTTTTGTATGTGTCAGGCATTATTGGCACTTGAAGAACGCATAGGAGATGATAAAACTGGTTTGAGTGAGGAAGTTATCTTGAAATCAATGAAACAAAGAAAGCACTTGTCTTTCATGGCTATTTCAAACTAAATCTTTTTCTTACTAAAAATATTTTTTTCACCTGAATGTCCTTAAATTTTCAGGTCTATTCATGGGTGCCCATAATTTGTCGTGATTCTCTTGATATGGGATGGTCAACTTTGGGTGGCATTTGGATTAATGATGGGAAGCTTATTGGATGCTCATATTATCTCTGTTGCGGTTTGGGTGGTGGATACTTGGGTATTTTTTCATAATCAAGTATTATTGGTTAAAATGTATAATTATTTGTGTGTGAAGCTTATTGGACAGCATGTGCCTAACAACTTAGCTGAGGAAAAGACCTGTATGCCCCCTAAATTTGATCTCCAGAAAGATTTAACAGAGAGAGTTGGGAGTCCTAGAAGGTCCACCATGTCCCCAGATGATGACTTTTAAACTTATAATGATAATGAGGGAAAATAGGCAATTCTTGCTTCAAATTTTACCAAGAAAGGAAATTTTGCATCTTTTATGGAATTCGGAATTTATTATACTTTTTTTAACTTGCTAATAAGATGCTGTTTTCATGTCAAGCTGCAGGCATGACTCCTGTTGCTTCAAAAAAGTCTGTGTCTTTACCAACTTACAAATCCCCAATGAGATTAATAATTTGGCTACCCCTACACAACCTCCTCCCTTACCCAAGATTCCAGGGCAGAATGGTAACTTCTTCATCAATGAACAAGATAGCACTGCTGTATCACTTAAATCATCTCATAGGCAAAGGGCTTTCAGTCAACACTATTATTTGGTATAAAAGGGCTTTCAGTCAACACTATTATTTGGTTTCTTTTGATATAGGTCGATGTAGAAACATTAACTTTGTTTTATTCCTGTAGATGAACGCATGCTAGTGTTTGATTCCAAGGGCAAGTTGGTAATTAACATCTCCATCTCGCGTTTTTCTGCTCTGTTTTTTTTTCTTTATGTTATCTTCTTGACACTATTATGTTTTGGTGGTCAGGTCCCTCACTTGTATTGCATTGGTGATGTGATGCCAATTGAAAAATGATGCCTGCTCATGCAGTAAGTGCACAGTGAATTTCAGGTAACAATTGTGTTTACTTTCAAGTGTAGAATTTATCTGTTACATGTGTGATTTGGTGATTTAATCCTTAACTATAGTATTTTGAGCTTAAGAAATATTATAGAACAATTATAGCATTGTACTTTCATTTTTCTTTATGCTACAACGTTTAAGTTCCAAAAATTTTCTTACCAATGTATTTTTCTTTCTTTCTTTTTTCTGGTACAACTCTTAACTTCCAAATTTCTCATATCAAGGCATTTACTTTGAACCTACTAATCATAACATTGTACTTTAAGTTCTCATATTATTAGCACATTGCACTTTGAAAAATCAACCAATTTATTTGAGATAGATGTTTATCAAGTTTACGAAAGTCAAGTAGCATTGTACCTAGTTGAAGGGTTCTTGTATTCTGTTCATCCTTGTAAGACCTAACGCGCATTTTGATTTATATAGACTTGAATTAAACCCCTGGAGGGTCTGAAAACTGCTATCATTGATGGTGATGTTGTTGGGGGAACTGTGTTAATCGTGGTTGTGTTCCTTCCAAAGCCTTTCTTGCTGTCAGTGGTCGCATGAGGGAGCTTCAGAATGAACATCATATGAAGTCTTTTGGTTTGCAGGAATATCTTATTTATATAAGAGGTATTCAAGAATTAGTCCTTAAACATTGCTATACTTTACTAATCGATAATCATTTATATTAACAGGTTGCAGCTGCTGGGTATGACAGACAGGGGGTAACTGATCACGCACAAAATCTTGCCTCCGAAATTCGAAAAAATTTAACCAATTTTTAAGAAATCTGTTGGTGTGGACATATTAACCCTGTTGGCAGTGTTGTGGGATGCCCTGTTTTGCATTCAAGCAATGTTTCTATTCTCCTTATTTTTATTAACTGCATAAGATGTAGCAATATACAAACATCTTACGTTCAATTTGTTATGAATATGAATTCAGGGCCCACTGAAGGTGAAATATGGAAAAGCTGGGGGCATTGAGACAGTTTTTACTGCAAAAAGCATAATCATAACAACTGGATCAGTACCATTTGTTCCTAAGGGAGTTGAAGTTGATTGCAAGACAGTAATAACAAGTGATCATGCACTAATACTAGAAGTGAGGTAGGCATTACTAATCCTTTTTTAACATAACTTATGTGAATAAACTTACTTTCATGCACTTTTCTTTCCTTTTTTATCTAAGAATCCTTATTTTTTCATCTAAAAATCTTGTTCTATTATCTTTCATCCAGATGGGAGAAATCTCTTTTGTGGGTTAGACAGCAGTTTAACTTTTTCCATTAAACTAAGTCTTTTTCTTACTAAGGATATGTAGTTTTTCTTCAGAAAATCTCATCATTCATATTAATCATAACATTGTTGCATAAATGTGCATTAAAATAATGTATTAATCACAGGAAACCTTATCTATCTCCTCAGAGTTGTGGTTGAATCTTTGATTGTTATCCCTAATACAACTTCAAAGGAGTATTTTTTATACATTCCCTGAAACCATTGATCTTAACCAGGGCCATGACCATGATATGAACGAGTCTGATGAACATAACATCAAATTGTCCTCTACTGAAAGACGTTTATTAGGTAACGATCTTTCTAGTGAAACTAAATTTCAATTGTGACAATACAAGTGACCATCATAACTTCTTTAAGTCAACCAGGAGTCACTGAGAGCAAAAGAAAATTATGGATTCAGAGATTCCAGCCCTTTTAACATATCACCTTCTGGAAACTCTGGAAATTCATTGCCTTCTAGACAAAATTTACATAGTCAATATCTCGGTCAAACATCCAGAGGACCTATTTGGTCGCCACCCAGTCATCATTCAAATGCACAACCACCTTTAACACATGTTCAGCAAGGATTAGCCGAGCTTCCTCCTTGGACTCTTTTCCCATGTTTTGAAGTTGAGTCTGGTGGTCATAGATGTCATTTTCCGATTTTGCCCTCGGGGTCTTCTTCTAAAGTAGAGGAAAATGTGGTACCTAGTCGGGGGAGTCATCGTCAACCTTTTTTAGGGGCAGGGTCGGAGATGGAGGTACCCGGTGATGAGTGGCAGGCCTTTGCTTCTGATATTGAGGGAAGGCGCAGGTTTCTTTTATTTTATATATATATATATATATATATATATATATATATATATATATATATATATATGTATATATATATATATATATATATATATGTATATATATATATATATATATATATATATATATATATACATATATATATATATATATATATATATATATATATATACATAGGGCTAGGATCAAATATATCCATACAAGTATTGTGTAACCTTGAAACTCAATCTGGACCACTCATTTAAAACACATTCTTTTAAGTATGTACAAAATTTAGTTCATTCTTTTAAGAATGGTAAGAACTCATTATGTCAAAAACTTATTCTGTTAAGAATGTGTTTTTTTCATTGTTACGAGAATGAAATCTAATGGCCGGGATTTGGTTACAAGGTAACACAATAATTGTCATTCTTATTATAACCTAGCCCTATATATATATATATATATATATATATATATATATATATATATATATATATATATATATATATATATATATATATATATATATATATATATATATATATATATATATATATATATATATATATATATATATATATTGATTTTGTGATGTAATTGTGTGTTACTAAGTCAACATATTATATTTGACTTCAATGTTGCAGATGTGCCAGATTTTGAATGCATTGCGAAGAGATGAAAGCTTATAATTTTTCCTAAATTCTGAATCAAAATATTTTTAAAATTGAGAATGTGGATTTGTGAATAATTTATCCAGATATCTGTTTTTAAATGATTATATGTCTTATGAGGTAAACTTTGAGTTTTGCTTCGTTTTATTTTCCTGTTAATTTCATGTCATGTTTTATTATTGTTATTTACTGTTTTGTACGTGTCAGGAATTATTGGCACTTGAAGAACGCATAGGAGATGTTAAAACTGGTTTGAGTGAGGAATTTATCTTGAAATCAATGAAACAAAGAAAGCACTTGTCTTTCATGGTTATTTCAAACTAAATCTTTTTCTTACTAAAAAGATTTGTTTCACTCAAATGTCCTTAAATTTTCATAGTATATTAAGTTTTCTTGTTATTATTAGCACAATGCACTTTGAAAAATCAACCAAAATATATCATTTTACTTTATTTTTATTTCTGTTACAAAGTTTTAACATCCAAAAATTTCTTATTAATGCATTTTACTTTCATTATTTTTCGGAAAAATTTGTAACTTCCAAATTTTTTCTCATATCAAGACATTTTACTTTGAAATATCTATCAAATTTATTCCTGTGTACAAACGCATGCGAGTGATTGATTCCAAGGGCGAATTGGTAATTTACATCTCCATCTTACCTCTTTCAATTCCATTGTTTTCATTTTCTTTATGTTATCTTCTTGACACTATGTTTTGGTGGTCAGGTCCCTCACATGTGTGAATTGACAATTTTACCCTTAACTTAGTTGTTGAGCAAGTTTCTAGGAAAGACCATGTTGCTGCATGTTTTACCCTTCCTGAAAGCAGTATGGTTGTGTTAACAGAGGTATGCTTTTTTTCATTCATCTTTTTTTTCTAAAAGAATATTTTCTGATAAGGTTTTTCTTTTTTTCCTTTTTTGTTATTATCATGCAGCCACACGTGAGAGAGAAAGCCGAGATGGAAGTATTTGAACTTTGTATCGCCCTTGGTTTAAAAAAGCGATTAGGTGTCTTTTTTTTTAAGTTGGGCCAGGGTATTTAGGCTTTATTAGGTACTTAGGTTAATGAAGCACACATACGAGGGTAATTAAAAAAGAATGAAGAGTCACGCACTCGCGACTCCGAGAGGCGGTAGAGACTCAAACTCAACATCGACTCACTCAACTGTCTTCTCCAACTCAAACCAAGATTCACTCCTGCAGTTCTACTTCTACTAAACAATAAGGTATGTTTTTTGCTTTCTTACTTTCTTACTTTCATTCTAATTCTACTTCTACTTCTTAATTCTACTCTCCCCTGATGGGTGGAAGTGATCACATTTGCATAATGCATGTATTTCTGTCATTCTATGGTTCTGGTTATTTCATGTATGCATGTATTACTATATCAGTTATCACTTATCAATATTCTGTCATCGTCATATTAATTATGTGTTGAATGTTGATTGTGTTCACTAGGAGCGGAATATCCTTTTGGTCCTACTCGAAAAACACCTTCCTTTTTTAAAGCCATTTTAAACGATATAAACTATAAAGTCCAAATCAAAAAATTAAATTTTACGGCACGATGAATTTTTAAAAAAATAAAAAAGAAAGAAGAAAAAGCATTTTTTATTTGTAAAACGAATAAAAAAAGAACTTTTAAAAGTAAAGAAAATTCCATTATTTATAGAGAAAGATTGTTGATTCACTATTTCACTGTTTAGTCTGTTTTGTATAATTAAAATTTCCTCAATGGCTTTATACAAGATTGCAAGATACTGTAATAGTGTAATTGTGTCTCTTTAGTCTGTTGGTTATTCTGTCTGCTATATACTGTTATTTACTTTATGTTTAATGTGTATATACTAATATGTAATATGTTTTCACTTTTTTAGTGAAGATGTGATTGAAGAAGATATTCGAGTCTATAGTGATATGGGGTTGTCCAAGTTGACGAGGATTATAGTTTTGTGGAATTTAGGATTTAAGGCTTAGGATTTAAGAAGATAGATTAGTTTTCACCTTATTTAGTGCCACTTTTGAAACTGACATGCATTATGGCATTTTAGGGATTTAAAGTATTTATAAACGTTTCCATATTTTCCACTTTTTTTTTTAAATAACGGGCGCCTCTTGTTATAAGTGAGCTTATTGATGCCCAAAACAAAGGACCCAAAAGATACATTGGAGGTCGGTTTGACTGACTCAAAATTATTATTTTTCATTCATGGTTACTTGGGTTAACAGAGGTATGTTCTTTCTCATTCATTTTTTTCTAAAACAATATTTTCATAGATTCTTTTTTTGGTATATTATCATGCAGCCACAAGGGATAGAGAAAGCTGAGAAGGAAGGATTTGAAAAATCAACCCTATTATAGCATTATACTTCCAACTTTCTTTCTATTATAACATATTAACTTCCAAGTTATTCTTGATCAAATTCTTTTACTCACTTTTCTTTATGTTATATCATTCTTTTTTTTCTTCAAAAACCTTTTTACTACCAAATTTATTAATATCAAGACATTTTACTTTGAAATATCTTTTAGTTGTAGCAATATACCTTAAAATTTCTCATTATTAGCATATTACACTTGGAATAATCAACCAAATTAGAGTATTGTACTTTCATTTTTATTTATGTTACAAAGTTTTAAGATCCAAACTTTATCAATGCATTTTACTTTGAAATAACATTCTATATTAAGTTTTTTTTGTTATTAACACAACGCACTCTGTAAAATCAACCAATTTATAACAATTTTCTTTATTGTTAATTTTGTTAGAACGTTTTAATATCCGACAATTTTATTATCAATGCATTTTACTTGCATTCATAGTTGTCAAACTCGTACGAGTCACGAGTCGACTCGTACGAGTCGAGTCATTTCAAACACCAAAAGAGTCGACTCGGTTGGTGACTCGATTTGGAGTGCGACTCGGTCAAAAATCCCGAGTCGCTACATGAATCGTACCGAGTCGAGTCAACTCGTGGCTCGGACGAGCCATATGTCCTGTGGGTAATCGGGTTGTCCAACGGGTAATAACCTTTCTGTTGGACCACGGTTGGTAAGTTCTAGTTTCTGCATGATGAGGGTCCGGGACAATAGTGACGGATAGGAGGTGGAAAGAAGATGAGAAGTGTGAGAGCTACTTCTATGTTATTCCTTTGTGCTCTGTGTTCTTTTTTTTTTTCTCTCTTTTTATATCTCTCTTTCTGATTGCATCGATGGGAAGAAGGTAAGAATGGTGTGGGTTGTGTACAAGACCACCTGTGCACTTAATGTGTAAACTCAATGACAGCCTTTTCTATTTTTTTGAGGAACCCTTTGTTCTTTTGACTATTTGACACTTGACAACTTTTTTTTCTTTCTTTATGTTCAGACCTAAGTCCGCCCGGTTCCATGCTAAATATATCTTTTCAAATAAACATAGTAGTTTACTTTTGCATCTCACTGTAGTTATACAATATTCATGTAATATGTGTATTGTATGTTTATATATCAATGTGTATTAATATTAAAAAATATTATATATATATATATATATATATATATATATATATATATATATATATATATATATATATATATATATATATATATATATATAAGGCCAAGATCAAATATATCTTGACAAGTATTGTGTAACCTTGAAACTCAATATGGACCACTCATTTAAAACACATTCTTTTAAGAATGACTTATATGTTCATTTGGAATATTGTTGTTTTATATAAAATATTTTCATTCTTTCCAAAATTGTTACAATTTTTGTAGATTCTTATTATTGTGATATATATTTTCCAGTAATTTTGTCATAATTGAAGCAATTCATTACATTCTTGTTGTTTTGATGTACAAAATTTAGTACATTCTTTTAAAAATGAAAAAATTTTAGTATTTTCATTCTTACGAGAATGAAATCTGACGGCCACGATTTGGTTACAAGGTAACACATAAGAATGTGTTACCTTGTAACCAAATCGTGGCCATCAGATTTTATTCTCGTAAGAATGAAAAAAACACATTCTTAACAGAATAAGTTCTTGACAGAATGAGTTCTTACCATTCTTAAAAGAATGAACTAAATTTTATACATCAAAACAACAAGAATGTAATTTCTCATATCAAAACCTTTTACATTTCGAGTCACGAGTTGAAAATTTCCATTTCGAGTCACGAGTTGACAATGCTTGCATTAGTTTTTGGAAAAAAAAAACTTCTAAATTTTTTCTCATATCAAGACATTTTACATTGAATCTACCGATTATAGCATTGTACTTCAAAATTTCTTGTATTAATTGCACTTTGAAAAATCAACCCAGTGATACTTTCATTTTTCTTTATGTTACAAAATTTTAACTTCAACCCTTTGTGTTATTAATTCATTGTACTTTGAATTATCTACCAATTATAACATTGTAGTTTTAGCTTTCTTATTAACGTATTTTACCTTTATTCTTTTTCTAGGTCCAATTTTTAACTTCCAGAATTTTGAATAACAAGGTACTTTATTTTGAAATATCTACCAATCATAAAATTATACTTTACGTTTACTTATTATTAATGTATTTCACTTTGGAAAAGCAACCCAAACTTACTTTCATTTTTCTTTATGTTTGAACATTTTAAAACCACTCCTTTTTCGTATCAATTCATCATATGTTGAAATATCTACCGATTAAAGCATGTTACCCTTTTTTTTACTAAATTTAAACTTCTTAGTTATTTCTTATAATTGCATTATTAGTTCCATTCTTTCTCTTATATAACATTTTAACTTAATAATGTTTTCATATTAAAGCATTTTACTTTGAAATATGTACATTGAAATGTCTATGATTTATAGCAATGTAATTTAAATCTTCCCATTATTAGCATATTGCATTTGGAAAATGTTATTGTATTTGACATTATTTTTTTATCATATAATATTCAGTGTTATCGATGTTAATTTTATATCATAAAAAATACAATAGATGAAAAATATAAATTATATTAATATAACAAAAATAGTCAATAATAAGTAAGATGTCTTTTTCAATCATTTTACACATATAAGCAAAAATTGCCAAAAACTAAAAAACAATTTATCTGTTTATTTTATTTTGATACCAATAAGCTAATGCAAACAGTTTTTTATAAAGTTTCGTTTTGTCACCGAATAAGCAAAAATAAGCACTTATGTCAAAAAGTGTTTATTGAATTAAATAAGCAATCCCAAACACCCTCTTAATATAAATTTAAAGCTAATTCCATTTAAAATTGTAATACTAAAATTTGTATAACACTTACCGAGTCTTTATTTTATTTTAAGTCAGATTAGAACTCAAATTAAACCCACTGAAGATGAGGTGTCTAGTCCAATTTGTTAGTGAATAGTCTAAAATATGGCCCAAGGTGAACAAGTCGAAACGATTAATACATATTCGATTTAAGTTAACCTAACATAGCCAAAGACCCCAAAGGAATCCAAGTTGGAATCAAGCCCACTAAACAATCAGCCCAATAGAGAAAACAGCCAAATATGTGCCTTAAATGAGGTCAAACAAAGTCAAACGGTACCGTCCCTGATCGGAGCATGCTCCTGCACATCGACATCCAACCGGCGTCCACGATTTTTCCAGCGACGCCTGCTTCCTGGCCGCCCATCTTTCCCCGGCTATGATCCCTGCTCGAACTCCGGCCACCACCCTCCTGCGTGATTTCCTTTTCCGGCGACAACGGGGTCAAGAACCCCGCCCCAAACTTGTTGCAGCGGTCCGACAAACCCGCCATTCCCCTCTCCGGCGCCGCTCTAAGATTCGCCACCATCTTCTCCGGCCACAACCACTCATCCTCTCCGCCACTCTCGGTCTCTCTAACTCCCGATCTCTCTTTGAAAACGTCTCACGAAGACTGCCACGATATTGCCAGAGGTCCATCGGAATACCAAATACAGTCTCTCCCCTCGACCTCCCGTCCACACGCTAACTCGTCCCGCTATTGACAGTCCTTCCTGCTCCACCCTCGAGTACTGCCTGTCTCATTCTCGTTTTCTTGTAGACACACACAACCAACAGTCGCATGAGTGAAGCTTGCGAGCCATTCATCACCGGCCAATCTCTCCTCAGCAACCCCCTCCCCATCACCCGTCGCTGGAACCACCCCTTGAAGACCATGGTGGCCTGCCGGAGGTCCACCGGAGATGGGAGGTGTTTCTCACCCCTCGACTCTCTCTCTCTCTCTCTCCCAATTCTTCGGATTCCTTCTCGATCACGATTTCTCATCGTATGAAGGTGAACGTGGTGTCTGGAAATACCTCCGTTACCAAAAAAAAAAAAAAAAAAAAAACGTGGTGTCTGGAAATACCAGACGACAACCCACCATGCCCCCAAACTTAATTGGATTTTATTTACAAACTACCCTCCATTTCCCGATTATACAACTTGAGTCCTTCCATAAGCATTATATTGACTTATAAATACCCCTCTTATTTGTCTTATTAACCAATTTACTAAAATGCCCTTAGAGCTTGTAACAACTTATCAAAACAATGTACATATGTTATGGCTAATATTATATATCTACTACATCATGTTTGCTTGATTATATTAACGTAATCGACTAGATATATATGTTATATTAACATGAAAACACGTGCATCTCTGCCGCATTGCACGGGGTACAAAACCTAGTTGAATACAATAATTGAATGAGAATCAGGTAAGGGATTATATTACCTTTTGGGATAGTGCCATTTAATTCATTTGATAGTGGCGGGGGATCGTGGGTGATAGGCTCCTGAGATAAAGATTACATGAATATCAAAACATTTCTCGTATGTAGTGTTTCAACCTTTATATACATATGCATTATGAAACTTACTATCAGATAATGATGCAACTTCAAATTTTGGCATTAAACGAGAAGCCACCCACTAGAATTGTATATCGCTCGTTTTCTAGTGTTCTTTCATACCAAAACGTTTCGTTTGTTAGATAATGATTGGGAACAGTTTGGAGGAAAAAGAAATTTCCAATAATTGGTTTTTCCTACAAAAATCCAAAACTGACAAAACCAACCAAGCCAAGTGAACACAGAGAGACCACCTATGAACAAGTCCAACCCTAGTTACACATTCTTCCGCCTCCAAAGGGAGCGGCCCACCCTCGCTGCAACAATGAGCCTCTCTTAATTCACTAGTACCGTTCTTCTGGGCGCTGTCCTGAACCCCAAGTGGTGTTGTCCCTTAACCATGTTAGGAGGCGAGACCCAACTGTTGTTGGATACTATGACAATTCATGGCAATAAAATGCATCAAAAACAATATGTAATTCCATTACCAATATTAAACCAACGATAATAGATCTTGCAAATACAACCAACGATGTTGGGGTCATCAAATTATGTATATTTCTTCAATGATTCTTGACACGACATTGGATGATTTGAGAACCTAAAATAGAACTTCTCTATTGCTTCACACCCCCAATGAAGCAATCGACTTCAATAGCTTGAGAACCTCATTGTTCTTTGCAAAATTATATATTTACTTTTCAAAATTCTGACATAGCTACCCGCTTTTGATTTTTGTTGTTAATGTTTTTTTTGGTTAATATGTATTTTTATCTAAATTGATGATACAACATATGAAAGATGATAAAGTAAAATAATATTCTAGAATTGTGACTAACCACGTTCAACACTTCTCTGTTTTATAATATGTGCCTTACAAACACATTTATATGTAGTACCATAACATGTCAAAGCTTCACATTGAATTTATTTAATATTTATAATCACGACAAGGACTTTCGACTCTCCAAGTAATATGATCAACAATGATGGCCAGTAGCAATCAACATCATGCTAATGATCAATATGATAACAATTCACACAATAGTTCACATTCATAATTTTGCATGTTCACATACAACATTCATATACCTTGATCACATGATGCCAAAATAATATGAATTTAACAAGCAAGCATGCAGACTACAATTTGAGTGCTCGCAATTTTCGTAAATAGTTATGAACTCACATCGATTGGTTAGTCTCGATCCCGATGTAGACCATGATCGATTACTCCAAAATATTCAAAGCCTTTTGCCTAAATTTATATTCCTTCATAATTTTAAACTCTATTCAATGTTATTTGTATATTTGTAAGATTAGATACCAACCTATGCTTTATTTACAATCTAATACACTAGTTATTTGTATATTTGTAAGATGGAAGGTGTGTATAGGATGAATAAACAATAGATTAAAAGCCCATGCCTATATATTTAATCAAATGTTCATAGCTCAGTAGCTTTGACATTATCTCATGTATATTTACTTTTTAGGAATTTCTCTTTTCGTATGATCACTACATAGATATTTTTATTAATTTAAATTATTAATAGCAATCCCAATATATTTATTTGATTTAACTAAGTTAATTCCACATCGACATACAATCATTTCCGTCCGTGATCGAAACCCAAGCTTAGTCGATTCTCATTTGTTTAACTAAAATATTAAGCAACTTAATAATAGCCAATCAGTTAATCATGAACACAGTTTAAAATCTTAATATTTTTATTAATATGTTTAGAACGGGCAACCCACACACTAAATCTACTATTGAATTTCACATATATCCCATATAAAACTTGAACCCTCAACCTCTTGGACGGAGAAGATCTCACCATATTGTTACGTCAAATACATATTAATTAAAATTTTAATATGAAATCACAATATCGGGTTGTTAGTCTCATATGTCAAGTTCATGTATAAACAACATAAATTATACACAATAAATACAAGTTTCTTTGAACATTGCAATTAATAGATGTAGTCATAAATTTAAGTCCTTTTATAAAAACAAAGACAAACATATTAATAAATAGAGTAAATTACAGTTTTGGTCCTTGTGGTTTGGGTCCGTTTTTAGATTGGTCAAAAAATAAGAATTCTCATTTTTTCGCCATTGTGGTTTCCATTTACTAACACATTTGGTCCCTTCGGTTAACTTTTTCTATTAAATGAAGGTAAATGACTGATTTACCCTTTATTTAATTTTAACTAAAAAAAAAAGAATCTCTCTCTCTCTTAAACCGCCTCCCGCATCATTGGAACCACATCGGAACCACATCGATTTCCTCCTAGCTACACTACGACTTCTCAATCGCACAACCGCACAACCATTGTCGAAAACTTTATGTTCCGCTTTTGATGCTCCTGAATACGAAAGTGGAGAATACAATAAGTTGAATCGATGGGGTTCCAACAGTCAATCGACAGTCAAGATCTCAATATTGTAATTTGAATTTGAGTTCGCCTATTTCAGCCCTAATCGTTTTTTGTATGAGAGTTAGGTTACAATGGCAGCAGAGATGGATCAAATGTATGTATAATCCGGTAGGAATGACAGCGGCTGGGGCGATACTACCGCATGAGGTCACCATATTCCCGCAAGGTTTATGCTTCACACTCTCATCTTAGCAACCGAGCTTCAGGTCACACGCAACCATAGTAACCACTGTTTCTCCCAAGGCTAAAGGATTAGCACAACCTAGTGGTGGTGTTAGTCGGGGCGGTGGTGGATTGACACCATTAGCATTGAGAAACACAAAATATTGTGTGATCATTAGATCTGTATTTATGAAAAGGAAAGTTCAAATGGATTTGTTTTCTTTAAAACATATTATTTTTGGATTTAATGAATATATTGGATTCTCTGTTTCTATTGCTTGTATGAATGAAAAGCAGTTTGAATTGGTGTACAAGGTTCAATAAATTCGTAAGCAAAAAATCTGACCCTGTTTACATAATTTTGTTTGCATCGTCAGCCGCCTGAAATCATGTAAAGTCGCAATTCCAGTCATGCTTTGGTTAATTGAACATTTGAAGTTTTTCCAATTGGGTTCTTTGTTTTTGGTTGATTAATCCAAGAAAGTAAGCAGTTTGAGCATGAGTTTTTACTTGCGTTGTTGGGTTAGTCAACTCGTTTCCGATGGCTAATCCAAGAAGGTTCACCCATTATTTTGGAATGAGGAATCGGGTTGTTGTTACCGTGTATTTTGTGACTGGTAGTGAGTGACCGGAAAAAGTGATTAGGAAAAGAAGATGATCGGGTGAATGGGTTTGAGAGAGAGTTTTGTTTTTTCTAAAATAAAATAAATTAAATAATAAATGAAGGGCAAAATAGTCATTTTACCCTTTACTTAACAACAAATGCAATGTTTGAAAACCGGACCGGACATCGAACCGGCCGCTTAACTGGTTCGATGGTTCAACTGGTCCAACCGGTTAGACCGGTCGTAAAAACCGGGTTTATATATATATATATATATATATATATATATATATATATATATATATATATATATATATATATATATATATATATATATATATATATATATATATATATATATATATATATATATATATATATATATATATATATATATATATATATATATATGCTTTTATGTCAGTTGTATTTATCTAACCATCTTAAATTTTTTTTATGTCAAACACAATAAATTGGCTTTTGAGAAATATTGTTTATTACTTTTGTTTTACTGTAATTTACACTTTGGAAATACGAGGGATTGCTGATAAAAACTAAAATTTACTCTTTGGAATTACAATGAGTATTTCGTTTGGTTTGTATAAACATCTTATCCCACATCGATGCCGAACAAGAAATGGGAGAGATAGGAGTCCCTATAAAAAGCAAGGTGGAACCCTTCTTAAAAGCATCTACCCTTGAGCCGTGTTACTGTAAAGTATGTGGGCTTGAAAGGGCCTTCTATAAAGTTTAAAATATTAAAATGTTTTCGCAAAACTGGTTTTTAGCGGTTTAACCGGAACGGTTTTTTCCGGTTTTGACCAAACCGTCCGGTTTTGACCGGTTTGAATTACAACTGGTTTTTTTAGGTTAAAAAACCGACCTGGCAAACGGTTCCCGGTTAAACCGGTTCAACCGGCCGGTCCGGTCCGGTTTTCAAAACAATGAACAAATGTCAACTCTAACGGAGGGAGGGACCAATTTTGTTAGTAAATGCAAACCACAAGGGCGAAAAAGTGAGAATTCTCATATTTGGACAAATCTGAAAACGACCCCAAACCACAGGGACCAAAATTGTAATTTACTCTAATAAATATTAGTTCTTTTCTAAATATACAAACAAACGGTTTAATAAAACAAACTTTGTATGATTAATCTAGAAAAAAGTTATTTGAATGGTCAAACAAAAAAAATCAAACTATAATACCGTTAGAAGTCGAAAGGTTAGGTCGGTTACCGTGAATTCGAAAGGTTTACCGCAAATTATATATATGTTTTCATTTTTGATTTTTCATCATCCCGCCATATCAGACCCTCACCCACACACACCCCGGAGACCCACGAAGATTTCTGTACGTCCGCTCCCCGGAGACGCAAACACCACCATTGTTTGCACGACACCACGATCAAGGTCGCTGTAAGTTTTTCCTTCGTAATCCTTTTCTATTAGTTCTTTATTTTTATTTCTGTAGGGTTTTTCTATTAGTTCGTAATATCATATTTGATGCATGTTTAAGAAAGAACCGAAAGTAACGCAAACGACGGGTTTTCTTTCCTTTACTTAGTTAAGTGTATCGATTGCACGTTTATGATCAATTAAACATCGCCATTGTTAAAGCACGAAACTCGATTTCAAATCTCCTTACATTAATTGCATCTCTGTTGTGCGCAACAAAATTTATTTGACATAGGTATTTATCAAGTTTACGAAAGTGAAGTAGCATTGTACTTGGTTGAACTGTTCTTGTATTCTGTTCATCCTTCTAAGCCCTAACCCTCTTTTTGATTTAGTTAAAACTTGAATTAAACCTCTGCAGGGTCTGAAAACTGCCATCATTGAAGGTGATGTGGCTGGGAACATGTGTTAATCGTGGTTGTGTTCCTTCCAAATCCCTTCTTGCTTTCAGTGGTCGAATGAGGGAGCTTCAGAATGAACATTATATGAAGTCTTTTGGTTTACAGGTATATCTTATTGATTTCTTATTGAACTGTCTAAGAGGTATTCAAGACTTAGTCCTAAAACATTGGTAGAGTTTACTAATCTATAATCATTTATATTAACAGGTTGCAGCTGCTAGGTATAACAGACAGGGGTTAGCTGATCATGCACCAAATCCTGCCACCAAAAGTAGGTGTTGTCAGTGTTGTGATATGTCCTGTTTTGCATTTAAGCAGTGTTCCTATTCTCCTTTTTCAGTAACTGCATAAGATGTTGCAATATACAAACACCTTATGTTCAATCTGTTATGACTATGAATGCAGGGCCCACAAGATTCAAGATTCAAAGAACGAGATTGTATTCCTATGGATGTAAATCTTAATCTTGAATATGAAACTTCTGATGAATGTGAGGAACTTCCAGCAGTGCAAGTAAACCTTCACCAGTGGCCAAACCTTCTTTAAGTCTACCAGGAGTCACTGAGAGCTCAAGAAGATTCAATGGAATCAGAGATTCCAGTCCTTTTAACATATTATCACCTGGAAACCCTGGAAGTTCATTGCCTTCTAGACTAAATTTACACAGTCAATATCTCGGTCAAACATCCAGGGTACCTATTTTGTCACCACCCAATTCCAGTCATCCTTCAAGTGTACAACCACCTTTAACACAAGTTCCAGGCATTCCAAGAAACCTACCTCCTTTTTCAAGAAACAATGAACAACATCATTCTTACTTTGGTCCTTCAAATGAAACAAGAAATATGGTATAAGATCCCACTAATTGGAGCTTATCAACCGGGAGATCAAGCAGTATTGGAGGAAATTACAGAAATGACCCTGTTTGGATGCCTCACGTGAACTCAGGCGCACATGGTCAGCAAAGATTAGCCGAGCTTCCTCCTTTGGACTCTTTTATCATCTTCAGAAATTGAGTCTGGCTGTCATAGATGTCATTTTCCGATTTTGCCCCAGGGGTCTTCTTCTACCGTAGAGGAAAATCTGGTACCTAGTCGGGGGTGTCATCGTCAACCTTTTTTAAGGGCGGGGTTTGTACTTTTCTTTTAATTTTTATTTGACAACAATAATAACAACTCCAAAAATAAAAGCAATAATTAATATCAAATTTCAAATTAGAATTCATATATACCTATTATTATTTATAATTGTTGAATACAAATAATAAGCAAACCAATATCTCCATTAAAAATGATAATATACGGTTGTCTTGGACGATACATATATAAAATATAAAAAAAAAATACAACAAAAATTATAATATCTCCATTGATCATTCATTAACTACCAAGTTTCTTCATTTTATTGTTTTTCCCTTCTTTAATTTGTTCGATTAATTTTTAAAACTTGCAAGAACACTAATAAAAATACATATTAAAAAAAGTATTTATATGCATATACGCATATGCATATAGGCACATAACATGTTTATGCACATATGTATGTTTTAAAAAATTCATTCATTTGTATATACATTTATGCATATATGTATGTTTGTACATATGTATTTATGCACCTGTGCATATCAGCGTATATATATATATATATATATATATATATATATATATATATATATATATATATATATATATATATATATATATATATATATATATATATATATATATATATATATATATATATATATATATATATATATATATATATATATATATATGCAAGTGTGTATGTATATATACATACATACAAGTGTGTATGTATATATATACATACAAGTGTGTATGTATATGTTTATTTCTGTATCCACGTATATGCATATATGTGCATTTGAACCAACATATATATATATATATATATATATATATATATATATATATATATATATATATATATATATATATATATATATATATATATATATATATATATATATATATATATATATATACATGCAAGTGTGTATGTATATGTTTATTTCTCTATCTACGTATATGCATATATGTGCATTTGAACCAACATATGCAAAAATATTGATACATATGACTTATGTACATGAAGATATGCACTTGTATCACATATGCACCCACTGATACATGAAGATGCACATGGGAGAAACTACATACAAGGACATATTCCTCTAGTCAAACCCTCGAAAATCTGAAATAAATAGCGTTGGTTCACCGAATTCACTTCCTCAAACACTGTAAAGCTACATGTGTTGAAACCGTTGGTACTTGTTTATTCCTCAAAGCATGCTTAAAGAATGCTAATGGGTTCATGGAGCTCGATGGGCTATAAAGGCATGTTGAAGGGCGACGCTTGAAAACCGGGTAATGTCCTTTCTGAACCAGAAGTGAGATTGTGGTCCCAAACATAAAAATATGCAATTAAATTTATGTAAATATACAATATACTTTCATCAGGCAATGTCCCTTTGAACCCGAAATCAACCTGATTAACTTCCCAAAAAAACCATAATCAACAAAACATCCAACTAGCTATAGTGTGTTTTTCTATTTCAATCAAGACCAAACGCGGATCCAACAAAGAATAGGGGAAGATTAGGGATATTTAAGTCTTAATAAGTGACGATTAGGGTTACCATGAAATCGAGGTTAAATAGTTTTCAAGCTAATCCAACAACATTAAAAATGGAAAAAAATTTAAAAACCACAAAATGCTACTTACAAGTTGGTGGTCAAGAACCATAAGCGACTTGGTCGATAGAGGTTTAGCGTTGACTGTTAGGTGGTGATGAAGGTTTGAAATTGATGCAAGGAAAAATAACATACTACTTAGGAATCATGTCTATGGATTACGATCGGGTGAAATATAAAAGAAAATAAAGGAAGAATACGAGGTTTTATGAACGGGTATTGTGGAATCCTGTCAGCGTCCCCCCCCCCCCCCCCCCCCCCCAAAAAAAACTGTTAGATCGGTGAATATATATTCTTTTTGCATATGGTGTTATCATGTTTAATTTACATAACTTGTAGTTGTCATATGTTTGAGTATATCTCATATTTATGAGCTTTGCTATAAGATGTTTATTTATATAACAAAGTTTTAGTTGGATAAAATATTTAATATATATAATACTAGATGGGTGTTGCTAAATATACATTATATATACATCCTTTAACAAGAGTCAAACTATTTTAAGTCACCCCGATCTAATCTTTCCGAAAAACAATGTAGTTTCAACAAATAAACAGAAGTTGACTTTGAATAAAATGTATATCAAGTATAATGTGTGTTTATATAATACTAGATGGGTGTTGCTAAATATATATCATATATACATCCTTTAACAAGAGTCAAACTATTTTCAATCACTATTTCTAATCTTTCCGAAAAACAATATAGTTTCAACAAATAAACAGAAGTTGACTTTGAATAAAATGTATATTAAGTATAATGAGTGTTTATTTAGTCATTCCCTATTAGATTCACGCTTACTCAAGGCCCCTTTTTTAGCCTTTTAGTCGTCGGTAGCATACCATGAAAACTAGGGATGAGCATTTGGATCCGGAAAACCGAATCGAACCGAAAACCGAACAAAACCAGGATCGAATATACATATTCGGTTCGGTCTTTGGTTTTTAAATAATGCTCATTCGGTTTCGGTCAGGTTATGTTCGGTCTACGGACCATGCTTACATCTAAGAGTACTCTTGATCATGAAAAAACGAACTGGGCTGAATATACATATTCGGATGGTCTTTGGTTTTTAAAAAATGTTAACTTGGTTTCGGTTCGGTCCCCGGACCACACTCATCTCCATCCCTAATGAAAACTTTGAGTTTTAAAAGATATAAGGAAGACACATATAAAATGGTAATTTAACATCGCATGTAATGCAAGTGATATTTTAATAATTAAAAATAGAAATTTAGTAAATAATAACTTAATTAATGTGATATATGATTTAACAAATAATTTGTATGTGTAAACTAATGAATAGGGATGTTAATAGTAGGGATGGCAAAATATTTAAACCCAATGTGATAAATCGCATCTAAAACTTTTGTGATCGGAATTTGGCCGGATAATTGGCAAGCGAAGTTAGGTATGAACGGGCTTGGGATATGATTTTATAGTCTGAGATATCAATAAAATTCATAAAAATTACGTAAATGTCATTAGAATACGGTTCAAACATGGATGATCGATTAACATAAGAGATTCCCAACATAGCAGGAAAAGCAAAGACTTGTGCTCGAATTGGAAAAAAGTAAAATGAATCTATGCTCCTCGGCCTTTAGTAAGTGAATGAGAGCCCTTATAAATATTTGTCAAATGCGTATATATTGAGTTATATGACTTTGAAAACGTTATAACTAATGAATGCCAAATATTCTGTTTCCCCACTTCTCATTCCACTAACGTAATAATATATACAAAATAATCTTATGGGCCTATACAATACAACATTGGGCTAATATACACTAATACGCCCCCGCAGTTGGAGGGGCAGATGAAGATCGAACACTCAAACTGGATCTGAAATTAGAAAATAGTGAATGTGGAAGCCCCTTCGTGAAGATGTCTGCGTATTGAAGTGAGGAGGGAACGTGTAGAACTCGGACCTGTCCAGTGGCGACTCTATCTCGTACAAAGTGAATATCAATCTCTATGTGTTTAGTCCGCTGATGTTGTACGGGATTAGTCGAAAGATACACGGCACTGACGTTGTCGCAGTAGACGATGGTGGCCTTTGCTAGGGGGCATTGAAGCTCGCGAAGAAGATTGCGTAACCAACAAGTCTCGGCGACAGCATTGGCCACCCCTCGATATTCGGCTTCGGCACTGGATCTGGAGACTGTAGCCTGGCGTTTGGAGGACCAGGAAATAATGTTGTCTCCCAAGTAGACACAATAACCGCTGGTGGAGCGTCGGGAGGCGGGACATCCCCCCCAATCGGCATCCGAGTAAGCAATAAGACCCGTAGTCGTGGACAGATGAATATGAATACCGAAGTCAATCGTGCCCCGAATATAACGAAGAATGCGCTTAAGAGCGTGAAGGTGAGGCTCACGTGGGTCATGCATATACAAGCAGATCTGCTGGACCGCGTAGGATATGTCCGGACGGGTGAAGGTGAGATACTGGAGACCACCCGCAAGGCTGCGGTAAAGAGTGGGGTCAGGAACTGGAGGACCATCAGGAGATAACTTTGACTGAGGCTCGGCAGGGGTGCGACATGGATTGCAGGTAGACATGTGTGCACGATCCAAGAGTTCCAATGCGTATTTGCGTTGGGAAAGAAACATCCCCGATGGCTGTCGAGACACGGATATGCCAAGGAAGTACGACAGGTGGCCTAGATCGGTCATAGCAAACTCAGTAGAAAGCATGGAAATAGTGCGATGGAGAAGCTCTGAAGATGAGGCTGTGAGAATGATGTCATCAACATATAAAAGTAGATATGCAATCTCGTCCCTCCTGCGAAAAACAAATAAAGAGGAATCGGTTTTGCTGTGAACAAAGCCGATGCGAGTAATGTACTCGGTGAACCGCTGGAACCAGGCCCGGGGTGCTTGTTTAAGGCCATAAAGAGACTTCTTTAGATGACAGACATAGTCAGGATGAGTGGAGTCGCGGAAGCCGGGAGGTTGGTGCATGTAAACCGTCTCTTGTAGTTGACCGTGCAGGAAGGCATTCTTCACGTCTAACTGATGAATGGGCCAATGTCGGGATACCGCAATGCTAAGGACCGTGCGTATGGTAGCGGGTTTTACAACCGGGCTGAACGTCTCATCACAATCAATACCAGGACGTTGGCTCTTCCCATTTGCAACAAGTCTAGCTTTGTACCTGTCAAGAGTACCATCAGCCTTATACTTCTTTTTGAATAACCACATAGAACGAACCACGTTGGCCCCGGCGGGCCTCGGAACAAGAGCCCAAGTTCCGTTAGAAATAAGAGCATTAAATTCATCGTGCATGGCAATGGTCCAGTTATGGTCACGAAGGGCGTGGAGGTGAGATTTGGGAAGAGGAGATTCGGTGGTGACATGAAGGTTAAGACGGTTTATGGGTTTGGAGATCCCATGTCGAGAACGAGTGACCATGGGATGAGAGGCAGGGGGAGGCGGGGTAGGAGGAACCGCAGAAGATGTCGCGGGTGATGAGGGACTCTCGGAAGAAGTCGTGGAGGGTGGCGTCACCGAATGTAAGAGGTGACGAGATATGGGGGAGATGTGGTCGGCGGTGTCAAGGAAGTCATATGAGGGGGGAGTGGTTGGTGACATAGAGCGGAAGGGGAAAGAAGACTCATCAAAGACCACGTGACGAGATATGATGATCTTGCGAGAGGCAAGATCAAGGCAGCGATACCCACGATGATGAAAGGGATAACCGAGGAATACACACGGTGTGGTACGGGGTGCAAGTTTGTGAGGAGGGGTGATGTAGGGGTAACAAAGACAGCCGAAGACTCTGAGGTGAAGAAAAGATGGTTTTTGTTTGAATAGTTTGATGTATGGAATTTGGTTGTCAATAGAGGTGGATGGGGTAAGGTTAAGAAGATGTGTGGCCATATGGAGAGCCTCGACCCAATACTGAGATGGGATGTGAGCTTGGAATAAAAGGGTACGAATGATGTTGTTTATTGTGCGGATCATACGTTCAGACATACCATTTTGTTGGGAGGTGTGTGGGCATGAGAAACGAAACAGAATGCCATTTTGATCAAATAAATTGTGGAAATCTCGGTTGTCAAACTCGCCCCCATTATCACACTGAAAAGATTTGATTTCGTGTTTGAATTGATTTTTAATGAAAGCCCGAAAATGTAAGAATTTTGTTATGACATCAGATTTATTTCAAAGAGGATACACCCAAAGAAAATGCGAATAATGGTCAAGAAAAAGAACGTAATATTTTATCCCACTAACACTTGGAACGGGAGAGGTCCATAAATCCGAGTGTATGATAGCAAAAGGTTCCGAAACAATGGAAGTAGAACTAGAAAAATATAAACGAACATGTTTTCCTAAACGGCATGCATCACAAGCAATAGAAGTTAAACGTTTATTACATGGAATAAAATTATGAGAAACTAAGTTTTGTAGCACACGAGGGCTTGGGTGACCAAGGCGCCGGTGCCATAGAGTCGGGCTGCTGGAAAGGAGGGCAACATGATCGGGTGACTTCGTGAATGCGGGGTAGAGATCACCGGTGCTATCAGATCGGAGGAGCACCTGTTTGGTCTGAAAGTCCAACACAGAAAAACCAAACTCATCAAATTCAATAGATACTTTGTTATCTTTGGTAAATTTACGGACAGAGATGAGGTTTTTAATAATATCGGGTGTAACAAGAACACTATGTAAATGAAGAGGACGATGTTTGGAATGAAGAAATGTGTGACCAGTGTGAGTGACAGGAATAGACGAACCATTGCCAACCAAGACAGAATTAATGTAGCTCTTATTACTAAGGGAATTGAGAATACCTGAGTCCGAGGCTAAGTGAGATGTGGCACCCGTGTCCATGTACCAAGTGGAATCAGTAGGTTCTTGGAGAGACATAGAGCTAAAAGCTTGACCGATGTCTGTGGCTTGATCATTAGAGACCGGAGGGAACCAATTCCAAGGGGGCTGCACATGGGATGATTGAGAAACATGAAAAGCCGACTGGTGTGGCGAAGATGGAGGCTGACCGAGGATCCCGGACTGCTGTCGGGGTGCAGTTTGCTGGCGACCGGCGGTGGAATGCGGTTGAGTAGGCCATTTGTTGTACCACGGAGAGGGAGGCCACCAAGGTGGAGGGTAGGCGAGCCAAGGCAGCGCTTGAGATGGCGGCTGCGGTTGCTGCTGTGAACGACCGCTAGTGGGCTGCGAGCGGCGACTGTCACGGCTGTTGTTACGGCGGTTGTCGCGTGGCGGTCCTCGGTTGTTATTGCTACGATTTGAAGGACGGGTTTGGTTCCCCCGTGGCTGAGATTGGGACCCACTGACATCTGTATGAAGGACTTGTGAAGCCGATGAGTGATCCGAATGAGCGGGGTGAGAGGGCCGGAGCCGGTCAAATCGTTGTTCTTCAAGAACAAGCATGGAACGGGCTTGAAGGAAGGTCGGAAGAGGTTCACGATGTCGGATGAGACAGGCGATGTTGTCAAACTTGGGACCTAAACCATTTATAAGATGAGTGACCAAAGTTTTCTCGGGAACAGGAGAGCCGATATTTGCAAGAAGTTCTGCCACAGCATGAATTTTTTGACAATACTCCACAATAGATCGATCACCAAGAGCCATAGAGCGTAATTCATTTTCAAGTTCAATTGCCCGTGCATCTTTGTTGTCCCGAAACAAGTCTTCAAGAGCTTTCCAAACATCCCGAGCCTTGTAGCCATTTTTGAGAACCATAGTGAGTAAGGGTTGAGTGAGGGTGCCATAAATCCACATGGAAACAAGAGAATCGAGATTGTGCCATGCCTCGTCTTCGTCGTCTTTCGGATTGGAGGTGCCGCCAAGATGACCAGAAACACCGTAGGCTTTGCAATGGGTCTCGAAAAGAACTCTCCAAGCATCATAGTTCAATTGATTCAAGTCAAGAATCAAGGGAACAAAAGCTTTAATATTGGTGATGCTATAAGGTTTGAGGTTGCCGTCAACCATGAGAATGGTGGAGAAGAAGATGAGTGATCACTGTAGAGGGAGAGAGAAGAAGAAGCCGCGTGCAAGAAGGGCAGCGGCAGGTAGAGTTGGGAGGATCAAAGGTCTGATACCATAATGAATGCCAAATATTCTGTTTCCTCACTTCTCATTCCACTAACGTAATAATATATACAAAATAATCTTATGGGCCTATACAATACAACATTGGGCTAATATACACTAATAATAACTTTACTAACATGCTATATAATTTATTCAATAATTTAAGGATTTTATAGGTTGTATGGATATGTGTATATTTTTTAAAATGTTCTAGGTTCGATGTTGTGTACAAAACAACTAACTAGTAGTTATAATAATTTTAAAGTCTTAATCAAATTATTTACCTAATTATAAGACTATTAAACTAACGAGCAAGTATTACTCGATCATTTAATAGTATAGTTTTGGTAAGTAAAGGTATCGAATTTCCACAGGGAATTAATAACTAACTTAAGGTTTTCAATTATCAATCAAACGGTTTAGAGGCGAGTTTTAGTGAAAACTCGTAAAACTAAGTTTTGATGCTTGTAAAGTGAACGAAATAATAAATAACAATTATCGTAACAACACAACAATTAAGAGATAATATGATCGAATTATAACAAGGAAAGCTTTCGCCTAGGATTTGTTGATTCATATAAATCTAAGTTGACTAGTTTTGACTATGTGCAATGAGTTAAAATAGGTAGCATTAAGTGATAGGATCATATGGTCAAGTCACCAATTCTATAATGTCTAAGTAAATATAGCACAATGGTCATGTAACTAAATAACTTATAATTATGAATAGTTAATATAATCTAGCATGCAAACATAGGCCATACCCTAATGGTCATAGTGATATGATCATACAATCAATGGTCATGAGTTGTAACTAAATATGATATAAGTTTTATTTCACTAATCAAGTTTATAACTAAAATAACGTCACTAGTTAAATGGTCAATAACTAGTCCAATGATATATAGGTGTCAATTACACATCAAAATGGTTCATATGATCGATAAGTTTAAATGGTCAATAAACTATAATCATATGACGAAGGTTATCAAGATTATAAACTTTAATCAAATTCAATATGTATAGCATGCAAATTATATAGTCTAACCGATATTTAACTCGAATCAAGAACTAGATCAACACAAATTTATATTAATGAATCAACATCTCCTAGGCAAAAGCTACAGGGAATCTAGCCTAGCATGGTATCAAATATACAACAATCATAAGAAGAATACATGATAAAAGATACCAACCGGTTAAAATCGACGAATCCTTGCAACAAATGAAGATCCTAGCTCCTTCTTGTAATGTAAATCACTCTCAAATACATTTATCACACATAAAATGTTGAAATACACGAAATATAGTAGTTCTAAAATGTCAAATGACTGATTTCTATCTTGGATTCTAACAATATATATCTAAATGGTCGTCCAAGGCTTTGTATTTATAGTTGGCGAATGTTCAGGGCGCGGTGCGCCTCCTTCTGGGCGGGGTGCGCCTGAGTGGATCAGATCTGGCAGAGATCTGGCAGTCTTTATCGCTGGAAAGGTCACGTGGTGGTTCGCTTTTCAGATCGGATCTGGGGCGCGGTGCGCCTCTATGAGGGCGGGGTGCGCCCTTGCACATGCGAGGTAACCTGGTTGAATCATTAGATGAACCCACGCGTGATTATTTTAATGCCAAGTTGTCGAAGTTGTCGAAGACTGGCATCACCCTAGGCGCGATGCGCCTGATTTATGGGCGGGGTGCGCCCTGGCTGAAATCAGAATTGCATCTTGTTTCGTTTAGCGCTCAAATCTCTTGTAAAATCCGATCTTTTGCTCCATATGTGTCTTTTAGCTACAAAATGTATTTTTTTAGCATATTAGGTATCTTTAGTTCATAAAATGTATGAAACTAAACTAAAATGACACTGATATCGCTCGGAAAATATGTATAATTAACGCGATATCAAAATACCCCATACTTGAACTTTGCTTGTCCTCAAGCAATTCTTAGAATAATTTTTAGGTTAAGAATTCAATCCAAATAAACAAATACAGACACCATAGAAAAAGGTCAATGTCAGTCAACATGGTCAGAATCAGTTTTGTAAGGATCCTATATATTGAACAAACGTTACCCACTTTTAGCGTTGTGAACCACTTTCTTTGGCTACTCGAAGGACGAATAGACTCGTCAACATTTGGTGATTAGGAGTGTGTATCAGACAAATGAAACAGAGGATGTACCCAGTGGGGGTACTTTTCATCTACCTTTTATGAGGCTTTTATCCTATTGAAATTGGGATTTTAAATTTCCTCTGGGCAAACACCCGGTTTTGAAAGTTTCACCCTTGTACTGTCCTTTACTGTTTACCGTCTCAACCCTTTCATTTCCTTTTTCTCATCACTAATCATAAAACTTCAATCTTCGATCTCGACAGGCCAATGTTGTCTATATCTTCAATTTTTTTTTAGCTCGGGCTAAGTCTCTAATTTTTGTAGACTTCATGATTTTTTTTTTTTTTTTTTTTTTTTTTTTTTTTTTTTTTTTTGAAGTCTATAAATAATCGTTGGATCTCTTTGACTTTTTCTCTTTCTTCAAGAACTTGGCTTCTAAGAATATTCTTAGATGCGTGGGCGTAGATTGTGATCACGCTGGTATTATCGATCAATTTTATGACTTGATCCCAATGATTTAGAATAGGGGATCGTCTTCAAAGTTCATCAGGAATCCATTTGATGAATCAAAAATAGTGATGAGAAGGTGGAAATGTAAGGTTGTTTGAGACTTGGGAGTACAAAGGGTTAATCCTTTCAGAAGCCAAGATGCGAATTTTCTGATAAATAATATGCAAGGCTTATTATTTGTGTGTACACATCATCCCAATCATCCTCCTCTAAACGTATCTTAATTCATTAAGCACCTGCATCTGTCTTCCAAACAAGTAGTTTCAAAGTGGTCGGTTAGGCTAAAAGTGTGGTTCATTTGTTTAGTATAAAGAATTTCAAACAAAACTCAGGACCAATCTTATGATTCAATTTTTATGACTTGGAACTATGGTATCTGATTTATAAATTTTTCAAAATTTTACCCAAAATTAACCTATAAATGCTCAAAGACAAATAAAATACAAGTGTAAGTACTGCAATCCCTACCCCATACTTGAACAATACAACGTCCTCGTTGTATAAATATTTATAAAATAAGTTTATGAAAAAGGAGTATTGGAACCGACTCCCCTGAGGTATTGTACAGGTGATTGCAGATGCTGAACTTGGAGCTCTCGGAATGGATCGTGAGATGTCATCGTTTCAAAGCGATCTTATTATTTTTTTTTTTTTTTTTTTATAAAAAGGACTGAAACAAAAGTCAGTCTTTCTGCACAATTATCAAATAAAACACGCAAAATCTCAAACAATATGGTTAGATAAACACACCAATTATAAAACACACCACAAATAAAAACACACTAAATAATCAAAATAAAAAGAAATCAAATCATAGTTTTGTTTTTTTGTTTTTGTTTTAGAAGTCACCCAAAATAAAAATAAATGACAAACAATACCATAAATGTCAATCCAAATCCTCAGGATCATCTAATCCATGCCCCTGCGGCTGATAGTCTCCTCCTGACGGATCGTAATAAGCCCCACTAGACTGTCCTGCTCCTCCCATCCTTTGATCCCATGTCGGATAGGGATAATGCGGGGGCGGCTGCCATCCTGCCTGCTGATACATGTGTCCCATGAACTGGTGTGTATCATCCAGGTAGTGTCCTAGGGCATTCGCCTCTTGCTGGCGACGCAAATCCATCTGGACCATTTGGTTATAGAGGAAATTTAAATTTACCTCTTGTTCCGGTCCTTGCTGGTCATGCTCGTGCTGGCGTCGTCGGCTCTGTCTGGAAGCAGAGGGCTGAGCTGCTTCTGTCCCAAATCCCGGTGGCGGAGTGGTGGTAGTAAAACCGATGAAATCGTATGTGTTCGGCGCCACCCTCCGAATCATAGATTTAAAATGTGATTCGGAGAGGATTTTTGGGTGCTCTGTTTTGACCGTGAGCATGTTGATGGAGGAAAAGTCGCCCAATTTCTTGGCGATCCGCGTAATCATGTTGCCTCCGCAAATTGGGCTAAGCGTGTTTTGCCCCTTTGCTCGCTCCCTAAAGAATACCGCGATAGCGTGTGGGAGGTGGTATTTTACTTCGGGGTTAATCGCTCCCCAATAGTGCTGGCAAATCCAAGTACGGGCATTTGTCAAACCCGAATGATTGATTCACGGTAAATGAGAGGAGACGGTGGAGCATTCGGTGGATAGGATTTTGGATTTGGGAGGCTTTATTATCTCGTGGTATTGTATTGTTGACGTTTGCTATTTCTTGAAAGAATGAACTGCATCGTCCTTCGCTGAAATCTCCTTTGTCGTAAGTCGAAAGATAAGCCGGGAAGTGTGGGTGAAATGCCAACTCCTCGGGGTAAAGGTCCAGGAGATACGCGAATTGGGCAAGGGACATATCATGCCAAGTTCCCATCAATCGGAAACGAATGTCTTCATCAGTTTCTTTCTCATATTTGAAAGTGGAAAGAAACTCTAGAGTTAGCTCCATATGCACGTTTTCGTTTATCCGGAAGATGTTGTTCCAAGCCTCGTCAATCACTACACCAAATATTGGATCTTCGAATTGTCGGATGAGGTAAGGTGCCAGTTTATCTGATATCCCAATTGCATCCAGCTTGTCCCAATCCACTGCTGGAGCAACATTCATATCTTTTTTAAGCAAAGTGCCCAAGACAAATTTGGCATCCCGGTCTTCATCCGAATCTCCGAATCTTAGATATGGATGATTTGATTTAGATGTTTTGAATTTGGTACCTGCAAATCAATTCAAGCAATAAGCCAAACAAGCAAGAAAATCAAGCTAAAATGGCCTGGCAGGAGGCAGGCGCGGTGCGCCCCTGGGACAGGCGCAGTGCGCCCTGCGGCTGCTTCGAATCTGCCTGTTCTAGTCGTTTTCAATTCAAGGTTTTGCTCAAATCCAGCCAATATACATGTATGCACTATGATTATTGATACAATAGACTACTCATATCACAAAACAAACAACAATTTCATCGAAAATCCACATTTAAAATTCTAGGGTTTGTTCTTCCCCAATTTGTAAAATTTGTGTGAATTTGATGTTTGTTTATGCAATTGAAGTTTGTAATTTAATCTACTAATCATATGCATCAATAATCATATCAAAACAACACCAAAATTGGGCTATAATCAAGAAAAACGAGATTCCAACTCAAGAACACATTTAGGAAGAAATTCAATCAATTTGAAATCAAAAACAATGTAATCTAGCAAGAAATCTTAGTATATAATGCAAAGAATAAGAAGGAAACAAGAAAACATACCCATAGATGAAGATTAAACAAGAAATTTGAAGCAAAAATGGAGGTTTTTCGGAGTTTTGGTCTTTCTCCTGTCGGCGGATCGCGCTAGATGGGAAGATGGCTTGTGACAAATGAAATAAACACCTGACCTGTATGTTTTGTACCTGTCATACGGCGCGGTGCGCCTCCTTCTAGGCGGGGTGCGCCCAGCGCCTGTATTCCCTTCTCGTTTTTTTTTTTTAAACAATTTCCTCTAATTTCATTTCTTGTTTTATTCATCTATTTTATTTTTACCACACATTTTATTTTATTTATATGTTATATTTTTCTATTTTCTTTATTTATTTATTTATTATTATTATTATTATTATTTTTTTTTTTTTTTTTAAAAAAAAAAAAATAAATAAAAATCAAATAAAAACAAAGGAAAAATAACACATACCAATCAAAAACTCGGGTTGCCTCCCGGAAGCGCTTCTTTTTCATAGATTTGGAGTCTTTTTAGCTGGACTCCATTCCACTCTAAGGTTCTACTGTTTGGAGTGGGATGTCTTCGCGTTCGTACTCGATGTGAACGCCTTCCTCGTACCGCTTAAGTCTGTGTCCGTTCACTTTGAAGGTCTCTCCTCCTTCCTTAAAAAGATCCACAGCCCCGTGTGGATACACTGCTTTTATTGTGAACGGACCATACCATCTTGTCCTCAGCTTTCCAGGGAATAGTCTTAAACGTGAATTATATAGTAAGACTTTTTCCCCTGGTTGGAAATCTTTGTTTCCTTTTAACCTTGAGTCGTGCCATCTTTTGGTCTTGTCTTTGTAAATTGCTGAATTTTCGTATGCGTCATTTCGTAGTTCATTTAGCTCATTTAATTGACACAAACGGTTAGTATTGACAAGATTGAAATCCATGTTACACGATTTCAAGGCCCAGAATGCCTTGTGTTCAACCTCAACTGGGAGGTGACAAGCTTTTCCATACACCAATTTGTAGGGGGTAGTGCCAGTAGGTGTTTTAAAAGCGGTTCGAAAAGCCCAGAGTGCATCATCAAGCTTTTCGGACCAATCTTTTCGACTAGTTCCCACGGATCTTTCCAAAATTCGTTTTAAAGCCCTGTTTGTGATCTCCGTTTGACCACTTGATTGCGGGTGATAAGGTGTGGATATTCGATGGGTTACCCCATACTTATTTAAAGCATTCTCCATTTGTTTGTTGCAGAAATGAGTACCCCTATCGCTTATAAGAGCTTTAGGAACACCAAAACGTGCAAAAATGGTTTTCAAAAATTTAACCACACCTCGAGCATCATTTGTGGGTAAAGCTTTTGCTTCAGCCCACTTTGATACGTAGTCAACCGCAACCAAAATATATTTGTTTCCTTGGGAATTAGGAAAAGGTCCCATAAAGTCAATACCCCATACATCGAAAATTTCACATACTTGTATGGAATGCAATGGCATTTCATTTTTGGATGAGATATTACCCGCTCGTTGACATGGATCGCATGTCTTGACGAAAGTTGTTGCGTCCTTGAAGATTGTGGGCCAATAAAAGCCTGCTTCAAACACTTTTCTCGCGGTGTAATTCGCTCCGTGATGTCCACCTGTAGGTCCTTGATGGCATTGCTTAAGTATGTCTGCAATTTCCCTCCCGTGTACACACCTCCTTATGATGTTATCCGGACATGATCGGAAAAGGTATGGCTCATCCCATAGGTAGTACTTGATGTCGGCAAAGAACTTTTTCTTCTGTTGATGAGTAAGCCCTTTGATCAGTACTTTGGCTGCAAGGTAGTTCACGATGTCCGCATACCAAGGGGTTTCCATTTTAACATGTATTGACATTACATGTTCTTCAGGGAAGGAATCGTTTACTTCCTTTTCTTTTCTCGCCTTCTGCTCCGCATTCTCCAGTCTTGACAAATGATCTGCTGCCAAATTCTCGGATCCTTTCTTGTCTTGAATTTCAATATCAAATTCTTGTAACAGCAAGACCCAACGAATTAAGCGGGGTTTGGCATCTTGCTTGTTGAACAGGTACTTGATTGCTGAGTGATCTGTATAGACAATGGTTTTTGATAAAATTAGATAAGGCCGAAATTTATCAAAAGCATACACTACTGCTAAGAGTTCTTTTTCAGTGGTAGTGTAGTTTTCTTGGGCAGGATTCAGAGTTTTGCTGATGTAGTAAATCGGCTTGAACTTCTTTTCGATTCTTTGGCCCAGGACGGCTCCCAACGCGATATCACTTGCGTCTGTCATTAGTTCAAAAGGTAGATTCCAGTCTGGGCCGATCATGATTGGAGCAGTGGTTAATTGAAGCTTCAAAAACTCAAAAGCATTAACACATTCATCATTAAAATCAAATTTTACATCATTTTGTAAAAGTTGTGTTAAAGGTTTTGTTATTTTAGAAAAATCTTTTATAAACCTCCGGTAAAAACCGGCATGTCCCAAGAAGCTTCTGACTCCTTTCACGTTGGTCGGTGGTGGAAGCTTAGCAATGACTTCAACCTTTGCTATGTCGACTTCAATCCCTCGACCCGACACTTTGTGGCCCAAGACTATTCCCTCTTTAACCATGAAGTGGCATTTCTCCCAATTGAGCACTAGATTGGTTTCTTCACATCGTTTAAGCATTTTGTCTAGATTAGACAAACAATTGGTAAATGAGTTACCAAAAAGTGAGAAGTCATCCATGAAAACCTCCATAGAGTTTTCCATCATGTCATGGAAGATTGCCGAGACACATCTTTGAAAAGTGGCTGGAGCATTGCATAGACCAAATGGCATTCTTCGGTATGCGAAGATTCCTTGAGGGCATGTGAACGTGGTCTTTTCTTGATCTTCTGGGTCAATGGGAATTTGAAAATAACCTGAAAAACCATCCAAAAAACAGTAATATGCTTTTCCTGATAAACGTTCAAGCATTTGATCAATGAAGGGAAGAGGAAAATGGTCTTTTCGTGTTGCATCGTTTAATTTGCGATAATCGATGCAAACCCGCCATCCAGTAACTGTTCTGGTAGGTATAACTTCATTCTTTTCGTTGGTAATGACGGTTATTCCTCCCTTCTTTGGAACGACATGGATAGGGCTGACCCATTTGCTGTCAGAAATCGGGTAGATGATACCCGCATCAAGTAGCTTCATTATCTCTTTATCCACCACCTCTTGCATTTTAGGGTTAAGTCTTCTTTGGTGCTGGGCCGATGGCTTTGAGTCTTCTTCCATCAGTATCTTGTGAGAGCATATGGTAGGGCTTATTCCCTTGATGTCTGAGATGCTCCATGCGATGGCATTCTTCCTTCTTTTTAGAACTTTCATAAGTTCTTCTTTCTCCTCTTGGCTCAATTCAGCAGAAATGACAACTGGGTGCTCTTTGGTCTCAGTCAAAAATGCATACTCCAAATGGTTTGGAAGTATTTTCAATTCTGGAATGCTCTGGTTCCTTGGAGAATTTTGTTTTGGAAGTATAGTTTCATCTTGGTCAGCAAAATGAGGTTCATCTTTCAATAGTTCTTCCAGTTCCTCCAGATCCTTTTCTGGATCGAAAGATTTCTCAGCAAGTTGCATTTCATGACTGTGGTTTTCTTCTTGTATCGCCTTTGCCTCTTCTTCCAATAGCAAATCGAAAGTGTCGATATGGAAGACCGTGTCATCACTCATCGTCGAGTGTTTGATCGTATGGTCCATGCCAAAGGTGATGGCGTCAGTGCCAACCCTAATGGTTAGTTTTGTGTCATGGACGTCTATTAATGCTCTTGCTGTGGCCAAAAAGGGTCTTCCGAGAAGAATGGGAACTTCATCATCTTCCTCCATATCCAGTATGACGAAATCTACAGGAAAAACAAATTTGTCAACTTTAACAAGAAGATCTTCTACAATACCTCTTGGGTAAGTTACCGCCTTATTAGCAAGGTTAATTGCCATTCGGACTGGTTTCGGTTCTGGAAGATGTAATTTCTTGTAGAAAGAATATGGCATTAAATTTATGCTTGCACCCAAGTCTGCCAAACCATAGCTGCTAGCATGATTTCCAAATGTGCAAGGAAGATGTAAACCGCCGGGGTCTCCCACTTTCTCTGGTAAGTTCTTCATCATCGTAGCGTAGCATTTTTCACTTAATGTGACTAATGACACTTCTTCCATTTTCTTGCGGTTAGTGAGAAGGTCTTTGAGGAATTTGGCATACTTTGGCATTTGTGTGATTGCATTAACGAAAGGAATGTTGATGCTTAGCTGCTTTAGGTGTTCAAGGAATTTCTTGAATTCTTTGTCTTCTTTCTCTTTCTTCAACCGTTGAGGAAATGGAATGGTCGGTTGGTGCGTTTCTGTTGAAGATGTCTCTTTTGTTCCTTCGCCTCTTGTATGCTCATTATCTTTCTCCGCTTTACCTGTCTGTGATTCGAGAGTTGAATCGATGGTATTTTCCACGACTGCTGGTGGGATGATTTTACCGCTTCTGGTAGTTACTGCTTTGGCTTGGGCTCGTGGGTTCGGCTCGGTGTTGGTGGGAAGCGTCCCTGGTAATCTATCTTGCAAAACTTTGGATATTTGACCAATTTGGTTTTCGATGTTTTGAATGGAGGCTGCTTGATTTCTCAGTTGAACTTCGGTTGCTGAGTGTCTCTTTTCTGATCCTTCCATAAATTTGCCCAAAATGTCTTCTAAACTTGGCTTCTTTTCTTGGGTATGTTGTGGGTTGAATCCTGGTGGTGGCTGTTTATGTTGATGTTGATTATAAGGTTGTTGCTGGCGTTCGTACGGTGGTTGTTGCCTCTGTTGTTGGTTGTAAATATCATTTCCTCCCCGCCAGTTATTTCTTCGTATCGGGTAGTCGAATCTGTCTCCGGATGAGTAACATGCGTCTGCTTTCTTGTTACCGTCTTCATCGTAAGGACAGTCTTTTTGCAGGTGAGGACCGCTGCAGTTGTCACATCCTACTGCGATGGCATGGATGCTTTGATTCATTTTCTTTAGGTCTCTCCCAAATTGGTCCAGTCGGTTGTGTATGGCTGACATTCCTTCCACTGCTTCTTCTTTTAGCTTCCTTCGAGATGACGGATCTCTTGAGGAATGGTAGTGGTGTGAATGTTTTGCAAGTTCCTCAATTCTCTCGTAAGCATCTGTGGCGGTTAGGTTTATTAGTGGTCCTCGCCCGTCGAGTAATTGTCTGGTTTGTGTATTGATGCAGTCATAGAACTTTTGTACTTTCTGGTGTTTGTCCATATCGTGTTGTGGACAATCTTGAATCAATTCTTTGAATCGACTCCATGCTTGGTACAAAGTTTCATCTTCGTCTTGAAGGAAGTTCTGAATTTTTGCTTTCAGTTTATTTATTTTGGAAGGTGGAGTGTATTCTTCAATGAAATCATATTTTAATCCGTCCCAGGTAGTGATGGAACCTGGAGGTAGTCTCTTTAACCATTTCTTTGCACCTTCGCGTAGCGTCATTGGAAAAATTCGTAACATGATTGCGTCTGAGGAAATTCCTGGAATGTTGAAACAGTCAGTTATTTCCGTGACTTGCTCGATGTGTTCGACTGGATCTTCGTCTTCCGTCCCTTTGAAAGTAATTCCTTTTAGAGCGGAAAGATAATGGCCTTTAAGCTCAAAATTTGCATTTTCAGGAATTTTTGGGCGTATGAGGCTTGGTCCTGTTCCGTCTCTTGCTCGGTTGTAGTATGCTTTCAAGGTTGGTTCTGTTTCGTTTAATGGGGCAGCCATTTCTTCGATTGGTTCTTCCTTTGGGAAGATGCTTCGTCTTGTTTTTCTCCTTAAGTTAAATTCACGTTCTGGTTCGTTTAGTGCCGGTATAATGTTCGGTTGTGAATTTCGGGTCATAAACTGCACATAAGAAACTGTTTGCAAGTTGGGTGCGTTTTCTTTTTTTTTTATTTTAAATATTTTTTTTTTTTAAAAAGAATTAAATAATTTTAAAATTGAATATTTTTTTTTTTTTATAGAATTAATATTTTATAAAAATAACAAATGGAATAAAAAATTTAAAACTCTTTAAAACCTTTATGTAATTAATTAGTTATAACACCCGAATATCTTATCAAATCCACTATAATGCGTTGACTATCAAATAAAGAACGGCCAGGCAGGACAGTAGGGAGGCAGGACTCTTTCGGTCAATGACCTTTCGAAAATCCAACAACCAAACCGGATCTGTCTATTCTGACACCGTTCTCGTAAGTAGAATTACTAGCATGATAGTTGGATTGATAATCAATTTAGTTTGAAATAACTAAATAAATTGCAAGCGGGTCTTAAAATTATTTAGTAAACAAACATAGAGAAATACATGCAAGCTTTGAAACAAACTAGAAAAATTAACTTCCTACGGTAGAAACCGTAAAAAAGGATCGATTGACTAACAATTGTAAACAATAAAATTAATTGAATAATTCCCCGGCAACGGCGCCAAAAACTTGTTGTGTACAAAACAACTAACTAGTAGTTATAATAATTTTAAAGTCTTAATCAAATTATTTACCTAATTATAAGACTATTAAACTAACGAGCAAGTATTACTCGATCATTTAATAGTATAGTTTTGGTAAGTAAAGGTATCGAATTTCCACAGGGAATTAATAACTAACTTAAGGTTTTCAATTATCAATCAAACGGTTTAGAGGCGAGTTTTAGTGAAAACTCGTAAAACTAAGTTTTGATGCTTGTAAAGTGAACGAAATAATAAATAACAATTATCGTAACAACACAACAATTAAGAGATAATATGATCGAATTATAACAAGGAAAGCTTTCGCCTAGGATTTGTTGATTCATATAAATCTAAGTTGACTAGTTTTGACTATGTGCAATGAGTTAAAATAGGTAGCATTAAGTGATAGGATCATATGGTCAAGTCACCAATTCTATAATGTCTAAGTAAATATAGCACAATGGTCATGTAACTAAATAACTTATAATTATGAATAGTTAATATAATCTAGCATGCAAACATAGGCCATACCCTAATGGTCATAGTGATATGATCATACAATCAATGGTCATGAGTTGTAACTAAATATGATATAAGTTTTATTTCACTAATCAAGTTTATAACTAAAATAACGTCACTAGTTAAATGGTCAATAACTAGTCCAATGATATATAGGTGTCAATTACACATCAAAATGGTTCATATGATCGATAAGTTTAAATGGTCAATAAACTATAATCATATGACGAAGGTTATCAAGATTATAAACTTTAATCAAATTCAATATGTATAGCATGCAAATTATATAGTCTAACCGATATTTAACTCGAATCAAGAACTAGATCAACACAAATTTATATTAATGAATCAACATCTCCTAGGCAAAAGCTACAGGGAATCTAGCCTAGCATGGTATCAAATATACAACAATCATAAGAAGAATACATGATAAAAGATACCAACCGGTTAAAATCGACGAATCCTTGCAACAAATGAAGATCCTAGCTCCTTCTTGTAATGTAAATCACTCTCAAATACATTTATCACACATAAAATGTTGAAATACACGAAATATAGTAGTTCTAAAATGTCAAATGACTGATTTCTATCTTGGATTCTAACAATATATATCTAAATGGTCGTCCAAGGCTTTGTATTTATAGTTGGCGAATGTTCAGGGCGCGGTGCGCCTCCTTCTGGGCGGGGTGCGCCTGAGTGGATCAGATCTGGCAGAGATCTGGCAGTCTTTATCGCTGGAAAGGTCACGTGGTGGTTCGCTTTTCAGATCGGATCTGGGGCGCGGTGCGCCTCTATGAGGGCGGGGTGCGCCCTTGCACATGCGAGGTAACCTGGTTGAATCATTAGATGAACCCACGCGTGATTATTTTAATGCCAAGTTGTCGAAGTTGTCGAAGACTGGCATCACCCTAGGCGCGATGCGCCTGATTTATGGGCGGGGTGCGCCCTGGCTGAAATCAGAATTGCATCTTGTTTCGTTTAGCGCTCAAATCTCTTGTAAAATCCGATCTTTTGCTCCATATGTGTCTTTTAGCTACAAAATGTATTTTTTTAGCATATTAGGTATCTTTAGTTCATAAAATGTATGAAACTAAACTAAAATGACACTGATATCGCTCGGAAAATATGTATAATTAACGCGATATCATTCGACATCATCATGCGTTACTCTGTGAACTACTACGAGATATTATGTGTAACTTGAATGACTAAAATATTCCGAGCTATATATTAATTGATGTACACACGATGTTATAACTTAATTTAACATCAATGCAAATAAAATAAAAGATAAAGATCATGGTTTTACTCAGGTCGAGAGCAAGGCGCATGAGGTTCGGCCACGTGTAATATGTTCCTGCCACGTAATAACCACGTGGCAAATACGGGTTTATACCCTAGAAAGCGTATCCTTTATAAATAGTCGCAAAAACTGCAAAGAATCAAAGCAAGAAGCTAGTTGCAAACATGTCAGGAGCCCAGGGAACCCAACCGCCGGGAAGCACAACGGCGACGACGTACCATTCTGTACAGGGAGGAGAGAATCAGAGTCGAATGGATATTCACTCAAAAGAGGACGAAGGTATGGTTCAAATCGACAAAATACAAGACAAGGTGGAAGATTGTGCTGGGCGTGGTGGCCCCATATTCGGTGATGCAGTGTCAGCCACCGTTGAAGCTCTACAACAAGGCCGTCAAGACAAGCCGGACCCTGGTGTCACCGGCACCGGATAAATTTCTGGCTACAAATCCAAATGAAGCTGTTTCGTACTCTTTTGTGTAGTAATCTTTTGGTTTTCTTTGTTTCTAGTATTTAGCAGCTATATTTCTAGTCGAATGTAAAGAAATGGAAACTACTCGTTCGGATAGAACACAGCACCAACTCCTACCTATTTTGTTCGCCGAAAAGTTTGTATGTTTTTAGCAAATATCAATATATAATACTTCAAAAAGTTGATTATAAAAGTTGGGAAATTAATTGTCATTTGTCAACACAACTGAAGATACAACTTGGCCAAGGCAATGAGAGATATTTTGGCAAAAGGTGCATCTTGTTGAAGATTGGGTAAAGCTATACGAGTATCTCCAATGCTGGACTCGAGTCCATAGCATTGGCGGTTTGGCACGGCATTATGCCCCGTCAACAAGCTATAAACCCCTCATCTTTTATGAGCTTTTTCTCATTACAAATCTTATGAATATATTATCCACGATCCTTGTAAATATTCTCATTGTCCATAAACCTTATAGATGGATTATACATGTTTTATGTTTCTTAATTTAGTTCATTTGTATTATTATTAAAATATAAATACTTGATGATATCAATGATAAATAGTAGTACTTATAGATAAAAATATTGAATATAAGATCCTCGTTTATCAAAATATAGATGGACTCCACATGTTTCTTAATTTTAAGTTATTTCATTCTCTTTAAGTTAATTCATTCTATTATTACATTTATGAATAAAGAATAATATTTATCGGTAAAAATATAAAGTAAAATAATCCTCATTTATCAAAATATGGATTTGCCAATGTGATATATACAATTGAGTGCCAACCGCTTATAAATAATTTTTTTACTTTTTATATAACTATAAACTAAGAATAATAAAAGTAAATATTTCGTTTTAAGCGCCGAGATTTTTAATGATATAGTTTGTTTTATATTTTATCATGTACTTTTTACTGATTTAATCTAATATTAAAAATATAATAGGATAGAAAACAAAATTAAATGACATGACATGTGAAATAGAGATTAAACAAAGAGGTATAGGGAGTGCTTGGAAAAAATTGGTAATCGGAAGCTAAAAATTATAGTTTTTGTTTATACGAATGTGTTTACTTAGGTAAAACTAGCGGTTAGCTTTTCAATATGTAAATTAATATAGAAATAAAAAACTAGAAATCTTCAAAAACTATTTAAAATTTTTTTAAATTAAGAGTTTTTTATTTAAAATAAAACAAACTTACTGCCAGAAAGAAATTTCCTTATTAGGTTTTTTCTTTCTTAAAAGCTTTCACAGGCCCCATGTCAAATACCATATCTTGTCAAATACCTTACCTCCATAAAATGGGAAGTGATTTACACAATAATTTTTAGCCATACATACTATTTGATACATTTTATGCATACAACACAATAACATGGTTAAAGCATAGATTGTTGTGTATGAAAAAATTTGTTGTGTACAAATCACTTCCCTAAAATTATAGCATTTTGAATAGAATTTCTTCGGCTAAACAAAACGTAAGTAACATGCGGGGCCACTAGTTTTGTATTATGAACCGCTTTGTGGCTACGGAACGGTCTCTTTCACATAAGCAGATCAGCACTCACTGTGGGAATAAAAATTAAGTACCGGTTTGTTAGTGTTACGGAGCTTTAAAGAATACCATAGCGGATGCTCTAAAGTTTGGCGGTGTAGATCATCTTCAATTTGGATGATATTTTGATATTTTGCTTGCTGGTAGCAATATAGAGTTCCTTCATGAAACTAAGAAAAAGGTTGTCAGGTCAGATTAATGAGATTAAAGATTGTAGAAGGGACTGAACACAATCTAAGGAGTTTTTGAAATCTTTAGAACTCTTATTTTTTGTTACTAAAATAAATACTCTGATGAGTTTTATAAATGCTAGTTTGATAATTTTAATCAGTTTTGACCCGTAACTCTACTCTGTATATATCACTCAAAACAAGTCAGTGGCACTTGGTACACAGCCAACCTTCCATTCAAAATTTTCAAATAGGTTAAGAACACGAAGCTTTGTATAGACATAAGAAGAGTACATGGTATAACTTAAGAGAACAACTTTCTATTGCACTTGTCACATTTAATCTTTTACTTTTTGGAAGAACCGAAACCTCCAAATCCCATCATAGCTGCAACATCAGGGTCTACCTCGATTTCCTCCTCTACTGCCTTCTCTTTCTGTTCAACAAAAACATCACATCATTCACTAAGCCTTAACTTAATTACAATTTTAAATTATTATACCAGTGACAGTGACAGTGACAGTGACAGTGACAGTGACAGTGACAGTGACAGTGACAGTGACAGTGACAGTAACACTGACCTTCTTTTCTTTTTTCCTTTCTCGCCTTTGACGCTTTCTTTCCTCCTCTTCTTGTTGTTGTTTTAAGATCCGGTCATCAAGATCTAATATATAACAACATTAGCAACAAAAAAGAATAAAAAAAAAACTGATTAATGAACCAACTTAATCCTAGCTGGTAGTACCTTGTTCGGTGAATGTTCCTGGGTCTTTTCGTTTCTTGAGGTTTTCAAATCGCTGTTGAACCTGTCCCACATAAAAGAAAAAGAATTTAACACGGTCTATGGTATTTTTCCAATGAAAAAAATGTGCATGTTTGCCACCATATTTAATACCTGTTCAAGAGATGCACGTTCTACCCGCATAGACATTCCCAAGGCTCTTTGATCTGTAGCAAAATAACAATAAACATATTTAAATAATTAAATCATATGTTAAATGATGAATTTACACAAGTAATTACTTACGCTTCTTCCCATTGATATGGTCCAAATAGTTTGCAGAATCTTTCACTACACATTCACAAACAGAACAGAAGTATCCAGCCTGCATACGATTAATTAAATACATGGTTTTTAAATATGCATCCCAATTCAACACAAAAGGGATATTTAGAATACATGAACATTGAGCAATAAAAAGTCTATAAGATTTACCTGCTGGCTAAGGGGTGCAATTGGAGTGACAACCTATAAAGAAGAAAGGTAAGAAGGGTCAGAATAAAATGCTCAATAGAATTTATTATATACTAAAAATAAGCAGCAGAGAAATTTTCATGGTGGGAGTTTGAAGGGTTTAAATCTTGTCAGACAGTAATGCCACATGTGTGTACTATATACAGATATGTATAGAGACATGTTTGAGCATATACATGTGTCAAGAAAAGTAGATAACAAACAAAAGAGAACACAAGCTTAAGCTAATCGTTTATATACTTTTCATAACTGATCACTTTGTTATAAATAGAAGATTTTCATTTCATTAATAAGCAAAATATAGGACAATTTCAAAAACTTTTTGCCATGGTAAAACGTTATCGAATTAAACAACATTATCTGTGAGGCCATTCAGATGAAAAAGGTACAATGAAGGAACAAAAAGATGCAGAGACTTTTGGCAGTACTTGAATTATATATAGGGAATCATTATATTCCAACACATCAAACAGAAGACGTTGTTAAAGGCCCTAAACTTGCTAGATCAATGGTACATAAACACTTAATTTCCAGTATTGAAATTTTAGTGCCTAATTAGTTCAGAACTAACTTCTGGATAACTCATAAACAAAAAGTGAAGGGGCTAACCTGAGTCTTTCCCAGGCGAGAGTCAAGATCCACTTCATAATCTCTATGCTTCAAGGGTTTCCTTTGTACTGCCGGACCTTTTGCTGCAATCAAAGTTTAAAATTAATCTTCTTAAAATTTTTGAGTAGCCAAAAATAGTGTGTATGCAATATGAAATCCAATTAGGTTGCAATGTGCAAAACAAGAACGTGGGAAATGGGAGTATTTCTCCTTTATGATCCAAAACTGAAGCGAACTAAATTTACATTTTCCAAACACACCAACTTTATGTTGTGTCTCATTACAGCACTCTCTTCATGAATCAAGTTGTAATACGTGAAGGTGAAGCAGTTAAATGTTTCCTTTAAGGCAGAACATGTGACAGAAATTGATGTCTTTACTTACATTTAGAACGGCCTTCCAACTCCTGAATCACGAACGAAGACAACAAACCATTAGCAGAAATCAAAATGAAAATGCACAAAATCAAACAAAATCAGCAAGCAGCGATATAAGAACCTTTTCTTCACGCTCACGAGCGCGCTGCAAATACTCTTCTTTGTCGAATTTCCTTCTGAAAGTGTTGTCAACTCCAGCAGTCTACATACAAAGATTGGAACTATTATACTAAGACAAACCAAACAATAAAATAAACTTATGAAATCTGTTAATTGCAAAACCTGATAAAATCTTATTAAAGGAAAGGGAGGGGAGAGAGAGAAGCTTACATTGTTGGGTTGAGCCATTGCTTGGAATCAATTAGGGCTTGACGACCAGGTGGTATCTCTCAGTCAATTAAAATCGAGATTGGGTGCGAAATAATGCTGAAAACCTTAACTATAACTGCGTACTAGTCGTTGCGCGAGATAGAAGAAGATGGAGGAGGATTTTATTCAATCTGGGGATAAACTTAAAACCCTAATTCTATTTCCGGTAGATCAGAGGAACACCGGAACTCCAAACGAATAAAAAACTTCGACCTGGAATCGAGATTGAGCTCACGAATCTACGGCCTATTCTCCAAAAAGAATTGGTAACGTTAGAAAATAGATTAAAACTTAGAGTAAATTACAATAATGGTCCATGTGGTTTGCATGAAATTGCAATAATCGACCAACTTTTTAAAAAACCTCGAAAATGGTCCAAATGTTTCGATTTACTTTCAATAATGGTCCAAATGTCAAGTTAAAAGACAATTTTACCCTTTTAAATTTCTTTTTCATTTTTATTTAATTGTATAATTATTAAATGAATTTAAAAAAAAACAATTCTAACCCCACCCCACCCCCACCCCCACCCCCCAACAACTCTCTCTCTCCGCTCGTCTCTCTCTTGGTGCGTGTAAACTGCTACTACCATCGCCTCCTTTCTCTCTTTCCCTCTTCCTCCTTCTCAGCCGCCACTCTCCTTCTACACCTCCCTTCTTCTTCAATCTACTACTACCACCGCCGGATTTCGCTCTCAATCAGCCGCCACTCTCCTTCTGCACCTCCCTTATTCTTCAATCTACTACTACCACCGCCGGATTTCGCTCTCAATCACCGTCAGATATCACTCCAGCGTTTCTCTCACCTTCTTCATCTATCGAGTCACCACCGTAAACTGCTACTACCATCGCAACACGAGGTGTCGTTTCCCCTACTAAACTCCTCTTATACAATACGAAGAGAGAAAGAGAGAATAGAGATAGAGGGAACAGAGAAAGCAGATAATCGGTGGTTGGTTTCTGTGGTTCTTTTCCGGGAGAATCGGTCTTCATCTCCGTCTCAGAGGAGGAGCTAGCAGAAGACAAAAGAAGAAGACGAACGAGCAATAGGTGGAGGCGGGTTTACAAACATACCATCCGTGGGTGGAGGTGGGTTTAAGAGTTATTCAACTGAAAAGTGATATAAAATTTATTCACATGTTTTTTAGTCTTTAAATATGTTGCATTTCTGTACCTTGAGGTTATCACCTCCATTTCAATTCACTGAATAAAGTTCAAAGCTTTAAGCTTGCATACTCTCTTTTTCGTTTGCATACTCTGTTTTTCGTTTGCTATTTCATTGCCAATCAAAGTTGCAGGTTGTGAAAAACCAACAGAAGGCTAGAATGGAACTTAAGGGGTGGAAGTAGATTTGAGGATTTATAAGTTGTGGAGCTAAACGAAAGTGGAGACTGGAGATTTAGGAATAATCGGGTATTCATGATCTATTGCGGTCTCTTGTAAAGGTGAACGCACCTCTTGCACTTTCTCTAGCCCCTGTTTGTACCATACGATTAAACACCATACGATTGTTATAAACAGAACATTCAATCAAATTCAGTTTTTTAAATTAACACATCGAGCAAATAAATGATTTTAAACTACACAGACTTGAAGAAAGTATTATGGGCGGATCTTCTAGAACTTGATAAACGATTACATAAATGCATATGGTGTTTTGTGATTGCGTGTTATTTCAAAATTGAGAGTTTCAAATAGTACCTGCTTAACCCAGTTCTGTGCGCTTTCGTCTAATCCTTCTGTGAACATGTTTATGAAGAGAGAACGAAGGAACAAGGAAACTGAATTAGCTAATCCTCGATGAAATCATTTCATCCTTAAAAGGCACCATCGGTTTGTAGTTGCAGGTTTTCTTACACGCCGGAAAAAATGGTGGAGATGGGGATGTTCTGTTCTTGATAAACCAGAAAAGAAGAGAGAGAGAGAGAGAGAGATGCAGGGGGTGGGGGTGGGGTGTGGTGGGGTATTTTTCTTTTTTTTTTTAATTACTAAAATAAATAAAACATTAAAATAAAAATGAAAAAGAAATTAAAAAGGGTAAATTGGTCTTTTTACTTTTTTTTACTTATTTTTGGACAATTATTGAAAGTAAATCGAAACATTTGGACCATTTTCGAGGTTTTTTAAAAAGTTGGTCGATTATTGCAATTACATGCAAACCACATGGACCATTATTGTAATTTACTCTTAAAACTTAAAAACAACGATTTTTGAATGGGGAAATGACTTATTAGGGTAACTAACTAGTTGGTTTTTTCACGTTTAGTCACTTTTTTTTTCGTGTTTTATTTGCCATTGAACTATTTATTTTGTTCATGATACATCCTTACAACTTGGAATAACAGGTTACAGCCTAATTGACATCTATTTTGTTCACATTTGGTCACTTTCCTTTTTTATTTGTGCTTTATTTGCCATTAAACTATTTATATTGTTCAACCTAAATCCTTATGTCAGACAATAACAAGTAGTGTCGGTTTAATCACTCAACATCGTAATACAAGTATTACATGGGTTGATTACGTGTATCCTGACCCCTTGATCACCTTATAGCAAGCTACAGAATACCGATAAATTGTAAAATATGAATGACCACTTGATAAATCAACGAGCCATTAAGCATGCTACGAAAAACTTCTTGGATTAAAAAAAGTAAACAACTTTGCTGACAACCGAGTCCAAAAATAAAAATCCCAAAGTGTTTTTTAAAGGAAAAATGAGTTATAAGGATAAGAATACACGTAATGAACCCACGTACTACTTGTATTACGACATTGCGTGATTAAACCAACACTATTTGTTATTGTCGGTCATAATGATTTAGGTTAAACAATATAAATAGTTTAATGGCAAATAAAGCACGAATAAAAAAGGAAAGTGACCAAATGTGAACAAAATAGATGTCAATTAGGCTGTAACATGCTATTCCAGGTTGTAAGGATGTATCATGAACAAAATAGATAGTTCAATGGCAAATAAAGCACGAAAAAAAGTGACTAAACGTAAACAAATCAACTAGTTGGTTACCTTAATAAGTCATTTTCCCTTTTTGAATTTATTCGCATGATAGTTTTTAGAGTAATAAACAAATTTGGCTAAGGTGATTTAGCATTTCTTTAAAAATACTAAAAAATAATTGCAATCATCATTTTAGCTATAATTTTAGTAGATGATATCTATAAAATTTGTAGATCTTCTACGAAATCATAATAACGGTATTTTTTTTACCTGATTTTTATAGATACTAATCAAATTTTAGCTATAATTTTAGTAGATGATATCTATAAAATTTGTAGATCTTCTACGAAATCATAATAACGGTATTTTTATCTGATTTTTATAGATACTAATCAAATTTTGCAAATATTGTCTACAAAAATCACTGTTTCATTGTTTTGAGTATAAAAACTCGATTTTTACATTGTGCTATATTATTGTTGTTGTTGTTGTTGTTGTTGTTGTTTAATTAACTCATTAAGTATTTTAATTTGTTGCAATATTGATAATTTGATCGGTCAGTCAGGTTGTCTACTGACGTGTCATGGTAACGTGTCAGTTTTTGCTGACGTGACACTAATATGACATGATGACTTGACATAATGTCAAAATCGAAAAAAACATAAAAAATAGTGACTTAATTGCAAAAGAAAAAAATACAGTGTCAAACTAAAATAAAATAAAATATAATGAATTAATTGCAAAAAAACACAATGTCAAACTCAAAATTTTAGAAAAAAATAATTTGTTTTGTAACTTGTACATCGCGCATTATATATATATATATATATATATATATATATATATATATATATATATATATATATATATATATATATATATATATATATATATATATATATATATACATATATATAATACTAGGTTATTAATTCGTATACTACACGGGTTGGAAAATAAAATTGCAAAAATAAACAACAAAATTCAAAGAGATAGTTACAATTCATAAATCTAGAAAAGCTTATTTGCATACATAAAAATCCTTAATGTAATATGTTATTTTCACACATTAAAACATACAAAGTCATACACACAATCACTTGTAATATCATACACACACAATGTGACATATACACACAATCTCCAAAACAATAAAATGTGAAAAGGAAAATATCCAGTTAATGGATAACACCATATGAAAATTCAATTCACTTTTAATACATCATCTCCAATATAGTTCTATAATCTTTTAGCTTTATACTGATTGGGAAATTGATCAATAATTCAATTAGACAATCTCGAAAAATCAAATATTGAAGTTGCAAACCCTAATAAAAATGAATCCATCCTTTCTTTTTAGTGGATAAATAGAGGGTGGGAATCCGAATTTCTATAAAAAAAACAAAATTGGAAATGTTAAAAGTTACACATAAGTATAGTAAAGTAAAATGTTTAGTTTTTCTAACATTTTTCAGGTATGCGATTTAGGAAATGCTTTTTCTATAAAAAAAAACAAAATTGGAAATGTTAAAAGTTACACATAAGTATAGTAAAGTAAAATGTTTAGTTTTTCTAACATTTTTCAGGTATGCGATTTAGGAAATGCTTAATAAGTCCTGTTTTACTCTCCCAATAAATTAACATTTAGCCATATATAAAATAAAATAATGAAAAGTACTTAGTATAAAATTGTCTTCCGCATTCGAGTTTTTAATTTGCAGCCCAACCTGTAGTATGTTTTTAACATTTGCACCAATTAAGCATATACATAATAAAAGGTTTATTTGAAAAATGGACATAAAGGAATTTGCGGTATAATGATATGAATATTACTATGCACACCATCCACGTTATTAGTAGCATTCAGATCCTAATCAAGAATGCAAATTTTCCAGGTCCATGCCAACAAATATTAGGTTTAAATAAGTGTGATTATTAAAGTATTTGCTAGAAAACAAAAGGACAAAAAAAGACATATTCAATTTCAAAACATCATGTAAGTATAAACTTTGGTCAAATTGATCGTGAAAAAACTCAGATTTGCAGAGGCTAGCTGAACTTAAATATTCATTGTCTTCTCCTGGAAACAACAATAGCAAATAATAATTTATTTATTGGACAACTTAATGCTTTTATGCAGGCTTGTTTTTTCATGAAAAAATATGACATGTTGAAGTTTCAAATAAGAGATAGATATACAAAGTTAATTAATGAACATGTAGGATCACCTAAATCGGCAAATATTATTTCCAAGTAAATAAATCTATAATGTTTGTTTAGCCAAAATTAGAAATTACAATCATTCATAATCGTTTAAGCTTTCTAGCGGATTTGTATGGGGGATGATTTTTGTACATCAAACTCTACATTGTCATCCGGCTTAATAGCAATTTTCATATTTCATTATGAACTTGAAATCTTTTATGGATTTTTCCAACAAAATGGTCAATGACATATTTTGCTAGGATTCATTATAATCTTATGATCTCAAACAACACATAATCGATCAACTCATTATCGAGATATGCATGAAGATGCTGATAATGATGTTTGTAGAGTTCTTCTGCATGATGATACAACAATGATATTTTCAGATTGAAAACCAACGAGATATAATTTAGATGCTGATAAAATGCTTTTATAGTTTTCCAATTTAAAATACATAGAACTTAACAATGTTATTTGGTACTGCATGCAACTGAAGCAACAACACGACTTGAAACATGGGACCGAAGGTTGACAGAAAAGCAATCAAAAGTAATACTTGATACGTCTGTCTAATTTCAAATTCAAGATTTGAGGTCATAGGCATCCTGAATAACATCATTGTTGATTTTCAGGACAAAACTTATTCATGTAAAAATGGAAATTATCTAGTTTACCTTGTGGCTTGTGGGTGTGTCATATGCTTCTTAAAATATTTAAGACTGGTAATTGTTCTAATATGATTATCAAAGCCTTCCATACATATAGTTAATGTGATATATACAAGGAGTTTGTCAACCCTCTTCCTGTCATTTGTGAATTGGATTAACTTGGTAATATAATGATTGTTAAAGCACCAATAGTGGATAAGCGTCGACCATATAGGCTCAGAAACAATGATCATATTTTGTTGCAAATGGAGGGCCCAATTGTAAATGAGTGTTCTCGATGCCACCAAAAATGTCATACAATGAACAAACGTATATCCTTTGCCCTAACCCATAAAGAAGACCTTCAACAAGTCTTTAAAAAAATACATCCACTAACAGTTTGGTTTTGGTTAATGGTGCCCCTATAATAAAGTTTTAATTTCGTAAGGGTCTCTATAAGGGTTATCCATTTTCCCCTTTTTATGTATATTAATGATGGAGAGTTTTCATGTAGCTTTTCAGAGAGCCATGGAGTGAGGTTTCTTTAGAGGTATCTCCATTGGTTTGGGTACTTTTGTTCATATATCACACTTATTTTATGTTGATGATGCAATTTTTATTGAAAATATAAGAAGTAAAAAATTACTAATATTATTCGAATTCTTCAATATTTATGTCCTAGGTCTGATTTAAAAATAAACCCACATAAAAGAAAATCAAAGGGAGTCTATGTGGATACTTCTGAGGTTGAGGTTATGTCAACTAGCATTGGGTGTGCAACAATAAAGACACGGTTTTTTTACCTTGGTTTAATATTTGGTGGGAATATGTCGAGGTTAGAGGCTTGACGAGATGTGTTTCACCAAATTTCCCAATTGGAAGATAAAATTTGTTTATTGGTGGTAGATTGACTTTGCTAAAATTGGTTATTGGGTCGCTTCCACATAATTTATGTGCTTATATAAGGCTACAACGGGTATTTTATCTAAAGTATAGTTCTTGCAAAGCAATTTGTTTTTAGTGGATGAATTGGAAGATAAGAAGATGACATGGCTAAGTTGGAAAAAGTGATGGCTCGGATGTTTGTTGAACTTAATGTTGGTAGTCTGTTGGCTCTAAATTAGGTTATCATGTTTAAATGGGTTTAGTGTTTTCAATCTAACCCTAATGTGTTTTGGGTTAGGACGGTGAAGGCTTTTCATAGAGATCATGGTTTTATTGGTTGCAATTTGCCTAGTAATAGGAATTTCATTTGAATAGACATTCTTTAAGTCGTGGTTCAATTATGTAATCATAGTGTTTATATTTTCTCTAAGTGTAAAAAGTGCATTCGAGATGGCTCACTTACTTCGTTTTAGGAAGATACTTGCTTCAAACATGCCTTCTTAAAGTCTCAATTTCTTAGATTGTTTGCTATAAAGTTGAATAAAACAGATTTAAGTTATGGCAAAACTAAGTCAATGCGGTTGCTTGGAGTCGTTTCGTAGAAGTCTAAAAGGGTGGGGGAAGTAAAACATGGGTTGATTTCGAGCCCTTGAGTGTTTCCGTTTCTCTATCTTATCTTAAGGATTATTGATTTTGGTCTTTGATGGGGTTATGTGATTTTTTTATTGTGTCAACACGAGCTTTTATTGAACGAGCATATGCTGGTCACGAGTTCTACCCCTACTCGATGGATTTAATTTTTCTCGATTAAGATGAATATTTTTACTTGGTGTTATGGCTTTGGATAAACTCTCTATTAACTCAATTTTAAACAGTCGAGGGTTGGATATTCCCTTCTTTCTTTGCCTTCTTTGTGATCGGGGGTGGGGGGACTAACGACTTGTTTTTTTTGGCTATGCCTTGGTTATTGCTCAAGTTGGTAGATGGTGGGGGTTGGTTGTAGGGCCCACATTTATGTCTTATACTGATTGCTTGTCTTGGTTCTTTTGTCCCCGTCTGCAAAAGAATATGAAGCACCATTTAGAATGTGTTTTTCATTCTTTATGGTGGCATATTTAGGTGTTTGGAAATACTCGGTTTTTTTAGTAGGAGTCAACCAAGAAATACATGTTTATTTGATAGAGTTGATACTTAGTCTTTCATTTGGTGTAATAATAGGAATAAAATGACTTATGTTAATTGGGTTGGTTGCCTTCAAGGCTACAAACTTGCTATTACTTGATGTAACTCTGTTCCTTTTCTTTTGTGTAGCTGCCTGCTAGTTTAATAAAATTATCACGGTTAAAAAAAATCTCAATTTAGTTATTGTTTCATAAATTGACTCTTATTATTTACAAGGTCTAAATGTTGGATAATGATATAATTGTACACCATTACCATCTATGCCATCCCAACACCGGTCAATCTCATGCGGTCGCGCCCCATCGTCACCACTACCCTATCAAGTCCAAATCGAGTTGTTTGATTATGTGCAAATTTTCTAGTATTAAGAACGTCTCATTGCGATGGATTTGATGTTATCAAAATCACATAAAATGGTGGCTTAAATTTGATCATATTGTGTATGAGTGGATTTGAGGATTATGTATAGTGATACTGAAATTTGTTATCATCGAAATTCACCATTTACAAAAATATACTGAAATTGCACACAAAGATTACTTAAACTCTAAAAAAAACGTACTTTATGGTTTCTGAGAATATATGTGAGTGCAACTTTCGGTAGTAATTATTGAAGCATGCCAAAACCACTTGGATGTGCATTTTTAGCATTATTAGAAAGTTTCTGTATGTTTGCCCAAAATAAGAATCTACACATAAGTTTTCAAATCTTGACACCATGTTTTTACTTTTAAAGGTATTATAATTGAGAATGGAGTAAATGCTGCTCACTTACTTCTTACTATTCTTTCTTGAGAAAAAAGATATCGGGGCATTAGAAAAGTCAAAAGTCACCTGTGGATCCTAAAACGTAACGTAGAACAGACTCGGTCTTTTACCCACGGATACTTAAATCTCACCCCTCCTAACCCCTTTCGCTACAACACCGTCTTTGTGAAAATGTCGAGATCATCTATCTTCTTCACGTTAGCAACCCTAGCTCTCTTCTTCTTCGCATCGGCCCTAGCTGATGTCGTCGTACTCACCGAAGACAACTTCGAGAAGGAGGTCGGTCAAGATCGTGGCGCTCTCGTCGAGTTCTACGCTCCTTGGTAATTCAACTCGTCTCATCTTACTAATCCTTTTCGCTCGATCCGATTATCTGAATCATTTTATGATTTTTTTTATTGTTGATAACTGACATATAGCCGGCGATCGCTCTATTTTACTAATTTTGTTTGTGGTAAATCAGCTTTGTGATTCATTTTTCTAGTGTTTTATATCTCTTTCAAGTGTATTTGATGAAGGGAACTTTCGATGTGGTCTCTATGTTTGCATCTACTTTCTTATCAACTGATTAGAAGAATGATATTGATTTTTTAGTTCTTTTGAGTTTTCAATGTGGTTGATCTAGATCTGAGTAAGGTTGAGTGATCTGAAGTGCTGTCAGTGGCTACGGTGGCTGACCGTGAGTGTTTGATTTGGAGCTAGAAATCGCAAGCAACTTAATCCGAATAAAGCTTGTCGCCAATACCGAACTTATTTTTTAGATGAAGTTGGTAGCTTTCTGTCTGAAAGCAAGGAGCAACAGTTAGCTAGTTTTATATGTTCTTGTGATAAATATGTATTTAGTTTGGTTATCCTTGTTCTGCCTTTCAGCCCTTTCTATGTTTCTCTATGTGCAAGTTTTGGTAAGTTAGATGTGGCATCTTTTGGTAGTGGAAATGGACTTTTATCAATTACACATAGTTTGTACCTAATATTTGTCATATGACTGCACATAGTTTGTGTCATAAGCTAATTCATGGTGCTGATGTTTGAATCATCTTAAGTGGAGGTATTCAAAGCGCTTTTACTTTCATTAGGTGTTGTATATTCTCGAATTGCATCTGAAACTCTCACACATACTCAAGCGTAATTGGTTATGTGTAGACACGAGTTGCTTCTGTATGCTTTTGAATTTTCTTCTTGAAATGTTAGCTAATATTTTAATTTTGATATTTCAATATATAACATTGAATTTTGACTTGTCTTATGTGGCAGGTGTGGGCACTGTAAAAAGCTTGCTCCTGAATATGAAAAACTTGGTGCAAGCTTCAAAAAATCAAAATCCATCTTGATCGGAAAGGTAAAACTTTGTACTTCTTGAACATATTCGTAAGATAAGTTTTCGCGATTTTAATTTGCTCACGTCAAGAATTTTATATTCCATTGCTTCATTTTTGTTCTAATCAACAATTGGATCGACAAATCATAGGATCTTGGAATCCTTCTTGGCTCTTGATATTGTAAAATTTTTATAGGCGGCTTGTTCCTTTTAAACATGATTTCATGCCACATTCATAACTTCTAATAAATGATTTTGGATCTCAACTATCATCTTGCCCCTTGGAAATGTGAAAGATACTCTAATCTAACACTCGAAACTTGATGACAATGTATAGTTACTGATTGGTTTTTAATGTAGATGGTTTATCATTCTAATGGCTTGTTATATAATATATTTACCTTGTTTGTCTTGGTAGGTGGACTGTGATGAGCATAAGGGTGTTTGTAGCAAATTTGGAGTTTCTGGATACCCCACCATTCAATGGTTCCCTAAGGGATCTTTGGAACCCAAAAAGTATGTCTCATTGTTTATTTACTTTATGCATTATTTACCATCCTGTCCTCTTTGCCCATTGAATCCTTTTTCATACCATTTTTTGTTACTAAAAACTGAAAAATCTTTCTTTAGGTATGAAGGCGCACGTACTGCTGAAGCACTTGTTGAGTTTGTAAACTCTGAAGGAGGTAATGAGTTATGGTAGTTATTTCATCATGAATTAAATTTATGAATTTTTTGTAAATAATATTTTGGGTACAGATTTATAGTTAACAGTGTTCAAAATTGCCATATTGTTTGATTTTCAGGGACCAATGTAAAGATAGCTTCAGTTCCCTCAAGTGTTGTAGTACTAAACTCTGATAACTTTGAGGAAATTGTATTGAATGGCAAAAAGGATGTGTTGGTTGAATTCTATGCACCCTGGTCAGTCATTTTTTATTTTGTTACATCTTTAATATTCTCCATGATCTTATTAATATTATTTCTTTATTCTTTTTCTAAATATCATAATGGAACTTTCAAAGTAGAATGCTATTACACTAGTTTCTTGATTATTATTGATTTGCATCTTACAATATTGTCCCTTGTTACAGGTGTGGACATTGCAAGAGCCTTGCTCCTGTAAGCATCTAAACTCTTACATTTAAGATTCTAACTGGATCCCAAGGCTGTCTTTGTTACACGGGACATGACTTGAGGAGGGCGTTTACGTCTTTTCACATACGAGAAACTGAAAGCGTGATCTTGTCTTCCACCTTTTTGTGTGGGACAAAAAATTACAATTTTCTTTTACCATTGACATCATTCCTAGACCTAGACACAGTACAACCTGTTCTGTCATGTCATGTCATGTCCTGTCCAGTGTAACAAATGGGGAGTAATACTGTAATAGTACAAATATCGTATATTAATCATCTTTCTTTTTATCAGACTTATGAAAGTCTTGCAGCCGCCTTCAAAAATGAGGAAGATGTAGTTATTGCCAATCTTGACGCCGACAGTCATAAGGATCTTGGCGAAAAGTAAGTAACATTAACAAATTTGGCTCTTTCTAGAATTTAAATCTTTATTACATAATTGAGTGTTTGTTTTTATATATTTTTGTCATTTATCATAAAGATTATTTCTGATGGTAGGTACGGTGTAAGTGGTTTCCCAACAATTAAGTTCTTCCCAAAGAACAACAAAGATGGTGAAGACTATGAAGGAGGACGCGATATCGATAGTTTTGTGACCTTCATCAACGAGAAATGTGGTACCAGTCGCGATGCCAAGGGGCAACTTACTTCCAATGTTGGTACCCTAACTTACAAATTTTTAAGCTTAAAAACAAAATATTTATTAATTATAAATCTAACATTTTGTTTTTGTGCTGAATGTAGGCTGGTCTAATCGCCGAATTGGATACCTTAGTGAAGGAATTTGTAACTGCTGGTAGTGATGAAAAGAAAGCATTATATGAGAAGATCGAGGAGGAAGTTGGAAAACTCACCGGCTCTGCTTCAAGGTTATCTTTTTTTGTTTATTTCAAGGATTATTATTTATAACATAAATATGGAAAATAATACTTTTTTTTTTGACTCTGTCAGATACGGAAAGATATATGTGAAAGCTGCCAAAAGTTGTTTGAGCAAAGGTGGTGATTATGCTAAGAATGAAATCCAACGTCTAGAACGTATTCTTGCTAAGGTAAAATTAAATTTTTATTAGCTTTTCGCATCAAGTTATGCCCTCATTATCTGACTGTATTTTATTATGTGTAATGTTGCAGTCGATTAGCCCTTCAAAGGCAGATGAGTTTACCCTCAAGAAAAACATTTTGTCAGCTTTTGCGTGATGAGTGATAGGATATTTGAGTGGTTACTACTACGAGTTCACACAGATATTTGATCTCCTCTAGATAGTGGTAGTCTCTGGAATTTACTTTGTTTTTTTGGATTTGGTCGGGACTTGTTAACAATAGGGGAGAGAATGGTCATTCTGTAGAACCACCAGAGTTCAAACATGTAAAACTTTCAAGGTTGGTGTCATTTATTTTTCGGAACTTACAGGAACCATACGTCTTGTTATTTGCAGATATTTTATTTCTGGGTTTTATTGGACTTACACATACACCAGCTTCATTTGTAAAACATGTAGATAGGTAAATAAATCAACTAGCATGCTATAACATATACAACAGGCTCAACGTTACTATATACCTTCAATAGAAAAAGTATAAAAAATGTCCAATATATTCAGTTTGGTCATTTACTATCTGACATGACCCACCAACACAAGCAGGAATGAAAAAATTAGTTGCATATGAACTCATGATTTTTATCCAAGAGTAATGTTATTAGACAAAAATTTCCCTTAATATTTTAATGTTTCAAAAGAACAATTTATAAAAAGTATGAAATCTTTTTCTTAATTTCATAGCATAAATGTCAGATTTCTTGGTACGGATATCAAAATTTCGTAGTACAGAAGTCTGGCTTTTGTCAAAAATTCAGCTATTTCGTAGGTATATGTATGCGAATTGGCAGTTTAATTTCGTAGGTGTCTCCTACAAATCCACAATTCTCACCTGTGAATTAAGGACTTCTCACCTGCAAAATAGGGATTTCACACGTCCTCAGAGGATTTTGTAGGTTTTATCTCAGAAATCTTTGTACAAGTAGGCAACTGATTTTAGTTTTTTTTTTTTGGTTTAAATAGATTTTCTATTTCGCAAGGTTGGCACCTGATTTTGCAGATGAAAAACCACTTCCGCTAGTGGGATCTACAACATCAGTGACTATTTTGGGAAGGTAAAGATCTTAAAAAAAACCTCTCATAATTATCTTATAATGTCCTATTGGGTTTTCATTTTAATATTATTTTTAATATATATATATATATATATATATATATATATATATATATATATATATATATATATATATTGTTTTTATTTAATTAATTAATTAATTTTGGTATTTATAATTTAAATACTTTTCTAACTTTTTGACGTTTAATTCAAATATAATTTCTAATATGTTTTCTTTAACGTTTTGTTCGTTTGCATTATTTAACGTTGTAATTTACTATTTTTCTAATTTTTGACGTTTTGGTTGAATACACTTTTATATATTTGTTCGTTTATATTATCAAATGTTGTAATATAGTGTTGTTCTAATTATTCTAATCGATCTATTTTTTGCATAAATGAAGATAATACAATACAATATTAAATTCTTAAATAATCATCAATCATCCAATACAACTCTTTCAGTGCTACGATAAGAGCGGGAATGATTCATGTACATTTGTAGTTGTCTTTCATACGGAGTAGCCCATTCAGATGCATTGTCATACTTGAAATAATTCCACTGTGGATAAATTGGAGGCATCAGGTATCATTCATTCAATGTAACTTTTCCTTAATGAGAACCGCAAACAATTGCAATTGCAATATGGGTGCGTTGATGTAACGGTGGAGGATTTGATTGAAGCGGTAAGTATGTCATGCTGCCTGTCGGGCTTAATATGTGTAGTGTCACGTTATAAAAGGAGGAAATCATGAGACCCATATCAGTACTTAGCCAATATTCGATGGGTGCAAACATATCCGTACGAAAAAAGTTTATAGAGTTATATATGCCACCCAAATATCCAATTCCAAACATGTTTTCATATTCTTCCTTGTAATTGTGTAACTTTTGCATCAAATTATATCGAACTGTCGCCCAGTCTTCTTCATCGTTACCGAGACAAGCAGATATCGCTCTAAAACCACAATTTCCATCAGGTTTCACATCTTGTATTTGACTGACGTAAGGATGAAATAAATTTGGCAATTCATTGATGAAGGGAATTGAACAATTTGATTTATTCTCGACCTAGGAACTATGCCTTGCTGGTTCTTTAAAACCAAAACCCCATGTTGGTTCTTTAAAACCGAAACCCCTTGAATCAATTGATATGCACTCTAATGAATGTCTAAGAATCTTATCTTATCATTCCTTTTATTTAGTGACATCTTACATGTGTAAGACATTGTCTTTCACTATAATTAAATGGATATATATATATATATATATATATATATATATATATATATATATATATATATATATATATATATATATATATATATATATAAACCGAAACCGATTAACCAAATCGAATAAACCGAAACTGATTAACCAATTTGAATAAACCAAAACCGATTTAATCGAACCTTATTTGGTTTGGTTAAATTAAACCGAAACCGCTTAACCAAACTGAATAAATCGAAACAAATTAAACTGAAATCGATTTAACCGAACATTATTTGGTTTTGGTTAAATTAAACCGAAATCGATTTAACCAAACCGAATAAACCGAAACCAATTAAACCGAAACCGATTTAACCGAACCTTATTTGGTTTGGTTACGATTAGTTTGGAAAAATTAAAAAATCCGACTTAAACCGAAACCCGATTTAATCGACCAAATAACACGCCTATATATATATATATATATATATATATATATATATATATATATATATATATATATATATATATATATATATATATATATATATATATATATATATATATATATATATATATATATATACGATCAAATGTGTATTGCAAGTATTGTGTGAATGTGTGATGAAATGTGGAGCGTCAGATCGAAACGATCTAAGGTTCTAGATTCAGGGTCCTAAACGTAAATATATAATAACTTAATTAATCAGTTTTTACAATTGAACCCCTAAAAAGGGTATTTTAGTCTATTAATCAAGAATTAAAAAAGGAAGTTCAGTTATTATCTCCTAATTTGGTGAGATTTTATTAGATAATTAATTGACTTATTATATTAATTTAAAAAATGTACAAAAAATTCATATTACGATAAACAAATATCGTCATTCGTTTATTTTTAAAAAACACGATTTTATTCTTAAAGAATATTAGAAGCATTTTTATAATGTAAAACAACCATTCTTATAACATAAACAACAATATATACAAAATTCTTGAAAAATATACACAACATTTTATACAGAAATATACAATATTCTTGAAGAATATACACAACATTCTATACTAAACTGGAAAAAAATGTATAATATTCTTAAAGAATATATACAACACTCTATACTAAAACAAAAAAATATAAACAATATTCTAAAACCATTAGTCCTCTCTTTTTTCAGCATTCATTCTTAAATAATGTTCTGGGTTCAGTCTTCATTCTTAAAGAATATCATCATTTATTCTTAAAGAATACAAAAAATCTCTTTTAATCATCAACCATCAAACACAACTTGCAAATTAATTATTTACGCATCTTTGTATTAAAAATGATATATACATTGACAACTATTCAATGGTAGTAGAACCATATACAAGCTCCAACTATTTAGACAAAAATCATTTATCATCCTTTTGAAAATCAGAAATATTAATTAAGATGTTAACGAATAAATAAATAGTGCACCTCCATCGCATTTGGATGAGTTACGATACAGACGATTCTAGCACCACAAAAAATTGGTAAGCCTTTATCTTGGAATTATTCACAAAAATTCCAAGGAATTTGGTTTCCAAAAGATTGTCGACCAACACTCATCAATTGCAGCAAAAATGCACAATGACTAATTAAATGTGTGAGGATGAAGTTTATAATTAAAAGAAGAAAAAACCTTACGTGGAAGATGATTTGCCCAAAAATTCCACAATAAGTTGATTTGCAGAAGATAATTTATAATTGAATCACCAATTGATTTGCCCAAAAAATCCACGACAAGTTGATTTGCCCAAAAAATCACCAATTGCCAATTGCCGTCAAGATGATTTGCGGAAGATGATTTATAATTGAATGAGGATGATTTGTCAAGAAATCACAGCAAGCTGTTATAATCGGATTACTCGCAGGAAAGAGAAGAGAGATAGAGGAGGCGGACGTGAAGAAGGCAAAGAGAGAGAAATAGGGTTGATAAAGATGATGACGGCTACTTAACTTTCTACCATAATTATAGCCTTTATTTTAGGTTAATTGATTTATTATTTTAGGATAGTAATTTAAATGAATGTAAAAATCTGAAATTACCTTTTTCAGTTGATTGGTCTACAATTGCTCATACACTCACACAATAATTAGTCTCCACATATGAATATATATATATATATATATATATATATATATATATATATATATATATATATATATATATATTAAAAATAATATTTAAAAAAACCCAATTGATGGGACATTATATGATAATTATGAAGTAGTTTTTTTACCAATACCTTTTTCGGAATGCGATAAATATTTTTAGTAAATGTTGAAAGAATCTTAGAAAAATTAGTCAAGTTATAATCTATTTTGGGATTTTCTTATTTAAACATTTGTATAACTATCATTATGTTTTTGGAAGTAATATTTATAATATGAGATTAGGGTTAAATATATGAAGTTAAATGTGTTTTTATTAGTTTATGTATTATAACATCTTAATATCTTCTTTTTACTACTATCGTAAGTTATTTATGATTCAACAATAACAATTTAGGGACCTTATCCACACAAGGTAGTTTTATATTATATAGTTAAACATTTTCTTAAAATAAGATATCATACTAAGAAAAGTTTATTGATTTTTAATATATTGAATGTACGAGAAAAATAAGATTTGAATATTCTAAAATACACAGATAAATACGATTGTTACTTTAGAATTAATTTCATAATATTCCTTTTAGTTTATTTATTTTTTTATAAACATCTAATTATCATATCAAAAAGTATATGATATCATATTAATATTTAGTAAACAAAGAAAAAGAGAAAAAAACAAATTAAGGAAACGTGTGATTGTCAGAGGCATGAACTAAAATAAAAACAAAATAGTTCCTCTCCCCACTCACTAAAGACTGTCTCCTCTGTATTTCCCACGTGACTTTGCCTTTCTCCACATTTTATTTTCCACTTTTATTGTTTGGACGTTTTTCTTGATAAAGTGTTATCCTTCATAAATAAAGTGATGATACTCTTTCACATCATATCATGTTCACTAATTTGAAGATCATTATGTTCAAAACTCAAAGGTGTTTATGTTGTCAAATGACAAGTACTTTGTTGTTGTTATGTAATGAAGTCTCACTTATTTGCTTTAGGATTTAACCTGATCGGAAAGAATAACTACTATTATTAAGCTGTAGTTAAGGCTTTCATTACTTGGTTATTCAAAGTTCGCTTTTGTTGGAAATTATAAAGGAAACCGGCAACTTAGCTAGTTTCTTTGTTCCACATAGCTCAGAGGAAGAATTTTAGTGGGTATAAGAATCATATGTCCTTATTCTTTAAAAGCTTTAGTGAGGGTCAAAGGACGGGTCATACCTACATGTCCCTAGACACAACCGGTGGATGTAAGGTTTGCGATCTAGCTGCACTTTTGAGTTGCTAGGAGCTAAGGGAGTTCTTTATTTTAAGGAGCTAGTGAGGGTCAAATGACGAGACAAACCCACACGTGCCTAGCCACATCCTGTGGATGCAAGGGATCTCTTTATTTTTTATCAAGGTCCCAGATTGGATCAGAATGAACCAACTCAGTCAAAGTTGACAACAAGTTGATTTCGTAGATAAGGTACTAAAACCTTCTAGTTATTTTTTTGGCACACAAATAATGGAAAGCTAGTGGCACCGCTTTAGATCTTACTCATCCTTGTTCCTTATATTACTTGGCATTCCCATAACGACCCTCATCATAATGCTACCTCCGATGGAGAATACAACATGACCTTCAATCGTCTAATCTCAATGGCCCCCAACCTTATACATTCTCTGGCGACATTGATATTGCTTCCTCTACTCCTTACATTAGTGTCCTTTCTCGTCTGACCGTCGACCACATTCATACAAAGGAAATTTCTTCTATAGTGCTCATACTAGTCCTACGCATCATGTGTGATCCTCATGTTATATGGATTATGTTTCTTTTACTCTTCTAGAAGGATCGGGCGGCTCATTGAGTTTGATATTATGGGAAATCAAGAAGCCAACTAACCAATATGATAGTATTTAGACAAAATGGTCCATGTCTTAGGTGTGGTTAGACACACATACATACACACAACAAACACACACACACACACATATATATATATATACATATATATATATATATATATATATATATATATATATATATATATATATATATATACGGATAATGACTTAAAAGGGTAATGAAGTTTTAAAAATACACAAAAAGCACCATTAAACTTTCATTTGTACACAAAACACCATCAAAGTATACATTTTGTACACATTACATCATCATAATATACATTTTGTATATATTACACCATCAAAGTTGATTGGCTAATGCAGATGGACTCAATGTGAAATGTAAACAAACAAATAACTTTGATGATGTAATATGTACAAAATGTATAATTTGATGGTGTTTTGTGCACAAATAAAAGTTTAATGATATTTTTTATATATTTTTAAAACTTCGTTACCCTTTTAAGTCATTATCCCTATATATATATATATATATATATATATATATATATATATATATATATATATATATATATATATATATATATATATATATATATATATATATATATATAGAGAGAGAGAGAGAGAGAGAGAAAATGTTTTTGTTCCTACCTTTTATTCCTACTAATCTTCCTACCCATGTGAAATTGTGACATGTGTCTTAAAATATTATTAGTTTTATTAAATGTGACACTTGTCATAATTTCACATGGATAGGAATATGAGTAGGAATAAAAGGTAGTAATGAATACAATTACTCATATATATATATATATATATATATATATATATATATATATATATATATATATATATATATATATATATGTGTGTGTGTGTGTGTTTGTGTGTGTGTGTGTGTGTGTTTTGGAAACAAAATGGCACCTTAGGATGGCACTTTTACAAATTTGAAGGTCATTATTTATTATGTCAATATCTAGACCAATACAAAAGTATTGGCACAAAATGGTCCATGTAAATTCAAGGAGATCATGCATCCGAAACTAACACTTGTAAAGATAATGTGTTGAAGTATAAACTTAGCAATGCTAGTTAAGATGTCGAATTCGAAATAACCACAATAATTTTCATACTATTTTTACTTTAAAAGGTAAAAATAGTAAAAAGTGGATCATCTCCAACTCACCTCTATTTTTCATACTATTTTTAATTTAAAATGTATATTCCTAGCATATTTTTTTTCTTCATTTACAAAAATTGTCAAAATCTCCCTTTCTATTTATTAATTTTTAACATATAATTACTCTATCTTTCTATTGTAATAATATTCTAAATTATAATAGAGTTACTTTAAAATGTATATTCCTAGCATATTCTTTTTTCTTCATTTATAAAAATTATCCAAAATCTCCTCTTCTATTTATTAATTTTTAACATATAATTACTCTATATTTTATTGTAATAATATTCTAAATTATGTTATAAAAAACTTAATAACAAAATAATTTATTCGTATATAATTAATTTGAAGAAATTATGATTTTATCAATACAATTTTTTTAAAAATATACGTAAATTATGTTATCAAAAACTTAATTTTTTTAAATATACATAAAATTTCATATAAATTCGATATATAAATATTTAATTTTGATAATTATAATTAATTAATATCATTTAATAAATAACATGATTGCATATATATTTGTTGTTATATTTAAATAAACTAGAAATGTATAGAAATAAAAAATAGAGAACTAAAAATGACAGGTGAAACATTAACTTTATTTTTGGTGTAAATGAATAGTATTATTTTATATTTGGAGTAATACTATTCAAATACTCAAAAAGTAGAGTTGGGTTGGAGGAAAATGGAGTTAAAGAAAAGTATCTTTATTTTTAGAGATGGGTTGGAGATGCCCTAAGATGTTGGTTAATTAAATAAAGTAGATACCATGATTTTAATACCAAGCAAACACTTAGTTAAACCAAGTGTCCGATTAACTACTTAATCACCAAACAAACAAACACTTAGTTAAGCAAAATGTATGTTATGATCATAAACACTTGCAAAGTAGTTTGTTATAATGAGTTGGTTCCTAAACAAATATTGATTTTGAGTGTAAATCAATCATCACACTGTCCAAGAACACTGTATAACTCCATCAAGATTTCACATGGGCATCAAGCCCAACACCTTGAATCAAACAAGAAGCTGTTAACAAGTTACGCAAAACATATGGAGAAAACGATATTTGAGATGAAGATGTTTGATCTGAACACCTAATGACCTAAATAATAAGATTTATTATTGAACTATCAAGCTAAATAGTAAAAAAAAAAAAAAAAAAGATTTGAAAGGAAGATGCTCGAAATTGAAGATTTTTTTTTGATAAATGTAATGATTTTTGAAACACTAAAAGATTGTCAAAATTAAAAAAATTAATAATGTAATGTCTTTCGTGTCACACCAACACCATTCAACTCAGCATGATAGTAACCAAACAGACTATTTTTGTGAAATGATCAACAATATACAAAATTTAAATCTATAATGTTTGGTCTAAAATAAAAAATATTATAATATCGAAGTTGTAAAGAAAAACATTTTTTTTTTTTTTTTGTCTTTCGCCCTAAAATAAATTAGAAAAACAAATAGTTGTTAGATATGGATATCACGTAAACATCACGTAAAGAGTTAACGCTAGACATGTTGCACATTAGTTAATTCTATATAAATTATATAAAAATAAAGATCGAATAACTAAATCTCTTAAAAGAAGTTGAAATATCTAAATAAAACGATTATAAAACTTGCGTTATCTAGTGTAAACCGTAAGGCTCTGTTTACGACGGAATAAATAGTAACGGAAAATCTCAAATGTGGCCCACAACGTATGTTGGAGACTGGAGGAAGCATGTGAGGTGACGGTTTTATGGAAAAATATAAATAATAACGTTACATTATCAATATCAGAAAAAGACTATAAAGTCATAAAGATATCAGATCCATTTGAAAATGGTGCAACATTGGATCCTCTTGTTGTATTATTTTTTGGCACAGTGATAATGCAAGGGTAGTGGCACCGCTTCGGATCGTACTCGTCCTTGATCCTTATATTATTTGGCATTCCCATTACGACCATTTTTCATCACCACCATTGACGCCGCCGCTGATCAGACGGGAGAATGGAGGACGTCGAGACCTGCAGTAACAATGCAAGCATACAACATGACCGTCAATCGTCCGACTTCAATGCCCCCCAACCTTGCACATTCTCCGACGACATCGACAGCGCTGCCTCTATTCCTTACGACAGTGCTCCTTCCACTCCTGGCCGTGGACCACCGCATTCTTACGGAGGAGGATTCTTCTACAGTGCTCCTGCTAGTCCTACGCATCATGGATCTTCCTCGTGTTTTTCGAATATGGACTCCGTTTCTTTTACTCCTCTAGAGGGTTCGGGCGGCTCCTTTGAGTTCGAGTTTACAGTAAGGCAAGAAGCCAGCGGACCAGGTCCCACCGGATCCATGAGTTCTGCTGACGAACTCTTCTTGAACGGCCAGATCCGTCCAATGAAGCTATCCTCTCACCTTCAACGTCCTCAGGATCTAGCTCCGTTGATCGACGTTCTGGAAAACGATGGCGGTGATGAAAATGATAAGTTTGGTAGAGGCAGAGATTTGAAGTCTCGAGACAGATCCAAACCGTTAAGGAGAAGAGCTAGATCTATGTCGCCGTTAAGGACGAACAGTGCATTTGAGTGGCTGGAGGAATTCCAGGATGGAAGAGAATCTACTGAAATCAACGAAATCAAGGAGCAACTGGAAGCCGAAGAGAAGCAGAGAGTTGACGAAGATAATGAAATTCCATCGTCCGGTGCGTCATCGCGGTCATCCTCCATCGGCCGGAGCTCGAAACGATGGGTGTTTCTGAAGGAATTACTATATAGAAGTAAGAGCGAAGGACGAAACCGCACAAGTAGCAACAAGAACAACAAGTTGTGGTCCACATTGTCTTTTTCCCCTTCTGCTAACAAAGATAAGAAATCAACCAAACCGGTAGAGGGAAGCAGCACGGCGAAGGCGGCACCGCCTAAAACCACCACAAAGAAAGCAGTGAACGGGGTAGGCAGGAATAGGAAGAGGAGCTTGGGACGTTCAGCACATGAACTGCATTACACTAAAAATCGAGCACAGGCGGAGGAGATGCGAAAGAAGACGTATCTGCCGTACAGACCAGGGTTGTTGGGTTGCTTAGGGTTTAGTTCAAAGGGTTACGGAGCCATGAGTGGATTTGCAAGAGCTCTAAACACCGTTTCATCCAGTTAATTATTTGCCGTCCTAACAAAATCCAGTTAATTATTTGGGTGATTTTGGACATAGTTGATGGGTTGTATAGAAATTTTCTTCTGCACACCAATGTTTCAATCTCAGTCAACCTATGTTGATGTGTTGTATACATATATATAATCATTATTAGTTTTGTAGATTCTTTCAAGTCGAGCATTATACATAGGGCTGGCAAAAATGTATCGTGGAGAACCAACCAACATGTTACCCAACATGTTACCAACCGTACCAATAAAGTTGGTAGCTAACATGTTTGGTAACCAATATGTTTGGTTGGTAGTACCATACCAATTAAGCAATCTTGGTACGGTAACGGTACAAAATTTTGAATACCACGGTTATACCGTACCAACCAATTCATATATATATATATATATATATATATATATATATATATATATATATATATATATATATATATATATATATATATATATATATATAATTCTTGTATTTTTATGTTTTATAGGAGTAATAACTAACAAGTCACACTCGGAAATGAATTACTAAAACCACTTTTAATACTAATTCTTTTTTCAAACAACTAGATATTAAAATCAAACTAATAACACAAGCGACTAGCACGTAAGCGATGATAAGTTAGGGAAAACAATACTAAAAGAAAACTTTTTGGTATATACCAATACCAATATGTACCAACCAAACTTGTTGGTAGCCAAATAAGTTGGTACCAAGTATATTTGGTACAGTACTGGTATTTAAATTTTTGTGCAAATTATAATTGGTACAGTACACGGTATAGAAGAAAAAAGGCCGGTACCGTACCAATTCCACCCCTAATTATACATCAAAAAGTAGCTTTGATATACATTTTGAGCTATTTGAGCTCGTGCAATTTCTTAAGTCGTTATTTTTGTGTTGAATTAAAAAAAAAAAAAAAACATTACTCAGCCCCATTCGGTCAGATATATGAGTTTTTTTACGTCATACACAAAAAGTCTTAACAGTAACAGTGATGCTTTTAACCTTAGTTGGTATAAAAAGTGAAACTAATCTAAACCATTGTCCAACTCTAACAGCATTCAAATCATCCGATTATTTACATATTCATATTTCAGACCATTCCTAGACATCAACTACTACGTTTTTGGTCATATATTTACCTCCTAACTCTGACTTGGTTGATGAGATTCTTTAAATCCCACATTAGAACCATTCTTGCTCTTATCTTTCTTTTTGGTCTTTGTGAGGTCGCCCACATGAGAAATCTGCATGTTCACACAAAAACACACACATCTTTCATCAGCAAACAGATAATTTTTATTTTCTATAATCTTGTTGTACTTACAATGTGGGATTTCCACTCCATTTGTGTATTCTCATTTAAAACATCAGTAGATTGTGATTGGCTGCGAACATGCCAGAATATGTGGATGAGTACTGCAGCATCAAGAGCAGCATATTCCAGCTGTACATGCATTTATATGCCACGTGTTAGAAGTCTGTACACATTTTTATTTGCTACAAGCATAATAAACAATGACATGAACATGGAAAAAAAAACAAAAACAAACCTGATTTTGGGTCAAAGGCCGGTCTTCCCAATTACTGTTTCTTCTTGTCTTGTTTAAACCAACGCCCAATATTTCCTGTATTTTAAATCAAGAAAAAGTGAGGAAACATATTTTACATTACAAAATAACAAATTTTCTTGTTTTGTTTACCTTTGTGAGACCTGAAAGGCCACCACGTGGCTCTTTGAATATGTTCTGAATATCCAATAGCATTTCAAAGCGCTTGAAACAATCAAAATCTTCATACGATTGAGATAGTTGTTTCATGTCACATTGAAAATTATAACCTGCACAATCAACAAATGAAATTGCTTTTTATCTAAATGACATTGTCTTAATTTCATATAATTTTTATAGTATTATGTTGTAATGAGAAGAAATGGAAGTAGGATGCTATAATAAACAAAACAATAAAAGTATATTGCTATTTCATAAAATTTTAAGCTGTCTCATACCAAGCTTTAAAATTCGAGGCGAATGAAAAATGCGGATTAGACAGCTGTCCAAAACATCAGGGGCATCATGGGACAACTTTATCAAGTCAATGATGAAGACCATCTTCTCAGAAGCAATTTGCATAATGGAAACCTGTAACATGGAAATTAATTTAATTCAAGTGCTACTAAATATAAAAAAACTAGAAAAATTTTAATTGGTTAATAAGAAATAGGGTTACTACCTTATTGGCCTTACTTCCCTTTTCATAATTAGGCTTCCATTCACAATCAAGTCCAACAACTTTACATCCCTCAATATGACACGTGGCTTCATGTAGACCAATCAGCTCATCAACCCAAACAATGTTATCAATTGCCAGCTCATCAAGATGCAGATACCGAATATGTGGAAGGCTTGCCTCAGCTTCTGTACACCACCACAAAATACTCAATAAAAACAGTTAAATGTTCCAAAATTAAATCCATTGTCTATATAAAGCTAAAATTGTGAGTGTTATAGTTGACATACCTTTTGCCTTCATGAAACCTTCAAGAGAGTATTTATCACAAAGTTCATCTACCTTTTCTGAGTAACCAGCTTCCATTGCCAAATAAACCTTAAAGACATTATTATAAGACAAACAAATATCATCGATAAAAAGTTTATGTACCTACTACAGAAAGTCAAATGGGAAGTCAACTACCAAATATTCAAGAAGTTGCCTATCAGATTTAGCCCTCATTTCTGCTATGTCCCAGCATCCCTTTTCTGCTAGCTTCTTAAGTGTGCTACAATACAACAGAATACATTGTTACTATATGAAAAATCAAGATTTTTAATATCTTGAATAAAAAATAAAATTACCTTTCTTTACCCATTTGATATACTTGTGGAAATTCTTCACGGAGGTCATTTTTCTTTATCAAATCATAAGCTTGTTTTATCATCTTTCTGTCTACATAACCCTTAATGAGTACACAAATCATTGGCTTCCCAATAAATGTGGCCCATTTTTCTGCTGCTCTATATTCTTTATTTTCCAACATCATATGAAGAAAAGACTCTCCAGAATGACGAATAGATAGATGTTCTAGAAGAGTGACAGCTGCCATGTAAGATTGAGACTGTAACAACTTAGAAATAAACTGTTCAATAAAGACATCCGCTGTATCTTCAATCTTATCATTCTTTTGAAACATAACCTCTTTGATATCTGTAAGTTTAATGTCAAAAACTTCAAGAATCTTTACAAGTATCCTGTCATCATGAATTTTGTCACCACGAACAGCAATTATGAATAATTGTGTCGCAAACAACTTTGCTTCATGTGAATCTTCAATTGTGGTTCCTTTTTTTAAGAAACGACGAAGGGCAGCTATCATTAGATGACTAAAACCTTCACAATGTGATTCAAATATAGGCAGTAAAGAGAGACAATGAGCAACAAATACAGCAGGTCCAGGTTTTGGTAGATTGTGTAAAGCTTGAAGGACTTGATGCTGAAGGGCAAAAAACTTTGCAGTTGCCTTGCATGTGCCTGATACATCTAAGATTTTAGTAACATTCAAAGGAAATTTACTGACCTGTAAGAAATTCAAAAAAATGGAGGAAAGAAGAGCTTTACCATAAACGTAACATTCTTTCAGAAGATATAAGAAGACTACTGGAGAAACATTGGTGAGATCAGAATAGGCATGCAGGGTTATGGGCCATTCTTGGTGAGTTTCGTCATCAACACCCATAATTGAAACTGTGAACCCCTAGACAAGGTAAAAGAGCAGCATGCGTAAGTTAATAGAGCTCGATTATCAAAATATTCAATCATTAGAATGGTAACCAATGACAAAATTATCACTAATCTGGGAAACAGAAAACATAAATACTTCGTATGGAAATCCAAAATGCACGATAATTACATATTTTCGTTGCAAAATCGATGGTGTTTTACGAGAACATGAATGTTATGAGAAGATAGTCTACTGAACACCAGATGATACTTGTGCAAGCGAAAACAAAAATGTTTTTTAATGAAACAAGCAAGCACATTAACCTAACACAAAACTGGCATCATGAGAGCTATGTTGAGCGAAATCCCAAGGTTTTAACAACAGTACAGAAAAGCCATTCTTCTATTTTCTCCAGAAATAAGCTAAAATCAGACGATTATTAAGTCGAATGAATACACAATCAAGAAAACCCAATTTACATAGCACTTTAAACATCAGAAAAGTGATCAATTAAAATTCTAATTGACATTGATGGAGCAAACAAGCTTACTTGTATTTCTTCGCAAATCCAGAATAGAGGTCTTTGATGTTTTTCTGCAAACTAGGGAGAAAGGAGAAGGGAAGTAAACAGACGACCAGTTCAATCCATAGATATTTTGCATTACTTGTGAATTAGTTCTTTGTGTGTTTTTAATTTGAAGAATTGAAGATCACAAAAACCCTAAAGAACGGGTGCTGGATGGGTATGGCCCACCTGATATTGTTACCAGAAATGGTAACACGATTCTCTGTCCTCCTTTGGTACCATCCTCGTGTTCCAGGCAATGACTGCTTACAAACCTAAATTAAAACAATAAAACACAAATTAAAGGAAAACGATAATTAAAGACGACAAATGAAAAAACGTAAAAAATACAACTAAAACCACGTTACAAAACAAACATATAAACTATAAACGTCAATCCTTCAAGCTATACAAGTTGCTGTCGGATTCGTTGTTGGAAAACTCATCTTCGTCGTCTTGGATATATTCCTCTGATTCGTCATCAGTCGACGCGAACAACTCTTCATCTGCGACATCGACGCTTTCAATATCATTCCTGTAGACATGCTCCGCCAAATCAGCTTGAAGGTTGTGGTGCAACTCGCGGTTGCGTACCTTCACTCTATTTGCTAGGTATTCAGGCGTGTCAAAACCGAGTGGTTCACGATGTGGCAAAACTTCGTTTTCATAAAACCGGAATATCACTTTGCTTTCGTCTTCTAAAATCATATTGTGTTATATGATGCACACGTACATTATCAATTTAATTTTTTGTCGTCTCAAGTACGTGTCGGATTGCTAACTATGTAAAAACGTCTTTTGAGAACGTCGAACGCTCGTTCTATATACTTCCTGGCTCCATTGGCGGAATATTATTGGGGCAGGGGTTGTTCCCCCCCCCCCCCCCCCCCCCAACAAAATTTGGTGTTTAATATAAAAAATTTATATTATATGTGAACAAAAAATTTATATGTTTCTTTTGACCCTCCAAGTAAAAAATAAAAAAAGAAGGGGTTTTCTTATTCAATTGCCGATTACGTAACATCTCTAAAACCCTTGCCTATTGTCGGCAAGTTCCTTTTTCCAATTGCTGAATACGCCACTACAGTTTACACGATCAAGATTCAAATGGGTTAGAGGAGAAAAAAAAGTCAAGAATTAAAGGTATGTTACAATTTACACAATCAAGAAATCAAGATTTATATTGCTATTTGCGGATAACGGTACGTTTACAATGGAATTGGATAATTAAATTAATGTTTCGGTAATAATGTTATCAATTAATGTTATTTAACTCCTATTTGATCATAACTCCTTGCGTAAGTTTGGTTTCTGGTAATAATTGTGATCATAGCCCATGACCAATGCATACAATCAATGTTGTCGTCGATCATCCCTGGTAACACATGCTTGTTTTCGTGAGCCAAATCATCCCTGGTAACACATGGCTTACGTAAATATCGTTTACCGTAAATCAGCATGATAGCCTTTGAAAACTTGTAAAGTGTCTCTCGTGACGTTCTTTCAGACATACGTAGATACTCATCCCACGCGTCACCTCCTAAACCCATGCCTACTTGTTGGAATGCCGATGTGCGTATCGGAGAAAACCCCTTTGTATCTCTTCATCCCACCATTGATGGAAATAATTGTATCGTGATTCCAAATCGGCAACAATGCCTAAAAACAATTGTTTACTCATTCAGTACCTTTGTCGGAACTTAGTTGCGTAGATGACGTTATCAGCAAAATAGTCTTGAATTAAACGATTGCAGCCTTCTTCATGTTCTCTATGTAAAGGAGCACCTCGTCGTCTCAGCACACGTGAACTTCCCGCTTCGTTTTCATAGTATCATATCGTGTGTTACATTATTTTCTCGACAAATTCCATTTGCGGGATTAGATTAGTGTCCTCGGATGAAGTTGAAGATCACGACAAAGATTGCAAAGACATTTTAAATTTTGGTATTTGAAAGAATTTTTTGGGTACGAGTTATGTAAAAATAGGTGTGTGTGTGTTTGTTTGTTTGTTTGTTTGTTTGTATGTATGTATGTATGTATGTATGTATGTATGTATATATGGAATAAAATTTAGAAAATAATTAAAAAAAATTAACCGTTGAATAAATAGAGGCGTGGGGGGGGGGGGGGGTGGTTTGAAAATTTCGGTTGTTGACCCCATGCGGCGTCCCAAACCCTCACCAACCCACGCCCCGCAGTCACCCACCCAAGTGGGGCGGTGTACTCACGAGGGGTTTTGGGTCTACGTCAGAGGCTCAGAGCCCGCATGGTGCTCGTTGACCGTTCCGGTTAGTCTATGAAATGTTTTATTTTTTAAAATTAATTTTTTTAGTTTAGTTTAATTTAATTATATTATTTGTTTAATTAAAAAAAGTGAATGGTAGTGAGGGTTTACCATTTTCAACATTTTAAAGAGGTGAAGGGTAAGTGAGAATTTATTAAGATGACGCCTGTAGGCCGGGTAAAAAGTGAGTAGTAGTGTCGTGTGAGGGTTTACCACTCCTTTTGGTCTTAGTAATAAAAGGGAAAAATGTTACCTTTTTACATTTTATAGGTCAGATATTTAAAGGTTAATGTTATAAATTAATGATAGATTGTTTAGATTGTTTTGAAATATATATGTAAACTGAAAAATTATCGTCAAAAGGTAATAAATATTATACTCCGTAGTGTTTAATCCGTGAAAATTTGATATCAAAATGTGATAGTTACTTAAAAGTGTAAACAAATATCATATTCACCTCTTATAACACACGTTTAACATGTCAAAATTATCAAACATTGGATGATTATTCAAAAAACACTCTTAAACATGAAATGTTTGTCCAAGAAAACACTATTTGTCACTTCAAACTACCATTCTCCACCACCTTCTCCAGTCAAACCTGTAATTTTTGATCAAAACAATTATATCTTGGATCTTTTTGCAACAATCGACTTCTTCCCAAATGAGTAATAACTTAGCGACGTTTATGAGCACGGTCATGTGAAAGATGAATATATAAATTTTATTACCCATTTGGGATTGGAAAGCCATTCAGGAATGCATTGATCCGAAAAATAACTTAGAGATAATTCATATTGAACCATGCAAAAGTTTCGACGATGAGGTTATCGACGAGCTTTAACAACCAGAAAGAGCAAGTTTATAATTGACGGGAATACCTCCGACTTCACTATTATCCTTTGGCTTACTATACTACTGAATGACGTTTCAATTTCTTTTATTTTAAGATAAAAAATTGAAAGACAATATAAATAATTTGAATTATTTATCTTTCAAATTGTGTTAGATGATATATTTTCTAATTTTAGTAGAATATTTGACTTTTTATGAAAAAATAACATAACATAAATGAAAACTGTATTTATTGAAAACTATAAATTGTCTAACAAATTTAGTGTTGTAGATCGAACAATCAAATATAATCCATCCAGTTTAGGAAAACAACCATTGACAAGCCGAACATAGACGAAATATATATTCTGTCAACTCTTATTTTAGAGTAAAAGTTCATAAGATGGTGTTCATGAACGCCTCTAATTAGAAAGAAGTCAGTGTTGTTGAGGTTGATATAATAAACAACATATAGATCAAATAAGCAACAAAAACAAAAACAACAATTTAAAAAAGTCTCAATAGTTATGGATCCAATTAGACATTAGATCAACAAAAACAATACGAGATGTTTAGAGTGTTACCTTGATGTTGGAGACTAGTTATCAATGACACATAACTTTTAAGGTTGACTAACACAAAGCAATACCATAAAATTGTTAGACTTCTAACCGATCAACACCACTAGTTTTTCTTTCATTTACTTGAGATTGACGTAGAGAGGTGAAGAGAGAGAGAGAGAGAGAGAGAGAGAGAGAGAGAGAGAGAGAGAGAGAGAGAGAGAGAGAGAGAGAGAGTATGTGTGTGTATGTATGTATATGTGTCTGCGTGCGGATGGCGATGATAATAGGTCAAGGAAATGCAATTTTGGGTTTCAACTGTAATTTGATGAATGGAATGACAATTAGGCCTCATTTTATTTAGTGGTAATAGGGCTTTCTCAAAGCCTTTATTACCAACTAAAATAAAAGCCCAATAATTCAAGACTAATAACACATTTACTTAATTAACTACTTTTAGCTACTTGGTTAATAAATAAAGTATTTATTTATTTTATGTTACGCTTGACAAGTAAATAACAAATAACTTTAATGTTATTTATTTATGTTGGTACATAATAAATCTATACTTTATAAATACAAATTATTTGTTTGTTTGCATTTATGCTCTTTAGTATATGATTCCATAAATTCACATACGAACAACAACACAATTATTTTTGTCCCTTGCATATTAAACTTGACAGACTCATTGTTTGCAATGGATAATAGAAGTCAACTGCACAAACAATGGTAAGCATCTAAAAGTATAATCCCAAAACATATGTGAAATTTTTTCTCCTACAAAGCATCCACTAATTTTTCTAATGGTTAGTCATTATTTCTTAAGTATCCATTGTTATGAATATATTGTATATATTTGATGATGCAAATTAGTATATGAAAGTTATGTTTATATTGCTCATTGCTAACAGTCAATATTATCTAAGTAATCATTAATATTACAACTTAGACAAGCTGAGCTGTCAAGCAGCCAAGACTTATTTCTGCTATGAGTTGTTTATTTTATGTTTTAATGTCCATGTGTTTGATGATGAAGCTGTTCATTTTGAGTTGTCCACTAGAGTTGTTGCCCAAGATGATCATATTTAAAGTTGTCTAAAGTAAAGAAGTTTAGAATTATAAGATCCATTGAAGTAAAGAAGTTTATAAATACAAAATCCAAAAGAATAGAAGAAAAGGAATCATAGGTTACATCATCAATAACATGCAACCAATTATATCCAAAAAAGGAGTTAAATATCAAAGATATTTGTAAGTCCATATCCAGTTACTTTATCCTCTAATCATTATCATCAACAGCAGGTCAACAGTAATCACACACTGAAGAATAACTAAAAATATGAAAAAGATCTATAAGCGCTTATTGAACCATATAAATTTTGTTTATCTTATTCCTGGATCAATAAAGAAAAACGAGTTCGGAATTTACAGATATTTATGGCACATTGTTATTAAATCTCACCTTTATCGACCATATATTATTTCTTCTTCTTTTTTTTAAACGGAAAACATACACTCTCTCTAAACCTACTCCTAAATCTACACATTTTGTCCATAATGAGACTTGAATCCTCAACCACTTGGGGAGTGACACACATTTCTAACACCTTGATACCGCTAGGCCAAAGGCCATTTGGTGACCATATACTATTTTTGAGATGATAGAATAGCTTTCAAGTGGTAAAATCAACAAAGACACCTATATGTATGCTGATGAACCAGATATGCTATATGCTGGTTGACTTGAGAAGACCGTCATGTTTACTTGGTTTGATGCATGGATAAGAGTCTTTATCTATTTGCATCAATGCTGAACTGAAGTTGAAAGATAACATAATCCATGAGAAACAAGAAGAAATAAGTTTTTGAAAAAGGAGTTGGTGGAAAGGGAGAAGGTGATAATAGATCTGAAAGAGAAATATTTTTCATTAAACTTTGTTTTGAACTGTTCCCACAGTAAAGACTGGGTCAAGTCGGGACCCAACGCCTTACTGAACACTTGCCACCAATGTAGTGCATTACCGGTTAATTGATTTGTGGCAAACTCCACCTTATCCCCTTCAGCACACTTACTAATTCGAAACACCTTCTCTGTATGCATCAACCATTCCATAGCTTGAACCGGATTATCCGTCCCTGAAAACTCTTTGGCCTTGCAGCCCAAAAAAGTTTTATAAGTACATTCAATCTTTTTCCCAGAACTTCTTTCTCCTTGGACTTCTTTCTCATCACGAACTCTACTTCCCCCCTGACTCTCATTTTCAGGCTGCTTGTCGTGAACTTGTTTTGCAGCACTTTCATCACGTGCATTTATCAAAGTAGGTAATAGTTCACGTACCACATCGGCTACAATGGTGCGTAAATCTGGTGGATTTTCATTTGCTGGTCCACTCGCACCTCTTCCAACCGAGCCTTGAGAACGGGCCAGACCACCTCTCGATGCTCCACGCCCCGAATTTCCTCGTGTAGGATTACTTCTAATACCTCTCATACTTCAAAATTCAACAAACTATTAGGTTATATATAATAACAAAAACAAACTTATATATAACCAATTGCACAACACATCTACTATTTTTCAAGGTTTAAGTCCAGGAATCTATTCTACAGACACCTAGTTCACTTAAACCACGGCTCTGATACCAACTTGTAACACCCGACTTTTTAAAACTAAATACACCCCAAATTTTTCATTTTTTAAACTTGATTACAAACATACAAACCAATTATTTAGGTGTATAAGTTTATACAAAAGGGTACAAGTGTATCAAGGAGTACATGTCAAAATAAACTCCTTCAAAGCCGGGCTGCTACAACTTCAAGTCTATCCATGAACTATATCTTTACCCTTAGCAGGGTCACGCTCACCTGCAGGGACATTTCAAACATGTACTATGAGCCATAAAGCTCAATGAGTAATCATATAAACAATTTAACATGTAAATATATAATTAAGTTGTTAAAACTCAATACAATGTACATCCTTATTTGAATCAACCTTTGGATATTAATCCAATCTCCTAGCCACAAGGGCCGTTATTATTTGGATATCACATCCAATCTCCTAGCCATATAGGCCGTTTATTTTGGATATGGAATCCAATCTCCTAGCCACGAGGGCCGTTAGCATTTGGATACGAAACCCAATCTCCTAGCCACAAGGGCCGTTTACATTTGGATACGAAATCCAATCTCCTAGCCTCAAAGGCCGTTATACCATACCAATTGGGTAATTGACTAACTTATAGATTGCCATTTCAAATGCTAAGGCTACTTTCAAATTTCAAGAGTTCAATCAATATAAATATCACAACTGATATAAGAGAGATTACTCACCTGGTAATGAAGATTTATACAATCTAAACCGATATCACAAAAGCTCCAACGATCCTTCAAGTTCTCCCAACACCTACACGAACATATTTACACCAAGCAAAGGTGAATATGTTGTTTTTCAACCCTTCAAGCTCAAAGCTTGGTCACAACGGTTAAAACTCATAATTGGAAACATTCAACACATCTAAACCAGTGCATATGATCAAATTCCAACCATTCACTGGTGGTTCTTTACCACAACTCGAAACCAACTCCAAAAGACCAAAATCAATCTTTCAAAAGGGTTAGAATCGAAGACCTTACCTCCAATAAGCGGAATATCGAAAATTACTTCAATCCTTTGAGTTATAGCCTTCCGATTTGGTTCAAAAATGATTTGGGAAAAGTTTCTAGGGTTTAGAAGAGGTTTTGGTTTGAGAATTGTCCAAGAAATGGCTAAAAATCGCAATAAAAAGAGGTGGGGCTTGTGCGCAGCACAACCCGTGTCCAAAGTTACACGACCCGTGTAACTTTCGGTATACATTTGAAGTTTTAGTCTGCAGAACTACACGACCCGTGTAATTCACTGCATGCCCAACAAGTTCAAAAGACTTCCCTACACGACCCGTGTAATTCCTACACGACCCGTGTAACCTGCTTCTAGCATTTTTCAACTTCAAATTCCTTCCAAATGAAATTCTAACTATCCAAACTCTTGCAATAATCCGACTAATCTTAATTACCTTAAGATTAATATATAAATACTTACCGAAAGTAACGTGGTGTTACATCTAAGCTTCTAGAAAAACCTTTCTTTATAAACCCTAAATCCCAAGCTGATAAAATACAAGTTGGTATTGTGGAAAATAAGACAATGCGGTTGGGGGAACATTTGAACCGCCTTCATCCTGACTATGTCTTGATTTCGAAGAACCTCTTTTTTATTTTTTGCAGCTTGAATCCATTTGAAAAGAAAGAGTTCTTATAAAAATATAGAAAAGGGTTTGTGGAAAATTTGAAAGGAAGAGTGAAGAAGAAATGTGTGATTTTTAAAAAGGTAGATGATGTATTTGTAGAGTTTGGGGTAAATTAAATTTTGATTATTTTTCTTAACCATCACTAGCAGCTTCATCAACCCACAATTCACTCACCATCCGTCAAGCCGCATGTCACCTTACTGTGACGCCGACGGTCCCTTTCACCAACCCACGACCATCTATTGCCGATTCCACCCACCCTTATGGCAAATTACTCACTTATTGTATAGAAGGCGACTATAGCCTAAAAAATCGTTTTCATGTACACAACATTTTTCTCCTTATATAATAAGTTTCTTATGTTGTCTTTATTAAAACTAATTGAAATATTTAATTAATATAATGTATTTTCAAACTACATATCAAATCATACATAATATTTTATAGAAAAGTATACGTAGCAATAACATATTGAAGGATATGTTCCATGTAGGAAGAAGGAAATTCCTTTGAAATCATCACCAAGTCTCATACATCTTTTGAATAGTATATTGAAAAAGACCATATTCTGAAAATAGTATGCAAATAAAAAAATTATGTTTTTTTTATCACTTATCGATCTAATGAGCCATTCTTCTAATACATTATTATTATTGCTGATTTTGATTCCAATAAGAGGAATTTCTTTTTCCCACTCTACAACGAAATGAAATCATAATTTTCAATTGATAAATCTTATATAAAACTATATTTTGAGCTCCTTAACAATAAAGCAATAAAGCTACATGTTTATGTTTGTAAACAGGGAAAGACAAAAAACGACAATTGTTTACAAAAAAGGACGTAAAACGACAATTGTACACACGTTTGAGATTGAGCATGTAATCTTGGATTTTAGCCGATAATATCTATAAAATTTCTATGTTTTAGACTCATTTATAATAATGTCATAAGTCTTATGAACGAAAAAGGACATTGAGCATTAACGTACGATTATCATATTTTGTCAATTCAATAGATGATATTTTCTTACCGTAATTTTAATGAATTTTTTTTTTTCAGGGGGTGTTGTCATACTCTAAGATTATAGCATTGATTGAAAAGCTAGAAAAATAGTTATTTTCAACAACAAAAAACTAAACTAAAAAGTTATAGAAAACAGTTATGTTGTAAAATACGACGGATCCGAATTGACTTTAGACAATATTAGCTTAATGCGGAATATGATCAAAATTATCAAACGGTAATAATCACAACGAAATACGAATGAAGTAAATAAAATAGAGACACAAGGATTTACGTGGAAAACCCAAATCGGGAAAAACCACGGGCGGAGGAAGCCGAGAACCAATTCAATATACTTTGCGGTGTTTACAAAATGTTTGGAGAATATACAAATACAAAGAGTTTAAAAACAAAACTCTTATATATTTAAGAGAGAAAATTGGAAGATCTTATGAGAGATGTTGTGGTTTTGATGGTTTTTGGTGTGATTTGCATGAATGAGTTTCTACCCTTTATATAGGGTTTGTATTGCAATCCATTTTAGAAAAATGGCTCATATGTTGAATTCTTTGCAAACCACATTTGAAAATTGTTTAATAGCCTTTGAATCATCTTTAGCAGCCTTTGAATCATCTTTAGCAGCCTTTGAAAATAAGTTTTGTTGAATTTTGAAGACATATTCTTCAATCTCCACATTGACTTCAAAATGGAACTCATTTGCTAAAGCCAACAACTCTTCAAACTCCAAAACTCCATAAGAAACTGGAATCACCATATAGAGAAAAATTGATCCTGAAAAATGAAATACTTCCTCCACCACGAGCCTAATCATGCTCAACTACGATCAGAAATACCCATTAAGTCCAAACATAGTTTGAACTTGGATATTGGAAGACTCTTTGTGAACACATCAGCGGGATTATAATCTGTATCGATCTTTTCTATGACACAATCACCTTTTTCAATGATATCACGCACAAAATGATAACGAATATCAATGTGCTTTGTACGGTCATGAAACATCTGATCTTTACTCAAGAAGATAGCACTTTGATTATCACAGAATACTGTGGTAACCTTTATTCTATCATCGAGTTCTCTAAACAATCCTTTCAACCAAATATCTTCCTTAACTGCTTCTGTAATCGCCATGTATTCTGCCTCTATAGAAGACAGTGCAACTGTAGACTGTAGCTGGGCTTTCCAACTAATAGCACAACCCTTCAGTGTAAACACATACCCTGTAATGGATCTTCGTTTATCCAAGTCTTTGCCAAAATCTTAATCAACATATCCAACCACCCCAGTGTTAGATTGTCCATAGCGTAGACACATAGAAGACGTACCGCGTAGATAACGTAAGATCCACTATACTGCTTTCCAGTGTTCTCTTCCTGGGTTCGCCATATATCTACTAACCATGCTAACTGCATAAGCCAAATCAGGGCGTGTGCAGATCATAACATACATCAAAGATCCAACAGCACTAGAGTATGGTACGCGTGCCATGTACTCCATATCAGTCTTAGTAGTAGGACTTAAAGCGGATGATAACTTGAAATGAGCTGCAAAAGGTGTGTTGACAGGCTTTGCTTCATGCATATTAAAACGTATTAGGACTTTCTCAATGTAACCTTTTTGAGAAAGATGCAAGATCCTAGACTTCCTGCACGAACAATTTCCATACCTAAAATTTTCTTGGCAGCTCCTAAGTCCTTCATTTCAAAATCAGCTTTCAACTGGTCTTTTAACTTCTGAATCTCCTTCATATCTTTTGCTGCAATCAACATGTCATCCACGTACAAGAGTAAGTAGATCTTTGAACCATCGTCACCTTTCTTGAAATAAACGCAGCTATCATAGGTGCACCTGCTGAATTTGTGACTGGTCATGAAAGAATCAAACCTCTTGTACCATTGTCTAGGAGACTGCTTGAGGCCATAAAGAGATTTCTTCAATTTACATACATAGTCCTCCTTGCCAGGAACTACAAAACCTTCAGGTTGTTGCATGAAAATCTCTTCCTCAAGCTCACCATTTAAGAAAGCTGTAGTAACATCTAGTTGCTCCAACTCATAATCATTTGAAGCAACTAACCCCAACAATGCACGAATAGAAGTGTGTTTGACTACTGGGGAATATATGTCAGTATAGTCAATGCCTGGAATTTGACTGTAGCCTTTAGCTACCAATCGAGCTTTATATCTTGGTTTCTCATTCGGGTTAACAGGTTCTTTGAGCTTGTAGACCCACTTGCATTTAACTGGCCTTTTCCCTTTTGGAATAGGAACTAAATCCCAAGTACCATTTCTTTGCAAGGATTCCATATCATTATGCATAGCAATCATCCAATCACTTTAGTCTTTAGATTTGATAGCCTCATCATAATTTAGAGGCTCCGTTTCCGACTCAATATCATTAGCAACAATAAAAGCGTAAGAAACAAGTTCAGCTTCAGCATACCTTTTTGGAGGAACAATTTGTCTTCTCGGCCTATCTTTTGCAATGCTTCGAGTAGTAGCTTGTGGTTGTGAAATTGTTGTTTCTTCAACAACGACATGCTCATTTGGCAAGGAAGACTCTTGTTGCTCAACTGGACTCGGAATGGTGACAGGTGAAGTAGGAAACTCCACCTCCATTTGAGCTTTCTCTTCATTTGCTTTTGATGATGCGACTGTATCTTCTGTAGAGTCGGAAGTTTGATGAATCATAGCAGACTCGTCAAAAGTAACATCTCTTGAGATGATGATTTTATTTAGATCATTGCTCCATAACATGTAACCTTTAACTCCTGGATTATAACCAAGAAAGACACATTTAAGTGCTCTCGGTTCTAACTTCCCATTGTCAACTTGTGCATAAGCTGGACATCCGAAAGGTTTCAGATGTGTATAATCGGCAGGTTTCCCGGACCATAACTTATACAGAGTTTTCTTTTCGATTGCTCGTGATGGTGATCGGTTGATAACATAGCAAGCAGTAGAAGCAGCCTCCGCCCAAAAGGACTTTGGCAATTTGGAATTTGAAAGCATACATCTGACCTTCTCCATAATGGTGCGATTCATCCTTTCGGCTACACCATTTTGTTGAGGCGTATAGACTACCGTGCGATGTCGAGTAATGCCTTCCTTTCGACAATAGGCATTAAACTCTTCTGAGCAAAACTCTAGTCCATTATCCGTACGAAGATACTTTACCACCAATCCTGATTGCTTTTCAACCTGAACTTTCCAGTCTCTGAAGGTAGAGAAAACGTCTCCCTTATGTTTTAAGAAGAAATACCACACCTTCCTGGAGAAATCGTCAATGATAGTGAGCATATAGTTAGCTCCACCTTTAGAAGCAACTCGAGCTGGTCCACACAAATCCGAGTGGACATAGTCGAGTGGTCCTTTCGTTGTATGGATACCACTTGCAAACCTCACTCGTTTTGCCTTGCCATATACACAGTCTTCACAGAACTCCAAATCAACAATCTTTTGTTGTCCAAGTAAACCTCTTCGACTCAATTCTGACATGCCTTGAAAACTCATATGGCCAACTCGAAGGTGTCAAAGACGGGACTGATCTGGATCAAAAAGAGACTTTGAAACAACAACAGCATCACTCGAAATTGTTTGCCCGTCAAGAAAGTAGAGGTCGGAGGTTTTTCGATTGGCTCTCAGTTTGTCGGAACCATCTTTGAACACCCTGAGAACTCCACCTTTACCGACAAACTCGTATCCCTTTTTATCAAAGGAACTGAGAGATAACAAGTTTCTTCTGAGGTCAGGGACATATCTAATATCCCCAATGGTTCGGATAACGCCATCAAACATACGGATTCTGACTAAACCATGTCCAAGGACTGGACATGTAGTATTGTTACCCATCAACACATAGCCCTGGTTAACCTTTTAAAATGTGTAAAACCAACTTTTGTTGTGACACATATGAAAAGTACAACAAGAGTCGAGTATCCAATCACCAGTGGAATCCAGTTTATCTGAATAAACTGTCAAGAGTTCTCCAATACATTCGACCTCTGCTACATCGGCTTCACCCGAAGTGCTAGCTTGTTTACCATTTGCTGCCGCCTTCTCTTTTTCTTTATTATTCAACTTGAAACATTCTTCAAGCACATGTCCCTTCTTGTGACAATAGTTGCAAAACTTTCGTTTGCCTTTAGATTTGGATCTGGTTCTGTTGGAAGATTGAGAAGTTCTACTTCTCTCTGTTGTTCTTCCTCTGGCATTCAAACCTTCGGCTTTAGCATCATCTGAACCACCACCGGTAATATATTTCATCTTCTCTTTAGAATCCAAAGTTGTAAAGACTTCATCTAAAACAAGAGTTTCACGGCTGTAGATGATCGTATCACGAAAATGGCTGTAGGATTCGGGCAACGATGACAGCAAAAATAAAGCTAAGTCTTCATCTTCATACTGAACATCCATATTCTCCAAGTTATTTATTAACTCTTTGAATGTGGACAAATGTTTAGCTAATGAGCCTCCTTCAATCATCTTGAGATTGAACAACCGTCGCTTTAGATGCAACTTGTTCGGTAAGCTCTTTGTCATCAATAACTGCTCCAACTTCAGCCACAAAGCAGCCGCCGACGTTTCTTTTAGAACATCTTGTAAAACATCGTTTGACAAGTGCAAACGAATTTGAGATAAAGCCTTCAGATCTTTCATCTCTTTTTCTTCTTCGGTCCATGTATTGGGCATCCTTTCGAAGCCCAAGAGTGCCTTGTGTAAATCCATCTGAATGAGAATATCTCTCATCTTTACTTGCCACAGCGGAAATCGGGTATTTCGATCCAGCAGCGGAATATCGTATTTCACTGAAGACATGATTTATTACTTGATAAAATGATCCCAACAAGCTAATATCAAAACCCGGACGCTCTGATACCAATTGTTGTAAAATACGACGGATCCGAATTGACTTTAGACAATATTAGCTCAATGCGGAATAGGATCAAAATTATCAAACGGTAATAATCACAACGAAATACGAATGAAGTAAATAAAATAGAGACACAAGGATTTACGTGGAAAACCCAAATCGGGAAAAACCACGGGCGGAGGAAGCCGAGAACCAATTCAATATACTTTGCGGTGTTTACAAAATGTTTGGAGAATATACAAATACAAAGAGTTTAAAAACAAAACTCTTATATACTTAAGAGAGAAAATTGGAAGATCTTATGAGAGATGTTGTGGTTTTGATGGTTTTTGGTGTGATTTGCATGAATGAGTTTCTACCCTTTATATAGGGTTTGTACTGCAATCCATTGTAGAAAAATGGCTCATATGTTGAATTCTTTGCAAACCACATTTGAAAATTGTTTAGTAGCCTTTAAATCATCTTTAGCAGCCTTTGAATCATCTTTAGCAGCCTTTGAAAATAAGTTTTGTTGAATTTTGAAGACATATTCTTCAAGTTATTTTTAGAAGAAAACAAAAGAACATCGATTAGAATGTTAGGGAAAATAACTATTTCGAGACAGAGGATATCCTCTATTAGATAGAGATAAAATGAAAATTACAAAATAAGAATACTCTTTGTTACACATAGAGAATATAATAAGATAATTATAATAAAATTATACCCTTTGTCAGACAAAGAGAATACATTAATATTATGATAAGATGATACTCTCTATTAGACATAAATAATATGCTAAGATTATCATAAGACAATATCCTCTATCGGGTAGAGAAAATACAAACTATAAAATACTTTCTTCCAAACAAAGAGAATATAATAAAGCAAGACACTCTTTCAGACAGAATGTATACATTAATATTATAATAAGATTACACCATCTTTCATACAAAGAAAATACAGTAACACTACAATAATATAATGTACACTGTCAAACATAAATAATATAGTAAGATTATAATAAGATGACACAATATGAATGACAGAGGGTGTTGTCTTATGGTAAGAATAAAAAATCGACCACTAACGTTATGTTCCCGAGTTCAATAACCAAATGAAAAATAAAGGAAAGAAGAATAAATGGAGAAAAGAAAGAGATGAGAAATAAAAGATATATCGTATCTTCGTGTTCCCGAGTTCGAAAGAAATAAAAGAAAAGTTAGGTTGAATGATAAATTTAGAGTTAACTGATGATGAAGAACACAGCGTACGTGAGGGGCATTGAAGAAAATCGAGATTTTGGAGGCAATGATGGTGTTTGTATTTGTAAAAGTTCTTATTAGTCTTTTTTTTTGCGGGCGCACATACATTTTGCTTGGAGACTATTTGTTTTTTAGCAAACCGAAGATGTCTTCCAAAAGATATACCATTGCATTTGCTATATTTGTTGAGTATTATGCATTTTTTTGAAAGTTTTCATTAATACAACTCGTTTTTCTTTCATTTGCATTGGAGTATAAAAATTCACAATAACCGTTTAATTATGTATTTATAATTGTATCGATACAATGTGTTTCATTTTATTTTAATCTAATTACATAATATTGATTATCACTAACATTTAGAATGCTTAATAATATGCATATTAAACTGTTTATTTACTCATACTCCTGCTCTAAATTAATCATATATGTTTAACTAATTTGATAAATAATAATATTAGACCATAGTGGACAGAATTTTAACCTGAATTGATGTTATTAAAGCTGGCAAATTGTTAGAGTAGTTGGATGATAAATCATGCCATACTGCGTTTCAATATTTTTAAAATGACTAAAAGAGTCATTTTGGTTCATTCAACATTTTTAATCAGTTTTTTTTTTAATTTTAGAGATAATTAACACAATAAATATGACTATGATGATAATAATTTTAAAAAAAAAAAACATATATAATAAAATAAATTCATACCTGGTTGACTTTTGTATGAATCAATATTAAGTATTGTAAAACTAGATTTATTGAAACAGTCTTTTAAATTAAAAAAAAGTATATTATATACTTTAAAAAATAAACAATATTTTTTACATACGACAAATATTTAATCCATATATATTCTTCTGCAGATGTGGTTTGCAAACTTCAAATGTTTTATCTCTTAAAAAACAAACAATACCTATGTAATAAATTTTATATTATGTTGAAGTATAAAATTGGTATATCCTTATATTTATCATTTCTCAAATCCTCTCGTTTGAAAAAAAAAAGTTAGGAAGGAAGATAATAAAATATCTTTATTTCACTTCATTCGTCTTTTAAAAAACCAGGGAACATGTTTTTTTTTTCATTTTCTTTCCACTTCCTTTGACTTTTCTTTTTAAAAATGACTCAAGAAGTCAACGTAAGATGATACTCTCTGTCAAATAGAGAGAACATAGTAAGATTGCGGTTAGTTGGTAATACAAGATTATCCATCAAACATATAGAATACAATAAGATTATAATAAGATAATATTATCTGATATAGATATAGAAATACATCGAAATTACAATGACATAATACATGTTGTCAGACATGGATAACTTAATAAGATTATAGTAAAATAATACTCTTTGTTTGACAAAGACTATTGTCTTACTTTAAGATTATAATAAGGTAATACTGTCTTTTCCTATTAAGAAAAAGTTGTGACTTTATCGTTAATGAGACCAAAATATAGCGATCTATATGAAGATTACCGACTAAAATTTCAAATGTGTAAATGATTGCCGATTTCTTATATTTCTTAAACTATTCCTAGTGTTTTGTACTTTTATGTTAAAAAAAAATCAATTCATGACTTTATTCCCAATGAGCCCTCAATATATGAACATTTTTTTTGAATATCTCATTTTTGTTATTTAGAGATTTACTTTCATTATATAACTTCTACTATTAAAAATGTTGGCCAACCCCTCAATGTAGACCTCGCTAGACCATCTTAGCCCTTTACATACGCAATGATTGTAAGACATGAACCTATTCTTAGGCTATACAATGTGGAGCTTGCCTATGTCAACAACATTCGATGTGGATGCCTATGTCGGCGACATACACCACCCCCAATAGCTACATCTTCATAGGCATCATCCCAAATGCATGAAGATGCTGATGACTTTCTCTCTTCTCTCTGTCTTCCTTTATTCCTTCTCTCTCTCACACTCTCTCTACTTTTAATTAATTTCAAATTAAAAAAAATCAAAATGTTGGATGCATCGGTACCACAATGTAGGCATGAAATCATATAAGTTGTAGGCATCCTACATGGCGCCTATGTGGCATCCAATACCTTTAACATTTAGTCATCAACACAGTTTAGCCTTATGATCATTTAATTTCCAAATACCAATATTCAAATCGAAGTCAACTATAAAACTTTTTTAGTCAACTATATAAACCTTTTTTATTATAATTTCATTTTGAAAATTCATGATATTTAACTTGATTTGATTCTTTATTTTAGTAAATAATTTTTTAATGATAAACTAATATTTGTTTGACAAATTATTAAATATATTTGAGCCAAACATACAAATATAACTTAACACCTGATACATTTTATTTTGATTTTACAAAATAATGTTTTTATTTGTCGATCTATTGTTTTTACGCGTCTCAACTCTCGATGATTATTTTTCTTTTCAAATAATTCATCCGAAAACTCTAAACCGGGAACATGGGAGCTTTATTGAAACGCCGTAATTGTACAAACGTTCTCGTCTTTCATGCAAACATGAAGTTGAAATGCAAACACTTAGTTCTACGCGTCTCTGCAACTTCTACCAAACTTCCTCGTAAAACCCTGACACTGCAATCCTCGTCGATCTATGCAACAGGTACGCGTTCATTCTCCTCTACACACTCCTCTTTTTCACCGATTACTTAATTGTAGTTAGTGGGGCCATTTAATTATGGCTGTGGATTCGGATTTTCAAACCCCATATGACAATAATTGTCCGAGAAAACGTTTTTCACCAAATCCTTTTGTCTTTCATAAATCATAAGCGAAGGAATTACCATATATCATATATGAATTATAGGAATTTTTACTTTTAGAAAATAAAACAATAGCATTTACTCGTTTGTAGATGTGAGTACAAGTGTTAGCGAAGGTCCCTTTCGGTGTTTGCATGGTCCAATATATAATGTTGACAATTTAGCTCGTCTGAAATTTAACTTTTAGTGTTAAAAAGTCGTAAAATCTAATAAGGACAGTTTCTTGGAATGAGAGGGTGTACATAAATGCTATGAGAATTTAATTTGTGTAATCATTGAAAAGTTTATGAATTCCACGATCTTGTTGACTAGCCATGTGTGCAGAGACATAGATTGTGTTATAAATGAGAAACCAGAAAACGATATGGTGATCCTACACCTTTGAATTAATTAATGACAAGACCACACCTACATTTGAGGTACACATTGATTTACTTGGAAGTTTCATACAATTTTCCAGTCATTTTCTCCCTATAAAAGAGGGTATTTGCCAGTTTACAGTTAACATCGCTTTGATTCCTAATATTGTTCTATTATTATGGTACCAAAACGATCCTTTAGTGAGGAGGAAGAAGGGAATAGTTCTGGATTTCCTAATCAGGAATCAGATGGAAGTGGGTCTTCAAAGTGAGTGATTCAGATTTTGTACAACTTTCAGTAACTTTAATTTTCTAATCTTCTTGATATGTGATTCATTTGCAGTGATGTTAGAAATGTGATGCCGAGGTTTTCTCCTGGAGAATTAGAGGCAAGATTGGAACCATTAATTCGAGGAGTGGTACTATCATGTCTTCTTTGTCAACTTATTAATACTTAGACTTTAGAATTCATTAAACCTTGACATGTTTTTTTGATAGGTGCAAGATGGTGTGCAGCTTGCATTTCAAAACTTCTTTGGTACATTACCAAGGTTGCATATACACTTGTCATCTCCACATATTGTTCATTTATCTATTAAGTTTTTAATAGTTATGCATTTATTGTCTCTTTTATAGATCTCCTTCTGATGCACTTGAACCGCATAGTACAACATCGTTGCAGCTTCGTTTCCTGAATAGGCTGCTTCCGATATATTTCACTGGAAATAGGATAGAATCAGAGGATAAGAGTGGTATAAAACTAGGGTTATTTGATGCAAATTCTAATCAGATTGTATCATCTGGACCATTGTGTTCACAGAAGATTGTGATCGTCCCTCTTGATGGTGATTTCTGTGCTGATGATCATGAAGCTTGGTCTGAGAGTTATTTTGATTCCAAAGTTATACATGCAAGAGATGGCAAACGGCCATTGCTGACAGGGCATCTTGTAGTGGCTCTGAAAGATGGGGTTGCAGATTTAGGTAATGTAGTTTTTACTGATAATTCAAGCTGGAGAAGGAGCAGGAAGTTTAGGTTAGGGGCAAAAGTCCAAATTGCAACTGGTGGAATCAGAATTAGAGAAGCAAGAAGCCAAGCGTTCATTGTAAAAGATCAAAGAGGAGAGCGTAAGCCCCCGCCCCAATACATTAATTGTTTTCTTGGAAAAAAGAATATTCTTGTTCTTGCTGATAGTCTTTTTCTTGATTCAGCATACAAGAAGCACCATCCTCCATCATTGGGTGATGAGATATGGCGGTTGGAAAAGATAGCAAAAGATGGTGCTTTGCAAGGGCAATTGGCATCACGCAAAATATATACAGTCAAAGACTTCCTACAGGTGTATAATACCAACGAGTCCTCACTATGCGGGGTAAGAGATACTTTTCCCATACTTGTTTAGATAGTGTTTTATGAACTTGTCGTGGATGAACGACTAAATTTTTTAATTTGGATATTAAAGCTACTTGGCGGGCCGAATAACAACAATTGGAAGGCAATTATCAAGCACGCGAAAGACTGTGTTTTAGATGACAAACTGTACATTTACAACTGTGATGGGATCGGGATTTTGTTCAATTCTATTTTGGAGGTTGTGGGTGCAACGTTTGATGGTGAAAATCATCTCTCAATGAATGAGCTTAATGTTATCCAGAAGGTTTATATTTCATACCTCAAGACTTTATACGCTTTCTAATCATTTATTTTTCTAGTGAACCAGATGTTTCTAGTAAACCCTAATCATTTAGTATTATCGTTTTCAATATGTTTTGCAGGCTACGGTGGAAGCGTCAAAAGAACGAGTTTACAAAAATTTGGAGGGGATGTTACCAATTGATGATCTATCAGTGGTCGCAACCCCAGTCCTAGCAACTAACCTTCATGGCGACCCTCTTAGAACTGTTACTTGGGGTAAGCAAGATGTTAATATTCTATTTTTTGTTATACTCTTTGTATCCGCTGTTGCTTAATGCTTATAGAATCTTATTTTGTTACAGATCAACTGCAAAGAATGGCAGAGTTGGATCCGTTTTCTAGTTTCTCGGGATAAAGAATGGAAGAGTTGAGGTGAAGAAAGTAAGGTGTAAGTTTCTTCTATGTGCATTGTTTGTGGCTGGCGCTATCTTCTCAGTCGCCCTATGTCGATGTTTAAAGTGTTTCATGTAATAAAGATTTTGGTTCTTTTGCACGAGTTCTCATAAGTTTTGATGTTTAAAGTGTATCATACGATAAACATTTTTTTTCTTATGTGAATTATCATAGTGGTAATCAATCTGATATGCACTTGAAATCAAAGTGAATATTGTTGTGAAATTCCACTTGTTAAGAACAAAAAATTAGGCTGAATAAGTCTAGCGGCTGGTTGTAAAAATAAGCGAGTCAAAAGTGATTTTTGACATTCGCCTAAAACAGCATTATGCACAAAACCTTTTGTTGTTTTACAATTCAGTTTCCCAGTTTTTTTTTTTCTTATGTATTTTCTTCTTTACATACATCTTCATCAAGAGAAATGCAGAGACAAATTCAGTGGCAACTTTCTTGAACCATTTTCTTTGTTCTAATTTCTTCCACAAACACGTCTATTCATAGTTCCGCACATCAAATTGGTATAAGAGCCTAAGGGGTGGAGTTTTCGATAAAACTCGGTGACTTATTTGGAAGTTCTTGATTGCAAACCATCACCCTGATGGCCTAGTGGATAAGGCTTAGGACTCTTTCTCTTCCCCCATAAAGAGGTTCCAAGTTCTAATCTCACTCCTTTCCTTTCCCCATAGGGAGTGTTAGGTTTCAATCAGGGGATGGCCACTGGCCACCTCTCTACCCCCGTAGGTGATTGACCCGGACCACCCTGCTGACAGGTGTGCGTGGGCCCCGAGGTTGCTTCATCAGGGTCATCCAAAGGATGGGTCGGGTGGGGTCCTCGGTTACCAAAAAAAAAAGTTCTTGATTGCATTTTCAAGGGGATTTATCATACGACTGAAGCCATTGATTGAGTGACGATTCACTTGCTACTTTGGAGATTAAGATAAGTGAAACAACAATTTTCAGAACTCAATTGCTCAATGCAGTCTTTGTATTGTGTGCTAGTCTGAGAATTTATTTGGACCCAATTCTTGAAAGACAAGTTAATTATAATCTTGTTTTTATTGAATTTCCTTTAGTTATGGATGGGCATGTCCAATGCATGTTCAACCCAAACCTAGGTCAAAAGAGGTCCAAAACAACAACCAAAACCTTGCACTGCTTCAAGAGAGCTTGTGCATGTTCTCCTCCAAGGTCTAGAAGCTCCATAAAAGGTCTAGAAACAAACTTGGCAACCTGGAGTTCCCAAACTCCATAAACACCTCAAGAATGGACCATACAAGCCATATACTACCTCTAACTACTAGATTTATGCACATAATTCATCAAGATTGGAACTTTATAACTTACAAAGGTCCAAAACATGTAGAGTAAGTTGGATCTAGGCTATAGATAACTCATTGGCACCCCCACCCTCCTTCTTCTTCAAGTAACCTTTAAAGGCAAGGAAGGAAGCTAGAATCAACAAGGGAAATGCTAAAGCTCAACCTTGGGTTTCTCTAGAGTAGAGAGGTTGGTCTAGGTTTTAGCGCCTTTAAATAGTGCTAATGGCCTGAGAATTGGGGTTTAAGCATTCCAGGCGCATAGCGTCGCTAAGCATAATCGATAGCGTCACTATCGGTTGTGCTCCACATGCGGAGCTTAAACCTCTCTTCACATCACGACCACCGATGGTGATAGCACAACGAAGAGCCCAACCCTCAAAATACTTAAAATTCAATTTATTAAAGCCTTTTGATTAATACCTAGAAACGGGCTTTACACAACAAACTATTTATTTTGCTATTTAAGGGTTATCAAGTATGAATACAATGTCCTTAATGTAAAAATGACTTGCAACCTGTTATACGAGTCATATATACAAAATGCTCAACACCAATAACAACTTCCTTACAAGATTTGTGTATTTTTCAAAGAAACCTCTTTGGGTTATGCTTAGATGGCCTTTACACACCCCTAGTAAAAAAAGGGTTAAGAATGCGAGAATGAATATTAGTCGGTCATTGTGTTTTGACCTAATGTGATATTACAAGATAGAGAACTTGTAATTAGTCGAAAATATTAAAGTCATGTCAACATTATATAAGGATTCCATAGGCACTTTGGTCATTCAATATCAAAACAAAAAAACTCCTAGTTTCTCTCTAGATCTACCATTCTTCTTCTCATCATTATTAATCTTACGATATATGCTCCAAAAAGACATATAATCAAGTCGGTTTTCATATCTATCGTTATTCTTTTGATCAATTATACTTTACATCGATTTGGAGATCTCATATTCTTCCTCTCATGTATCAAATCTGGTTTGCCCAAATTGTAGATCGATGAAAATGAGTGTCTATCCAATGAAAAATGTAGCTAATCGATGTTTTTTTCTTTGTATTTAGTTTTTTTTTTTGTTATATATCTTGTGATGTAAATTTTCATCCTATTTCTTTTTTTCATTTAGTTTTTGGTTAGTTTTGTTCATTTTTAATGTTCACGGGTATTTGTTTGATGTTTAATGTAAATTTTCTTAGTTTATATGTTATAATTGTATATATCATGTTAGTAGTTGTAATTTTGATTTTGATTTCGCATTTTCATTGCAGAAGTTATCATAAATGTATAACTTAACTTCAGTGTTGTAAAAATTAGCATTGGTGGCCGAGTAATCGACAATTAGTTGCTTGAGAAGTTGGTCTTCAACCGATTACAATTAGGCCTAATCGGTTAGCTTAACGGTTTACTACAAAAATCGATCAAATATCGACATTGGCGGTCCTTGGTGGCCAATTAATTGGTCTTGGTGGTCATTTTTTTAATTATTTTTTTATTTTTAAAAGACGACACAAACATTCTCTAGTAACTCAAGAACATAGAATAAAAAAATCAAAATTAAAGAATGAAAACAAAGAAATGTATAATCTTTGATGTGTATCTCGGAATAAAACGAATCAAACTTTGCTATTTTGTTATATTTATATATTTTTAAATAAATTTCTTTATAATTTAGGGTCTCCGATTAATCCCTAATTAATCTCTGATTAATCCCTTAACCCTACTCGACTGCCAAGCTACTAATAATCGATTTTTACAACCTTGCTTAACTTGTGTATAGCCTAACAGTTTGATGAAATGCCTCATAAAGCATTGTCTCTATGCTATTTGAGATTCACTAACGAATGTAACACATAAGATTCACATGTGACTATACCACATGTGACTATACCTTAAATAAGTATCAATATATTCATGTAATATTCACATGTAAATTAGGATATACAGATTCGTATGTAAATAACATACAAGAACTCTATATTGTGTGAATGTATATTCACATTTGAATCAATATGTTCACGTAATACTCACATATTGATTCATATGTGAATCAATATGTGCTTACTAAGAATTCAATGTAAACACACAAGTTATGTCTTACTCAAAACACAAGTTATGTGCTACTGGTTCACATAAAAACAGAAGCTATGTGTTACTCAAAATATATCCGCATGTGAATGTGTAATCCCTGAAAAATTTGTGAAAAAGATGATAAAAAACAAGGTTGAAAATGAAATACAAGGTTTTTATGAAGGCATCTTGATTAAAGGTGATTGATTCAACAAAAAAAATGTAGATGGATGTTGATTATTGCTTGATGTTGATGAAGTCTAATGATCGACGAATGTTACATGATGTTGTGAATATTAGATTGGATATATATTGATGATTGATGAAGGTTTAGTGTAGCGTACCTAATATGTTATTATTAAAACATGATATTAACATGGTATTAAGTTTCAGAACCAATCACAGTATGCTAAAAAGATTTACTATAACAAAAATTTACAAAAGTCTAAAACCCATGTTACAAACTCATAATGTCAAAAACAATCAATATTGAACTAGAAATACAAACGTCACGTGCCTTTATGCCAGATCCTAACCCCTGTCTGCCTTGGATGGTGCTGTAAAATGTTGATAACGGGTAAACACAAAGCTTAGTGAGCATACACATGACTCACACATTATATCAATCTTACACATGGACGGAACACTTATTACATAACATGCAAGCATATAACACTTGACACATAGTTGATATCACATAACACATAACTATTGTACAAACTCTATGATCTGATCTATTCCCCCAAAAGGCTTGTGTTGGCTGTGTTACCTTAATTAATCACCCCCCTAAACGGATTGTCTTGGTTAGTCTATTTAGACCAATTCTCCCTAAGGGCTTTTCTTGGCCACATGATCCCATAATATTTCAATTGTTAAACATTTTAAACATTTAGATGATTATTTCAAATGACCCAATAAGGTGTGTTACATCTATTGAAGGGGATTTCAATTTACATTAAGACCTTTGACAAAATTTAATAGTTTCTATCTATTTTCTTACAACTTTGAACTTAAAATCTTCATCTCCAACTTACTTTAATTCATTATTGGTGGTCTGATTACATTCAAGATCATTATTATTTAACTGTATGAGAGTAGTGTGTGTGTGTGTGAGTGGCGTATTCTCATAAGAGTTTGAGAGTACAAGGTTGGAAAACCTTATACAATGTTTTTAAGACTTCCTAAAAGTTCTAAGCTATTGTTTTTATTGGATAAGCCATCTATCGTGTACAAGTGAGACAAATAGGGGTTCTTTGTTGAAGTGGAGTAAACTCTCGGCATAGAGCCCAACCATTGTATATCATTGTGTTATTTGTTCATTAAGTTTTTATTATTTTTATTTTACATGTTTCTTGTGATATTGTAATTGTTTGTTGGAAGTTAATATTTTGTTCTTGAAACATTTTGTATTTTATTGTTATAAATCAAAGTATTTCTATTTATCTTTGTAAACTTTGTTTGGGGTGTTCAAGAATTTGATTAAATTGTTTAAAATTGCCATTAGAACCTCCGCCTAAGGTGCACTTACATATGCTTCTAACAACTTTACAATGCAGAAAGATCATGTATTGTGAAACCGTTCTATTAACAATGCAAAATATTGATGCAATGTGAAACAAAAAAAGTAGAAGAAAATACTTTCTTAACGACCATGTTTTCAACATTGTACAATATATATATATATATATATATATATATATATATATATATATATATATATATATATGTATGTGTGTGTGTGTGTGTGTGTTCTTAGCAACTTTATGAATTGGTTTATCGTAAATAATTTAATGAATACCATAAAAATATGCACTATGAAATCCATTTGTATATGAATTGCGAAACACAAGCAATCGAAATGCATTAGATAATACATCAGCATAACCTGTTTGGTTGAAGGCCATTGAAGAATACGTTTAGTTATCTCGTAGAATGACATTAGGGCAATGTTTTTGAGTTTGATTGCAAAATTGGATTATTTGAAGGGGAGTATAGGTTGAGTGAGTTTTTGAAACTTAATTTGGATATGGAATGACAAAATATCTAAAAGGCGACATTAAATAGGCGTGAACCACATTTTGTTATGTCATATTTCATAATAAAATTCCATACGAAATAAGTGACTATTGTACAAGCTTTCTTAAAAAAGAATTGATCATTTTATAAAATGCTCAAATTGTTTTTGTTCTTTTTGGTGATTCTCTTATGTAGAAATTAGAAAATACATAATAAGATTTTTTGAGCAACTTAATGGAATATTGAGTCAAATAAGAACATCTCTAACGATTAATCTCTACAAACCTTTTAATTTTGTTAAATCAACAAAAAGATATATATATCATTTTTCTTCAGTGCATAAACTTTTAAAAAAAAATTATATTTAAACATCTATATTCCCACCTATTTGCAATATTTTATAAAGCATCATCGTTTAATTTTCGTATTTGAGCACGAGTCATATTTGATATTTGTATTATTTTTATCAAGTATATAATTAAACAATACAAATATTGATTTTTATTTTATATATTTAGTATATTGGATAAATTAGTAAAAAATAATAAATACACAAATACATTATTAAAGTTAAGAGGGTAAATGAGTGCTCAATTAATAATAACGAAATGAGTTATGCACTCCAATAATATTGAATGATTTATGAAAATAGTAATAAATTATAAACTAACTTTTTCTGAAATGACTAATTTTTTCTTAGAGTGGATTTGAAATATACAAAAATACTAAAATGGGATCATGACTGAGGTTATGAACGCATCCATCATGGAGTCATTGTCATCGGGGTCTAGTGATTCATGGTTTATAGTCGGTAATCTGCCTATCCGATTACCATTTCATATCTTAAAGAAGTTGATTGGAAAAGAGGTTGATTGTTGGCAACGAAGATGCTTGGTGGTGCCAAAGGTGAGGCTACTGGTGATGGGGAAAATAGACGGGGGCACAAAAGGGTTTATGATTCTTATTTACTTATTTTATTAGTTTAAAATTTAGTCACTATAACTGTTAATCAATAAGATTAATAAAAATAACAAAAAAGGGTAGTCTGCATTTTACTCGGTAATTTCTAACTGAGTAATACATAAGGATCAATTATGTTTAATTATGAAACTAGAGGGACCAACTGTGTAGCGGCTTTCAACGTTGTCCTCGAGTTTCTATTTTTTAGAAACCACAATAACCATTCATGAAATCTTCTCTATCTAAGTATAAGAGAATTTCGTCTATATCCTTATAAACTTTCATAATTACGCATCTATCCCCGTAAAACTTCAAATTAAATGTATATCCTTATAAAACCTATAAACTCACATATATACCCAAATACTTAATTTAATAATAAATAATCTTTTTAAAAATTAAAAAATATTTTTAAATTATTTTTTATTATTAAAAAACTAATTAACTGGTAACATTTTGATATTATTATTCTCTCAAAAATCTCAAACATATTGATAGAAATCTAGATGTAACCGAGATAAAAACTGATTGAACAAAGTTTGGCCCCAAATTCAAAATTCGGCATGGAGCTGTCATATCGTTCCACGATCGAGATTTATTTCATCACCCAAAGCTGTCATCGAGCCGAAATAGATATCAAATCCCAAAATCCTACCCTAGATACCGATCGATTGAACCATGTGAGAATCTCAAATCCAAAACCTACATGAAGTCAACCAATATTAATAATAATAAATCAACTTAAAATGTTTTTCAATTATTAAAAGATTAATTAGAATTAAATTAAGTTATTGGGTATATATGTGACTTTATAAATTTTATAAGGATGTACATGTAATTTCAAATTTTACAAGGATATAGACGTAATTATGAAAGTTTATAAGGATATAGGCGAAATTCTTCTTGAAAATAACCTAAGATACAGAAAACTATTTTGAGAGTTTTCCATTTGAAATTTTTTTCATATTATATATATTAATTTGTAACTCGCGTTTGTGAGGAGAAGATATTGTTCATTTCGTTTTACTTTTTTCAGAACCAAAACTACCAAATTAATATCATAGTATAATTGTTAAAGAATTTGATACAAAATGCAAATAAGCTTCTATTTGGAAATAACAATTTTTTACTCTTCTTATAACAAACTTTTATATTTACATTTTTTCCCCTCAACTAATTTTGAATTAATTGTTTTCATCCCTATTTATTATAAAGTTATATTATTGATATTTTGTAAGTTGCGATTCCGATCTCTTATTATATTTTAAAGTTACATTTTTCATCCCTTACATAATATGTTTTTATAGTTTTTATTTTCATTAATACTAATTTTTATTAATTGTTATTTATAGCATTGTACCAAATATGATATACTTTCAAATTTTATTTCTGTCTGCCTCCTCATACGTAATCGTTAAGAGAGAAATTTTATTTTATACTTTTATGGTCCACTTTGCAAAAGGTTACCATATGACCTCTAATTTTTTTTTCAGCACCCTGCTTATGTTCTTATTTCTTGAAGATGATAAAAGATTAACAAACGTTTGAATGTAATTACAATTGTTTTATGGGCAAATTGCATAAAAGTCACTAACTTTTCCATATTTCTCGATTTTGACACCGTATTTTTAGTTTTTGCAATTAAGTCATTATGTTTTCAAAAAAGTTGCAATTAAGTCATTAAGTTTTCCGAAAATTTGCGAAAATAACCATATAACACAGGGATGGCAATATGTTATTTGGTCAGATTTGCAATTTTTTAGAAAACCTAATGACTTAATAGCAAAAATAAAAAATATAGTATCAAAATCTAAAAATCTAGAAAAGCTAGCGACTTTTATGCAATTTACCCTATGCAATTTATACAACTTGTTAGATGCAATTTATGCATCTTTTCTAAGCCCTTTTTCCTATTTATTTGTTTATTTCTTTAGCCATTTACATGCATTTGTAGTTGTTTTCAGGGAACTTCGATACTTCATAAGTTTGGTGTATTTTTCAGGATAAATGGAAGCATGGAGCGTGTGGGATAGCTTGGAGCAGTTTTGGATGATGGTGCGGGACATATTGGAGCATTTGGATAGCTTGGAGCGCTAAAGAAGAGTTGGAGCGATGATGGAACTTTGGGAAGTGGAATTAGAGACATTGGAGTGGATAAAAGAGCGAAATAAAAGAAGAAACGAAGACTGAAGATAAGCACGGGTCGTGTCCTTTGACACGAGTCGTGTCCCACCCCCAGTTGCTACTGTTTTCCATTTAAAGACCAAACACGGGGCGTGTGAAATAACCCGGGCCCTGTAATTGGTTGCAGAAACATTGCTTTAAAAACACACGACTCGTGTGATTTTACACGGGCCGTGTGTCGCGTAAAACTGACATTTTGGCAGTTTTTTCCCACGGTTTTAAGGGTCTTTGAGGGTGGTTTTAGATCAGACTTCATTATAGAGAAAAAGAGGATGAATTTTGGGAGATTCCTATCATCTTAGACAATTGGAAAACATCAATTTGTGGTTTAAACATTGTTTGTAAGTGCATTTAGACTACTTGTTATCGTTTGTATTGTAGAGATCTTAGTCCACTCATGTGTGGCTAGATCTCTACCTTTTCCGATTCTGTTAAACATATGATTTGATGTTTTAAATCATTTGGCTAGAAGTTTATCTATGTTTTTCATCTAGTTGTTCAAGTTATGTGTTTAATGTTCAATTGATTCTTATCTTGATTCATTTTGGCCAATTGAATTGATGTTTGTATCATGATTGTTAATCTATTTGTGAAATCCGTAATTGTTTTATGAATAGATGTTGTAACAACACCCGAATTGATCTTTTGTTGAAGATTATTTGGATGTAATTTGAATAACACGTTTTCACGCTTCCGAGCTTGTGAGAAGTATTAAACGTTGATTGGTTGTTCACTTAAATCTTAATGCATTTCTCTAATATAATCCAAGAGCTTGTTTGGATTATGTTAAGAGAAATAGGTTTAATTCAAAGAGCTTGTTTTGATTAAATCACTTTGTGAACCAAAAGTGTTAGAGCTTGTTAATGCTTTTAAAACCATCTTAGATGAAACGAATAGAACTTCTAGTCTTAGATTGAGAATCCTTATCAAACATGTGAAAATGGAATCGGAATTTTACTTCTTGTGTTTTCCTATCTTTCAGTTTATATGTATGTTTAATTTAATTGGTTTTATAATTCTCGTATATCAACCCCCCCCCCCCTTTTACATCTAGTGTATTTATTATGATAAATCTGGCGTAATATTAGACCCGCGTCCCTGAGGATCGACCCTGCTTATCTCTTACTACTTTTTTAGTAAATTGAGCAGAGAACTAAGACTTGAGCTTTATATTTTATACCTCAATTTATTTGTTGAATTGACGCATCAACACAACTTAATAACTTTACATGCCTCATACGTGTCCAAAAAAATAATTTTGTTGTTACCTTGGATAGTTTACCCTAACAGCCAAAAAAAAAATCAAAGTTCAATGCTACCTGTGACAAAATTGCATTGAACTTTAATTTTTTTATATTATTTTTTGGGGTTGTTAGAATAAATTATCCAAGGTAACAACAAATTTACTTTTTTGGACACGTATGAGGCATGCAAAGTGATTAAGTTGTATAAATTGCATAGGTAAATTGCATAAAATTCGATAACTTTTTCAAATTTCTAGATTTTGACACTATGTTTTTTATTTTTGCTATTAAGTCATTAGGTTTTCTAAAAAATTGCAAATCTGACCATATGACCTGGTAACCTGTTGCCATCCTGTCATATGGTCATTTCCGTAACTTTTTGAAAAACATAATGACTTAATTGCAACTTTTCTAAAAACATAATGACTTAATTGCAAAAACTAAAAATGTAGTGTCAAAATCGAGAAAATTAGAATAGTTAGTGACTTTTATGTAATTTACCATTGTTTTATTGCTTGATTTGATATGATCAAAATATGTTGGCTCAATATCACCATAAAACTGTATAAATTAGCATCATTGTGGTAGGAAATAGCATTGCAGTTTGTAATTATGAGATATGGTTGAAAGTAACTATGTTAAAAATTGTCTCAAAATCTGTCGAACTGCGTTTTTCAATATATCGGGCTTCCGCAGCATCGCACGGACGGTCCAAACCCTAGTTACTTATGAATTTACAAACTCGATACATAGAGTTTTTTTATATTTTAATACAACTTTATTCATTTTCTTTACAAAATTGATATAAATTTATAAGCTCCATATATAGAGTTATTTCATATTTTAATGAAATTTTATTTATTTGTTTTACAAATTGATTTTAATAGAACTGATAGGACTCATAAATAAATTTTATTCATTTGCTTTACATAATGATGTAAGGGTTATAACATAAAAGTCACTGTGATTTTGCCAAAATTCTGGGTTAACCACTATATTTTTTTTTGTTCCATAAAAACAACTCATACTTTCAAAAAATTCCATAGTAACCACTATTCGTTTTATTTTATAACTTTTAAGGATTATTTTCATCGAAAGGTTATGTGAAAAGTTCTATATCGACATTTGAAGCAAAATATTAGAATTTCATTGCAGCGAAAAATGATATATAAAGTTGTCTACATGTGATTTTTCTCTTCGTAAGTATAGCTTTTATGCCATGTTGTGAATGCATAGGATGCTCAAATGAGTCCAATAAATTTTGAATGCAACGGGGGTAAAGAGTGTTCCGAGTTAGCGGCATACAATCATAACTTGTATTTGTTACAGTGGTCGCAATGGTTCTTTTTGAAAATATTAGTGGTTTTACGAATTTTTTTGAAAGTATAAATGATATTTTTAAAACAAAACAAAATATAACTGGATTTTGACCAAACTACAATGGTTTTTATTTTATTAGCCCTTGATATAAATACATAAAAGAAAAAACTTAACAAGAGAAGGTTCCCCTTTCCGGGAACATGGAGTTATTTAGCGAAGAAGCTATACAACGTCCTCGTCTTTCTTATAGAAATTGAAGTTCCGAATTCTAACTCGGTTCAACGCGTCTATGCAACTGCTACCAAACTTCCTCGTAAAACCCTATCACTGCAATCCTCGTCGATCTACGCAGCAGGTGCGCGTTCATTGCTTCCCACCAATTATTTTTGTGTAGCTTGTGGGGCCATTTAGGGCTGTGAATTCGGATTTTCAAAAGCCGCAATACGTAAATTGTCTAAGAATTCGGTTTTCACCAAACCCTTTTGTTTTCCTAGAGCCAAGGAATTACCGTATATCACATGAATTATCAGAACTTTCATAGTTGCTTCTTAATCTCAAATAATGTTAATTTTAGTAAAATAAAGAATCTCCGATTACTCGTTTTTAGATGGGAGTACAAGTGTTACGGAAGGTCCCTTTCGTTGTTTGCATTGTCCGATAATATAATGTTAACAATTTGGCTTATCTGAGATTATCTTCTAGCGTTAAAATAGCATGAAGTCTATAAGGGACAATATTTGGAATGAAAGGGTGCATATAAAAGCTACGAGAATTTAATTTGTGTAATCATAGAAAAGTGTAAGAATCTCAGCAATTTTGCTGACAAGTTATGAGTGCAGAGACATAGATTTTGTATAAAAGACACAAGAAAATGATATGGTGTTGGGTCCTACACCTTTAAATTAATTAGATGTCAAACCCCCACACACACACCTACATTGGAGGTACACATATAGAGGTTGATTTACTTGGAAGTTTCAAGCAATCTTCAATCATTTTCTCCCTATAAATAAGATCCCTATCTAGGCAGTTTACAGTTAACATCAATTCCTAAATTAGTTTTAATTTGTTGCTGTTTGATGGTACCAAAACGACCCTTTAGTGAGGAGGAAGAAGGGAGTAGTTCTGGATTTTCTAATCAGGAATCAGATGGAAGTGGATCTTCAAAGTAAGTGATTCATATTTTATACAACTTCTGATCATCTTTGAATCTTCTTGATGTATTTGTTTCCTTTGCAGTGATGCTAGAAATGTGAGGGGGAGGTTTTCTCGTGAAGAATTAGAGGCAAGATTGGAACCATTGATTCGCGGAGTGGTATTATCATGTCTTCTTTGTCAACTTATTAATAAATAGACTTTAGAATTCATTAAACAATTACATGTTTTTTTGATAGGTGCAAGATGGGGTGCAGCTTGCATTTCAAAACTTCTTTGGTACATTACCAAGGTTGTATCTTTATACACTTGTCATCTCCACATATTGTTCATTTATCTATTAAGTTTTTAATAGCTATGCATTTATCGTCTCATTTATAGATCTCCTTCTGATTCACTTGAACCGCATAGTACAACATCATTGCAGCTCCGTTTCCTGAATAGGCTGCTTCCTACATATTTCACTGGAAATAGGATAGAATCAGAGGACAAGAGTGGTATAAAACTAGGGTTATTTGATGCAAATTCAAATCAGATTGTATCATCTGGACCATTTTGTTCACAGAAGATTGTGATTGTCCCTCTTGATGGTGATTTCTGTGCTGATGATCATGAAGATTGGTCTGAGAGTTTTTTTGATGCCAAAGTTGTATCTGCAAGAGATGGCAAACGGCCATTGCTGACAGGGCATCTTGTAGTGATTCTGAAAGATGGAGTTGCTGATTTAGGCAATGTAGTTTTTACTGACAATTCAAGCTGGAGAAGAAGCAGGAAGTTTAGGTTAGGGGCAAAAGTCCAAATTGCAAATGGTGGAATCAGAATTAGAGAAGCAAGAAGCCAAGCGTTCATTGTAAAAGATCAAAGAGGAGAGCGTAAGCCCCCACCCCAATACATGGTTTTCTAGCAAAAAAAAAGAAAAGAAAGAATAATCTTGTTTTTGCTGATAGTGTTTTTCTTGATTCAGCATACAAGAAGCACCATCCTCCATCATTGGGTGATGAGATATGGCGGTTGGAAAAGATAGCAAAAGACGGTGCTTTGCAAGGGCAATTGGCATCACGCAAAATATATACAGTCAAAGACTTCCTACAGGTGTATAATACCAACGAGTCCTCACTATTTGGGGTAAGAGATACTTTTTCTGTGCTTTTTTAGTTAGTTTTTTTTTAACTTGTCTTGGATGAATAACTAAAATTTTTAATTTGGATATTAAAGCTACTTGGTGGGCCGAATACCAACAATTGGAAGACGCTTATCAAGCACGCCAAAGCCTGTGTTTTAGATGACAAGGTGTACATGTACAATTGTGATGGAATCGGGATTTTTTTCAATTCTATTTTGGAGGTTGTGGGTGCAACGTTTGATGGCGAATACCATCTCTCCATGAATGAGCTTAATGTTATACAGAAGGTTTGTATTTCATACCTTTCTAATCCTTTGTTTTATCAAGTCAACCAGATGTTTCTAGGAAACCCTAATCATTTAGTAGTATCGTTTTTAATATGTTTTGCAGGTTACGGTGGAAGCGTCAAAAGAACGAGTTTACAAAAATTTGGAGGGAATGTTACCAATTGATGATCTATCAGTGGTCGCAGCCCCAGTCCTAGCAACTAACCTTCATGGCGACCCTCTTAGAACTCTCACTTTGGGAAAGCAAGATGTTAATGTTCCATTTTTACACCAAGGTACACAAACCTTTTGTGTTATTGTAAATCGCAATACCCTTTACACCCTTTGTGCTATTGTAATTAAACGTGGGACCTCTAGGGAAATTTTTGGTATGCTCTTTGTATCCGCTGTTGCTTATAGAATCTTATTTTGTTACAGATCAACTGCAAAGAATGGCAAAGTTGGATCCGTTTTCTAGTTTCTCGGAATAAAGAATGGAAGAGTTGAGTTGAAGAAAGTAAGGTGTAAGTTTTTTTCTCTGTGCATTGTTTGTGGCTGGCGCTATCTTCTCAGTCGCCCTATGTTGATGTTTAAAGTGTTTCATGTAATAAAGATTTTGGTTCTTTTGCACGAGTTCTCGTAAGTTTTGATGTTTAAAGTGTATCATACGATAAACAGTTTTTTTTTCTTATGTGAATTCTCATAGATATACATTTGAAATCAATGTGAATATTATTGAGCAGAGCACAAATTTAGGCTGATGTTTTTCTTTTCCTGGAGCAAGTGAGATATCACTATTTTGTTGTGATATACCACTTGTTTAGAACAAAAAACTAGGCTGAATAAGTCTAGCGGCTGGTTGTAAATGTTTGGTGGAAGGGCTGGATCAATCTTGATTGTTTTTAATCACATTGAAGATATGGTTATTAAATGGTAATAAAAAGGTTTACGACGAAGGGTCTGTTTGGCAAAAGTAACCGGTAGCTGTAGCTTTTATTTGTACAGAAATGTTTGGCAAATGTAGCTGTTAGCTTTTAAGAATGTATAACAATAAATAAAAGCTAAAAGCTTCTGCTGCCAACGAAGCTTATATTATTTTTGAGTTTTTTCTTAAATGCTCTTAAAAATTGTGTCGAACACACACGAAGATTTGAAGAAAGAGACTCAAAATCGCCCTCAATCATAGTGTAGGATCAAACTCGTGAGCGACAAATGCTATATCTCAAGGTTATGATACAAATCCACCCAAGAAACTCAAACTTGTATTAGCTAGTTCAAGCATGGAATGAAATTGAAAAATAAAAACCAAAATTGTTTTCCGATTTTTAACTAAAGTAATACATGTTTGTTGGGACAATGCATGTTCCCAACAACTGCCAATATTTTTGGCATATCATCTCGGTCTCTGATGGCGTGAGTCAATTGCCAACGTTTTCCTCTTCCAATCGGGTGAGGACGACAACCATTGTTTCTTCACCTTTCCATGACTCATCTTCACCGACTTTCTCTTCCAATCAGATTGTGGACAACTGGGTTTGTGAAGACATTGCCAATTGACTTCACATTGAGTCATCCACATTTCTGAAGGGTTTTCTAACAAACAATGAACAAATAATCTCTTATGGTTCACATGCAACCTTAGAAATATCTATGTTTTCTTCTATGAAGATAATAAACTAAAGCCTAAAGGAAACAATTATTTCTAAAGATCAAAACTGAGAAAACCAACATTTTGATCTTATGATCCTTGAAGCTAGCAGCACAAATGTCCTGCCTCAAATGGTGTCACACCCAAGCAATGGAAAAGAGAGTCCAGCAGAGTAATCACAGTGAGAAAAGGCGCAGGTTTTAGGGTGGCCAGGTGCCTCATTTTATAGCCTCCAAGGGTTACAGCTGAAACCCTAAGGAACCTCCAAATGGGCAAGCCTGCTGACTAAATGGACCAAGCCTTTTCTAAACCCTAATAGGGTTTCGCCACCTATGGAGAAGCCTCCATAGTTGGCGCCACTTTTGGCCCCTGTCCACTGGCCAGTTATTTATTCAACTATTAAATAAATACAAACCAGTCACTGCACTTTTAATTAATTAATTTAATCACTGAATTAAATCCAATTAATTCTAGATTAAATCTTAATTAATTATTATAGTTTCTAATTAATATATTAACACTTAAATATATTAATAAACCATTTGATTAATTCTATTGATTTATTAAACAATTAATAAATCAACCTTTTACTCTACTGAACTCTATCCTAACCTCCAGCTATGAGGGCAACCCAAATGGACTTTGTTTCGATTAACAAGATAAATATAAATATAAAGTCATGGCTTAGACACCTAATCCAACAATTCCTCCATGGATAGGACAACTAGATACCACAACCGCTATATGTAATTGCAATTGTATGTCCTTTTTCTATTCGTGTGTTCTTTGACCTCAAAGAATAATAAATGAACCAGAAAAGTTATGCCCGTGTCTTTCTTCCATCATCAACTTTTACTTTTGAAACCTTCATCCTACTCTTTTCCTAACGTCTCTCTCGCATTTAACAACCAATCCTTATGTAACCTATCAATATTTAACAATTTGAAGTTGAAGACACACTAAAATCGAGTTTGGTTGGAGACCATTGTAGAATACTTTTGGTTATCTCATAGAATGACATTATGGAAATGTTTTTGAGTTTGAAAGAGACTTGAAATTGCAAAATTGGATTTATTTGAAGGGGAGTATAGGTTGAGAGAGTTTTTGAAACCTATTTGGGATATGGAATGAAAAAATATCTGAAAGGCGACCTTAAATAGGCGTGAACCACATTTTGTTATGTTATATTTCATAATAAATTTCATTACGAAATAAGTGACTATTGTACAAGCTTTCTTAAAAAACAATTGATCATTTTATAAAATTCTCAAATTGATTTTGTTTTTTTTAGTGATTCTCTTATGTAGAAATTAGAAAATACATAATAAGAGATTTTGAACAACTTATTGGGTCAAATAAGAGCACCTCTAATGGTCAATCTATACAAAACCTCTTATATTTGTTAAATCAACAAAATATATATTTAACATTTTAACTTTTTAAATCTTTTTTATATTTAAACATTTATATCCCCACCTATTTGGAATATTTTATAAAGCATCATTTTTTTTCGTTTTTGAGCACACGTTATCTTTGATATTCGTATTATTTTTATGAAGTATATAAATAAACAGTACACATATTGATTTTTATTTAGTATATTGGATAAATTAGTAAAAAACAATAAAATACACAAATACACTATTATTAATCTATTTAATTGGCGTTCTTTTTTTCTCCATGTTACGTTTTTTTTTTGTAACGTGTTGCGGGTGTTGGTTATCACACGCGGATCCACCTCTGGCTTATGGATCTATCTTTGGGTCTCCATCGCTTAATGTTTATCGATTTTATGCCTCCACCGCTTCCTCCCTCAATCGTGCTTCCCATTCCATCGATTTAGCGCTCTTCCCACTCGACGAAGGAGATGAAAGAATCGCTTCCAGATGCGGTGTTGAGTGTCGAAACCAACAAAATAAAAGAGTTGAAATATGATTTTAAATTGATTTGTAAGTTACCAATATTTCGTGATTGCACTACTTGATATAAATACTAACTATGTAGTATAAATGGCAAGCAGGGTCGATCCACAGGGAGCGATGGTCTAATGGATTACACCTTGAATTCACGAAAGTTAAGCTTGTAAAGAAAGTAACCAAAAAGGGGGGGGTTTGATTGAATAGTTGGACAACAATTATGTAAATGTTAAGAACAAATAACTTGGGACAAAATATATAGAATGATTGTTTTTATAATTTGGGGACAAATTCTGGTTTTGTATTTGTAGTCATATGATTGGAAATAACAATAAGAATGATGTTTATAACTTTAATCTTTCTAAGTTGGTACTTTGTGTATGCCGAAAGCTCGCACATACACCATTCACCTAATGTACCTTAGTCAAGAGAAGCTCGTTAACTAAGACTAATCTTACTAATCAAATCTAGATAAGATCATAGAATTTGAATGAAAGATTGCATTATGTTTTATGTGAATGTTCCCAACAATGTTCAATACTCCTAAACAAGCGTTGAAGCGTCAAAACATGTGATATGATTTTCACCAATTAAAGATGATTGTCACAAATAACATATTATAAAACAATTACGGATTTTATAATTTGTATGACTAGATTGATTATTATTTGAGATCAAATGGCCAATATGAAATAAATAAAAACCAAACACTTGTTAAACCTCAAAATCATATCACTAGAAAGATATAAAATCAAACATCAAACTTTATATTAAATCACAATCATAATCCTTAATACAAAACCAGAAAATAAGGTTACTAGCCACTCATGACTAGTAAAAGAGAAAAGAACTTACAAAATGAAGATAATCCACACTTGAAGTTGCACACAAACACAAACACAATGTATCTAGAGAGTATTCAGAAAATAATGGTAAGATGGGATGGTTCTAAGGCTAACTAGACACATCTATTTATACTAACACACCAAGGGCAAAATGGTAAAATGGACAATGGCAAACATCATCATTCCAAGACCCACTTCCTTCATCACATGGCCTCAAAATCAGGTTGGATCTGCATCTGGCCGTGTAGCATGAGGATGACAGCACAAAGAAGGAATAAACAACTCAAAGTGGGCCAAAAAGCAGATCTGGTCACCAGAAAAAGTTACACGGCCGTGTAATTTCTTGGGCCAAAATTACACGGTCGTGTAATCCTGCATTTCTCCTGGATCTTCCCCTGAGCTGACATGGCATCCACGTGGCATAGCAAAGTTACACGGCCGTGTAACTTATAGGGCAAAAGTTACACGGTCGTGTAACATACTGTCTTCGGGACGACTTCATTTTTTTGTAACTTCTTCGTTTTAGCTCCGTTTCTTCTGAAATTTCTTGTGTAGCCTCCCATTGATATATAATTAATGTTCCAAGTCTCAAAATACCTGCAAAACATACCATTTTACCTAAACAAATGGTATTACTCCGAAATAAACACATTAGTACGAAAACATGCATATAGCATGCTTTTATTGGCAAAATACGATGTCAAATGAAGTAAATAAATGTGCTAAAAGGTGTATATTAATACACCTATCAAACATCCACAAGCTTAAACTCTTCTTTGTCCTCAAAGAAAACAAGAAAGAACTAGACTAATGGGTAAAAAAGAAAGAAATAAAAAGAAGTGAAACCTTTTTGAGTCAAATCGCGCCAACATTATCACTAGCAATGATATGGTTAACATATCGTCCCTGTATTCGCCTAATATCTCACAATTGTGAAACAATAGATTGTACTAAGAAACAAATATTCGTTAAACAATAGCATAGCCACGTCATAAATTGATTATAAAACTACTACCGCGACTTTCACCGCCCTTAGCAAGGACGACACAATACAAAGCCAGTGCTCACAATTATTCGCTCTTCTCATATATGCACACAATTCGCCGATTGCGACTCACAAATGTCTTCAGCCACTCATATGGAAATAGGGTGGTGTTTACACTCGGATATCGTACTTGGACTCGTGTTAATATGACTTTGCCTCAATTTTCATACCGTTCACGTTGTCATAACTTGTCAATTAAGAGAACGATCTTCCCGAAATTAAAGTACAAGAATGAAATTACAACTCGATAAATAGAATACAAGTACAAAAGAAAATAAACACTCTATTTTTGGATTTTCTACCAAATAAACAAAACAATTCTCTATTAAGGAAAGAATTGTAAAAAAAATCGTAAGATATTGCATTTGATGATTTTTGAACAAGCAATGTGCTTTATTCTATTTTTTTGAAATTTAATTTCTTTAAACACACATGTTTGGTTCTTGGTTTTTTTTTTATATATATATTTTTTTATTAAATGTTTTTAATAAACCATTTTTTTAGAACCAAACAAAATATTTCTGGAATTTCACCATTTATTGGACTCAAAATACAAATATAAAGATTTTGTTTTTGAAATTAGAATTATTGAATGAATAAAAATTTCAAAAATTTTTGTTTTTATTTAAATATGACCAAAAAATGGGAATATCGGGTAATTGACGTGTTATGAACAAATGTGTTGGCCAATATATGATTACGAGGGAAAAACCTGTAACATTAACCAAGCCGATTGCACACATTGAAGTTCTCACGGGATAGCTGCACTTTGTATTGCTGTACTTGCTAAAAATAGATTCAGTTAAAATAGATGTCTTACAAACTGTTCATACGTGAGTATGCTAAGTATATTTAACAAACAAAAGTCTTTTAACAAACAAAAGTCTTTTATCCATCATAGCAACATACTTACATTTTCTATTTAGTTTTCTTTGGTGATGTTGGAGGATTTGCACTTGATTCACATCATGGATTTGTGTTGGAATACAGATTCGGTGGAGACGTTGAATTAGGGTTCCATGTGGATGACTCAGAGGTCACTTTAAATGTTTGTTTAGGTAAACAACTTGCTGGTGGAGAATTTTTTTTTAGAGGCGTAAGATGTGATAAACACATGCATACCGAATCACTACCCGAGGTAAAAAAATTGAAAATTGAAAAATTATATTTTTATGACGATTTAATTAAAATTAAAAGTTTATTGGCAGGAGATATTTCAATACTCGCATGTCCCGGGGCATGCGGTTATTGACCGCGGTCGACATCGACATGGTGCAAGAGGTACGACAGCTGGAAATAGAGTCAATTTACTTATTTGGCGCAGTGTAATTATTTTAATTTTTTTAATGGTTTGATTTGGCGAATTAAAATGTTTATTTGTAATTTTATTTTGTTACAGTTCTGTGTTTACAGAGATGACAAAACAAATGAAGGAGTTTGCAAGTTGGTGTGGAGAGTGTCAACGGGAGAAGAGAGAAAAGGATATATATATATATATATATATATATATATATATATATATATATATATATATATATATATATATATATATATATATATATATATATATATATATATATATATATATATATATATATATATATATATATATATATATATATATATATATATATATATATATGGTCGAGATCATGAGAGAACCTAAAAAACCCTAGGAACCTAGGAACTTTTTTTCTACACAATATTTTTCAAAAAAAATTGCATCCAATTTTTTTATTTAAAGCGTCTAAGAGATTTCTAAACCCTAAACCCTAAACCCTAAACCTAAACCCTAAACCCTAACCTTAAACACTAAACCCTAAACACTAAACCCTAAACCCATATGAAAAAAAATTAAAAAAAATGATTTTTTTTTGAATTTTTTTTTTTGAAATCTTCTAGACGCATCATAACAAAAATTTTGGTATTTTTTTTTTGAAAAACATTTTGTAGAAAAAAAGTTCATAAAATGGGTTCTTAGGTTCCTAGGCTATTTTAGGTTCTCAATTGAACTTTACTCTATAGGGTCGAGATCGTGAGAGAACCTAAAAAACCCTAGGGTTCCTAGGAACTTTTTTTCTACACAATATTATTCAAAAAAAATTGCATCCAATTTTTTTATTTAAAGCGTCTAAGAGATTTCTAAACCCTAAACCCTAAACCCTAAACCTAAACCCTAAACCCTAAACCTAAACCCTAAACCCTAAACCCATATGAAAAAAAATAAAAAAAAATGATTTTTTTTTTGAAATCTTCTAGACGCATCATAACAAAAATTTTGGTATATTTTTTTTTGAAAAACATTTTGTATAAAAAAGTTCATAAAATAGGTTCTTAGGTTCCTAGGCTTTTTTAGGTTATCAATTGAACTATATATATATATATATATATATATATATATATATATATATATATATATATATATATATATATATATATATATAAACCAATATTAGAACGTAAAACGTCACTTTTCGAATTTTCATGGTTTATACCTGCAACATCAATCGGAAGAACATGGACGCAAGTTTGACCTTCCCACTAATTCTTGGCGCTGGCGCCAACACGTTTGGGGTATCAATGCTTGGATCTGTCCCGGTAATTTCCATAAATGGCAATGTACTTTAATTTTTTTGGGCATCCGACTTTCGTTTCTTTCTGTTACGACATTGCACTTTCATGTTTCTTTTTGTGTTTTGAAATGTGTATCTATTTTTAAAAATCAACCCAATTATGATATTGCTATTATTCGGCAGAGTACGCTATTGTTTTTAGCATTTATCCGGACCCGTGCAGAGCACGGGCTCCCGCTAGTTAAAGTTAAGAGGGGTAAATGAAAATGTTATTTAAAGTAGGAGGATTATATGTATTACTTTAATAATATATTGAGTCTCAATGAATAATAACGAAATGAGTTATCCACTCCAATAATATTGAGTGGTTTATGAAAATAGTAATAAATTATAGACTAAATTTCAAGAAGTTTTCAATACGTATAAACTTCTAGATACGTTGGCAGTGATACCATTGGTCAAGTGATTTCAAAATCTACCACGATTGGTCATTTAATCGTCAGAACTGACTTTTAACTGATTAGTTTTTCTGAAATGACTAATTTTTTCTTAGAGCAGACCTAAAATATACAAAATACTAAAATGGGATCATGTGTGAGATTATGAATGCATCCATCATGGAGTCGTTGTCATCGAGGTCTAGTGATTCATGGTTTATGGTCAGTAATTTCAGATCTAAAATATATAAAATAATAAAATGGGATCATGTGTGAGGTTATGAACGCATCCATCATGGAGTGTCATCGGGGTCTAGTGATTCATGGTTTATACAATTTACCAGGGAAGTTGATTGGAAAATAGGTTGATTGTTGGCGACACATATGCTTGGTGGTGCTAGAGGTGAGGCTGCTGGTGATGGGGGAAAAAGAGACGGGGGCACAAAAGGGTGTACGATTCTTTTTTTTTTCTTAATTTACATTTTACTCCCTATTATTTTTAATCAATAAGATTAATAAAAATGGCAAGAGAAAGGGTAGTCTTGTGACACCCCTCGCTAGGGTTTAATAATTAAAACATTTGTTTTCTAAAATGACTTCATTAATTTAAAAGGAAGTTTCATCACTGCGGAAATTAGGTCCCAAAAACATCAAAAGGTTGTTTAATAATGTATAGCGAGGAGATATCATAATTTGAGTACAAAAACAAGGTTTAAATGGCCACACATCCCGTGGTCTTCTAAAATTCCCGCCTCGTCTTAAGCTCCTACTCTTAACCTGAGTACACATCAAAACAGTTAGGCAATTGAAAATGCCTAGTGAGTTACCCGAGATTATCTCATTGTGAGTGAAAAGGAGAATCTTAACACTCGAGACAACCTCCAAAAATAGATTTCTTTACACTCTTAAGATTTGTAATAAACATCATAAAGATTTTTCAAAATTGATAGTCATGATATGCAAATGCAATGCAACTATCCCAACCCCAGTCCAACTCATAAAAGTCCATCTTACCTCAATAGCACTCACCTAAGTTCACAAGTAAACGCACGAAGCATAATACTTGATCCCCGTATGAGTTAAACTAAGACTATTGGCCATCACACTAGCCTCATGAGGGGTAGCAACTCCCTCATGCGGTTTCCTATTGGCGGAAACAATCCCAAGACATCATTAAGGGTGGCTATCCAGCCCAAGGCCCTCTACACGGGTACATCATCATAAGGTGGCTATTAAGCCCAAAACATCATAAGTCATCTTTAGGAGTCTCTCGGTCAATCCCTTCCTACATGTTAATGCAATGCATGATGGAATGTTCAAAACATATTTTACAACCACATCGTAAATCTTTATTGAAATCATCTTTGAAATAACTCGTTAAATGCCATGCACACATAAGGTTAATGCAACAAGTAGCACATATGAAGTATGCGTGATAAAAGAGTAAAACACATACAAAAGTTTAGAAGAGGGATGTGTACTCCCGGTAACTCACCTTCCTTAAGTTCCAAGAAGAATGGTATCCTCTTGCTTCAACTTCAATTACCTCTCTCTTACAAGAAATAATATTCAACATTACCAATAGCTCTAAGACTATTTTAACCTCACTAAATAGGGTAAAATATTAGTTAAACATGTCCTAAGGGTTTACTTGAACATTAGAACCAACATCCCAACCCTTAAAGCTCAAAACCCAACTATTCTGGACTGTTCAGGCTGACACGGGTCATGTCCTTTTGACACGGGTCGTGTGGATTTGACCAGTAAGTCCAGACCCATCCACACGGGTCGTGTAGACCTGGCACGGGTCGTGTACAGTGCCCAGTAGCCCGATTTTTGGACCTTTTCACCCAAATCAAGGTCCAACACTTCTCTAAGTTCATAACCATCAAAAGAACATTATTCTAATCCAAAATAATACCTCATTAAACCCTATTTAACCATCCCATGTCATCTCCATTGAATTAAATCCATGTTACAATCCCAAATTTACTTCATAAGCTTAGATCAAGGAATATCCAATTCCATTCAAACAATTGATCAACAATTAAAGGGGTTCCTTCTTCCATTGATTGAAATCACTAGGAACTCACTTAAGCTCTTCATAGAACACATTTAATATGCAAGTTGATCCAATCATCAAGGTTTCACCCATTAATGGGTTTTTCCCCAAAAATTAGGGTTCATAAGTATCAACAAACATCCAAATGGTTCTCCAAGCATGAATCCATCAAATTATAAAGAGATAATCATTAGAATTCATAAGCTACACCTTTGGGATCATAGAAATCATCTCCCCCAACTATGAAACCCGAATTTGAACATGATCTACCCAAAATAGTGGGTTTTCAGCATGAATAATGGATCTCTTACCTTGAATCCTCCAAATATTGGCTTAGATCACTTAGATCTTGCTGAAAGAGAGTTTCCCTCTCTAGATCTCCCTTGGAAATCGCCTCTTCTCTCCTTCTCCCTCTCAAAATCATGATTTGCAAGAGAAATGGAAGTTTCCCCCAACTTAAACTCCAATCTTTCCACTTATTGGAAACTGGTCCCTCCAGAACTTAAGTTATCTCATTTTTGCACAAAAGGTCATTCTCCACCACATGTGAAATACTAATTACAATTCAAGTCCTTCTTCTAGAATCCCATTGGTAAATTTCCATATTTACCCTTATTAAGTTATTCTAGACTAATATCCCTTCAAAATACACGGTTTAATTTAAATTGATGTAAGTTAATTATTATGATTATTAAATTTATTATTTTTATTTATTAAATTATTTACCCTAGATCTCAAATCCCTTCTAGATTATAACTTCTTATTTTATTCTTTTTATTAATTATTATGGTTATTTAAATTAATTCTTATCTTTAATCCTTAAACTTTTTGCCCCAATTTAAGGATGTTACAAGTCTGCACATTTTACTCGGTGATTTCTAACTGACTAATACATAATGGTCAATTGTGTTTGATTTTGAAACTATATGGACCAATTGTGCAGCGTTTTGCAACGTTGTCATCGAGTTTCTATTTTTTGGAAACCACAATAACCATTCATGAAATCTTCTGTAAACTCTAATTGAAAATGACTTAAGCTACAAAAAAATATTTTGAGAGTTTTTCATTTGAAGTTTTTTCATATTACTTATAAATTTACAACCTCGATAAATAGAGCTTTTTCAATATTTTAATGTAATTTTATTCATTTGCTTTACAAAATTAATATGAATTTATAAGAGTTCTTTCATATTTTAATGCAATTTTATTAATTTTTTTTACAAATTGATTTTAATTGAACTGTTAGGACTCATAAACAAATGTCATAGAAGTTCTGTCTGTTAGGCTATGTGGTATGTACGAAGAACGCACCATGCATCCCACGACGTAGGCGTCCAGGACGTCGTGAACACCTCCCCTAGGCGTGTTCCGACGTCCCCATCCTCCAACATTCTCCGTGACACGTGTAGGAACGGTCGTGGGACCGTTAAATGTTCCCGTTGGGGACCCAAAACATTTACAATTCTTAACTCTATAAATATATCCTCTTATTTAACACACACATACACACATATTTCCACATTCCTAAACACATTACACACAATACTTAAAAATATGGAGCATGCTTTGAATTTTCTTTCGTCCGACTCGCCTGTCATGATATGTTTTTCACGACAATGATGCAAGCCACGAGCATCATTACATCTGAAGGGGATAGTTCTGTCAAAAGACGTAGAGTAGGGGAAAAAATAGAGACTGGGAAGAAGGCCACAAACGTTTATTTCAAGATTACTTCGCTGAAAATGGTGTGTATATTGATAACGATTTCAAGCGTTGATTCCGTTTGAGCACAGATATGTTCCTACGGATTGCAAACGACTTGAAAAATAAGTACGAGTTTTTCCAATTGAGATACGACGGTCGAAGTAAAAGGGGTTTCACGTCATTACAAAAATGTGTTGCTACACTTCGTCTTATGGCTTTTGGAGTGGCAATCGATTCAGTTGACGATTAGTTGAGGATGTCTGCCAGAACTGCTCGTGAAAGTATTAATATTTTTTGTGAAAATATTATCGAGCTTTACGGTGAAATATATTTGTGGAAACCCACACATAGCGATGTTGAAGAATTGTATGTGGCACATCAAGCGGAGCACGGTTTACCGAGTATGCTTGCAAGTATCGATTGTACGCATTGGGATTGAGAAAATTGTCCAAACACGTGGAAAGGGCGTGGCCTCACAGATCTATGGATTTTGTATGCATATTATGGAGTCACAGGGTCGAACAACGACCTAATATTCTAGATCCATTGCCATTATTTAACGATTTTCTACAAAGCAAGTCGTCTGACGTTCCATTTGTAGTGAACGGCACAAAGTACCGACGTGGGTCTTACCTTACCGGCGGAATATATCCTAATTATTTTACATTTGTAAAGGCGTATTAACATACGATTGATGAGAAATGAGTACTATTCACGAAAGCTCAATAATCGGCACGGAAAGAGTCAAACGTACATTTGGAGTCCTTAAAAAGAAATGACATATAGTGAAAAACCTAACACGCAAATGACTTTTAGAGAATATACGCAAAGTAATATACGATTGTATAATAGTACACAATATGATAATTGAAGAAAAATGTCGGGTTATTTGCACGTATCATCATCATCATCATATACTACAATCACCTCAACAATTTGTATCTGGTAGTGAACCATACTTTTCAATATTATTAGAAATACACAGTGAGGAAACGAATGTCAATCATCGGCGATATTTGAACGAGCATGTATACAATAATCAATATGACGATGAAATCGACGAAGATAATAAAGTTTTTTTAAATTATTTTTTTAATGTAATATTTTATTTTACTTAATTTAACGTTTTATTTTAATTAATTTAATGTATTATTTTAATTACAAAAACATAAATTAAATGATGATGTAGAAATTAAAAAATGTCGTAGACCGTTGGACATATTTTTGAGGGAATTGCCAAAAATACACTCCTATTTCACTAAAAATGTAACTCTATTCAAAGTTAATGGTTTTCTATTTATTGATATGTGACACTGTTCTTAGATGTTACGATGATGTGTGCATACCCCATAGCCTTGACGTTTTTTTATGGGTATCTCAAATAAACTCATTCTATGTATGTGAATGTTGTGGGGTTGACCATCACACATACATATCATACCATACATTTAATGTATTTTATATATGGTAAAAAATAATAATTATACATAAAATACATCAAATTTTTGTACAGTTAAAAACTGTTATATACGATCACTGTATTTTTTTTTATCGATCTCATGAGTCATGACATAAGAAAAAACTTAATAAAAAAAGTTCCCCTTTTCCGGGAACATGGAGGTTTTTTTTAGCGAAGACGCTGTAAAAGTATACAACGTACCCGTCTTTCTCATACAAATCGAAGTTATAAATTCTAATTCATAAATTCTAATTCAGTTCAACGCGTCTCTGCAACTGCTACCAAACTTCCTCGTAAAACCCTATCACTGCAATCGTCGTCGATCTACGCAGCAGGTGCGCGTCCATTACTTTCCACCAATTACTTGTGTGTAGTTTGTGGGGCCATTTAGAGTTGTGGATTCGGATTTTCAAACGCTGCATTACGTAAATTGTCTAAGAATACGGTTTTCACCAAACCCTTTTGTTTTCCATGAGCCAACGAATTACCGTATATCACATGAATTATGAGAACTTTCATAGTTGCTTCTTAATCTCATATAATGTTGCTTTTAGAAAAATAAAGAATTTCCGATTACTCGTTTTTAGATGGGAGTACAAGTGTTACGGAAGGTCCCTTTTCGTGTTTGCATTGTCCGATAATATAATATTAGCAATTTGGCTCATCTAAGATTATCTTCTAGCGTTAAAATGGCATGAAGTCTATAAGGGACAATATTGGGAATGAAAGGGCGCATATTATAAGCTATGAGAATTTAATTTGTGTAATCATTGAAAAGTGTACGAATTTCAGCAATTTTGCTGACTAGTTATGAGTGCAGAGACATAGATTTTGTATAGGACAAAACAAGAAGATGATGTGGTGTTGGCCTGTTGGGTCCTACACCTTTAAATTAATTAGATGTCAAACCCCCCCACACACACCCTACATTGGAGGTACACATATAGAGGTTGATTTACTTGGAAGTTTCAAACAATCTTCCAATCATTTTCTCCCTTTAAAATAAGATCCCTATATAGGCAGTTTACAGTTAACATCAATTCCTAAATTAGTTTTAATTTGTTGCTGTTTGATGGTACCAAAAAGACCTTTTAGTGAGGAGGAAGAAGGGAATAGTTCTGGATTCCCTAATCAGGAATCAGATGGAAGTGGGTCTTCAAAGTAAGTGATTCAGATTTTGTACAACTACCGATAATTTCACAACTTTTGATCATCTGTGAATCTTATTGATGTGTATGTTTCCATTGCAGTGATGCTAGAAATGTGATGCGGAGGTTTTCTCGTGAAGAATTAGAGGCAGGATTGGAACCGTTAATTCGAGGAGTGGTACTGTCATATCTTCTTTGTCAACTTATTAATATCTAGACTTTAGAATTCATTAAACATTTACATGTTTTTTGATAGGTGCAAGATGGGGTGCAGCTTGCATTTCAAAAGTTCTTTAGTACACTACCAAGGTTGTATCTTTATACACTTGTCATCTCCATGTATTGTTTATTTATATATAAGATTTTAATAGCTGTCATTTCTTGTTTATTTTGTAGATCTCCTTCTGATGCACTTGAACCGTGTAGTACAACATTCTTGCAGCTTCGTTTCCTTAATAGGCTGCTTCCTACATATTTCACTGGAAATAGGATAGAATCAGAGGACAAGAGTGGTATAAAACTAGGGCTATTTGATGCTAATTCTAATCAGATTGTATCATCTGGACCATTTTGTTCACAGAAGATTGTGATTGTCCCTCTTGATGGTGATTTTTGTGCTGATGATCATGAAGATTGGTCTGAGAGTTATTTTGATGCCAAAGTTGTATATGCAAGAGATGGCAAACGGCCATTGCTGACAGGGCATCTTGTAGTGATTCTGAAAGATGGAGTTGCTGATTTAGGCAATGTAGTTTTTACTGACAATTCAAGCTGGAGAAGAAGCAGGAAGTTTAGGTTAGGGGCAAAAGTCCAAATTGCAAATGGTGGAATCAGAATTAGAGAAGCAAGAAGCCAAGCGTTCATTGTAAAAGATCAAAGAGGAGAATGTAAGTCCCCACATCCCAGAAAAAAATAGAATATATATATATATATATATATATATATATATATATATATATATATATATATATATATATATATATACACACACACACACACACATGGTTTTCTTGAAAAAAGAACATTCTTGCTGATAGTGTTTTTCATGATTCAGCATACAAGAAGCACCATCCTCCATCATTGGGTGATGAGATATGGCGGTTGGAAAAGATAGCAAAAGATGGTGTTTTGCAAGGGCAATTGGCATTACGCAAAATATATACAGTCAAAGACTTACTACAGGTGTATAATACCAACGGGTCCTCACTATATGGGGTAAGAGATACTTTTTTTTAACTTTTTCCATATAGTTTTTTTGAATTTGTCATGGATGAATGACTATAAATTTTAATTTGTATAATAAAGCTACTTGGCGGGCCGAATAACAACAATTGCAAGGCAATTATCAAGCATGCGAAAGACTGTGTTTTAGATGAGAAGCTGTACATTTACAGCTGTGATGGAATTGGGATTTTGTTCAATTGTATTTTGGAAGTTGTGGGTGCAACGTTTGATGGTGAATATCATCTCTCCATGAATGAGCTAAATGTTGTTCAAAAGGTTTGTATTTCATAGCTTTCTAGGGAACATAATCATGTTGTAACTTCCAAATGATGTTTCTAATGTGTTTTGCAGTCTATGGTGGAAAGGTTAAAGGAACAAGTATACAAAAATTTGGAGTTGGAGGGGATGTTACCATTGGATGATCTATCAGTATTTGCAACACCAGTACTAGCAACAAACCTTCTTGGAACTGCTAGTTTAGGTATGGAAGATGTCAATATCCCATTTTCACACCAAGGTAGATAAACCTTTTGTGGAATTATGGTTGTTGCCTTAATTCAATTTTGGTGTTTAAGTGTATCTATTGATGTTAATTGTTCAGATCAACTGCAAGGAATGGCACAGTTGGATCCATTTACTGATATTTCTGAATAAAGAATGGCAGAATTGAGGTGGACAACTTTTAGGGGTAAGTTGCTCCTACGGCATTTGTGGCTGGCTACTACTTCTGGTTTTGATGTTGAATGTGTTTCATAGTGTTAATTCTCATACTTAAGTGTATCTTCTGTTGTGTGCCAGAAACCCTTGTAGGTCTTTATAACATGAGAGATCAGTGTCGATGTATATTATAGTTGTATTGTAAGTTGTAACTTCGCCCATGGCCCGCTCTACTGTTGTATTTATTCCATTTGATTGCAATGCAAATCAGTTTTGGGAATTATATCGAATTGGAAACACTTCTTTTTATATTTTTTACCATAACACCAAATTATCCAAATAATGTGCCAAATGCCAACATCAAAATTTAAACATATATACAAAGGCATAAAGATATTTCTTAGGTTTAAAATGCGACGAGTTCTATAAAGCACCCCATGTCATCCAACCAAACCAAATATTGATGTTACTACTATCTATCTTATGAAAGGAAAAATGGCTAATTGGGGTAAAGGAACATCTAAATTACATACCGCTCGATTGTATCTTTGTATACGCGGCTCCTCTAAACATAAGATAAAAGTCGAGTATATCGATCAGATCGTATAAGGAAGGTTTATGGGTTACATAAACTTCGATCCCAATCGCCAGGGCCTTGAGGCTCAACGTTTTGTTTCTAATCTTGGAATTGAGGAATAGAGTTTGCGTAGTGTACATTACTGAATAATTTGATGTTAACGCACCCTCTTTTGCCAAAGCGGTACCAGGTCCTTCGTGCATCTTGGGGAGTCTTCCACTGCCATTTGTTCCCACGATCACCGAAAATCATTTCCCCTGCGTGTTTATGCCAGATATCTACTCTTTCAACCACCAATCTCATTCAAGACTATATCCGCGATGGCAACATAAACGATGCTCGCAAACTGTTTGATGAAAATCCCGCGTCTTGTAATACCGTCGCTTGGAACTCCATGATCACTGGCCACATCAGACATAACCAAATGCAGTCTGCTCTTGAGCTATTCGATCGAATGCCCGTGAGAGATGTCGTTTCATGGAATACCATGATGTCCGGTTTTAACAAGACCAATGATCCACACAAACTCCACCAACTTTTCTCGCAAATGAACAGAGCTGGCGAAAGACCCAACCAGTTCACATTTTCAACCATGCTTAGCGGTTTCTTGAACTCGTTTGATGTCTTGGTTCCACAGCTTCACGGCCTCATCCTTCACATAGGCCTCCATTCCAACATCTTCGTGGGGTCAGCATTGATGCGAGGTTACACCCATTTAAGGGATCGTTATAGCCTATGTCGTGTCTTCGATGACATCCTTACAAAAGATATCAGTACATGGAACGCATTGCTTGTAGGTTACACTGATTTAGGCTTCCTAACCGAGGCACAGATCACCTTTGACACGATGCCTGAAGTTAACATCATCTCCTGGACTACCTTAGTCAACGGGTACATCAAAAACAAAAAGATCAACCAAGCACGCCACATGTTCGACAAAATGCCTCAAAAGAACGTTGTCTCCTGGACCACAATGATCAAAGGGTACGTCCAACAAGAAAACTACACCAACGCCATACAACTATTCATCTCAATGCTAAACTCCAACACTCATCCCAACCATTTCACCTTTTCAACTCTCCTAGACGCCTGTGCAGGTTGCTCCATGTTTCTCCTTGGAAACCAGCTCCATTCATGCATTTTAAAATCTGGATTATGTCAAGAACTCGTCCTCTCAACCGCCCTAATCGACATGTACACCAAAAATGGCGACATCAAATCTGCATTCACCGTATTCGAGTCCATGAAAGCCAAAAACACGGTGTCATGGAACTCGATCATCGGTGGTTGTGCAATGCACGGATTAGCAAAACGGGCTTTATCTGAATTCAAGAAAATGACTGAAAACGGAGTGAACCCTGATCATGTGACTTACATCAATGTACTATCCGCTTGTGTTCATGGAGGGCTTGTTGAAGAGGGTGAATGGCATTTTCATTCAATGGTGGAAAGATATGGAATTAAACCTGAGATGAAGCATTATACTTGCATGGTGGATTTATATGGGAAAGCTGGTGAGGTTGATAAGGCGGTGAGATTAGTGAAGGAGATGCCTTTTGAACCTGATGCGGGTGTGTGGGGTGCTTTGCTTGCTGGTTGTGGGTTGCATTCGTGTTATGAGGTTGCAAATGGGCTTGAAAATTTGGGAAAAGATTATTCGAGTATTTATAATATGTTGATAAAGATTAATGGTGAAAAGGGTGCGTGGGGTCGTGTGATTGAGATGAGGGATGGGGTGATGGAAAGAGGCGGTAAAAAACAAAAGGCTGGTAGCAGGATTGAGTTTTCCCTTGGTGTGAGCTAAACAGATGTGTGGTCATTGAAATGCATTACATGTGTTTGATGAAATGCCTCAGTGAAACCAAGCCACCAACAGACAGAAAGCTTGTTGTACAAACTCATCCAGTTTGTGGAAACGATGCCAGCAGGTTTGAAGCTTGTATTCTTGATTTGCACTCAAGTTTCTAGATGATTGAACATATGGTCAGCATCAAATCTTCAAGGATTTGTCTTACAAAGTTCATTATGACTGTTGACCAATTGTGTTTATGCAAAAAGTGGACCATGTTTTCATATCTACATGGCAAAAAGCTACTCAAATTCCAAATTTGCTCAATTTAACACTTAACCAGCTAAGCGAGTGACAAGGATCTGAGGGCCTGAAAGACATGCAATAGAAAGCAACAACCGATTTGATAAAAAGTAGAACATATTTGGTCAAAACAGCTTCACATTGGTCGCTACTGTTGTTGGTGTCTGTATCATCGCCTTTGTTCTCTGTCTCATGCTGTTTTTATCTTTGATTTTGGTTTATTTGTTTATTTGATTTTTGGTTCGCCATTGCTGGGCCCATCTCATTGTCTTCTTCTGTTTTTGATGTGGTTTATTGTTACAGGTCGCTGCTCTTTGTCTCATTGTCTTCTTCAGTTTTTTGTTTATTTTGTTATAGAATGTAATTCTTCTTATTTCTGAATATAAATAGCATCAAATGGATTTGAATCTTAGTATATCCATGGCCGAGTGGCGGGTTCTAATAATAAACGGAAAATTTCACATTGAGGGTGTTTGAGGTTGCTTATTTAAAACAACTTATGCTTATTCTTTAAAATACTTATTAGCTTATCCGGTGCTAAAACGGCGGTTTAAAAAAGTGTTTGGATTACAGTAGGAAATCATAATAACTTGATAAGAAGTTGTTTTAGTGTTGACAAATTCTACTTATAAATGTAAAAGACAAAACTTTGTAAATGATCATTGTGATTTCATAAAATATCAAGTTTTGTCTTATTTTTTTTTTTTTATCTCAAGAATAGTTCCTGTGGTTTGAAAACTTTTTCTAGATCCTCTAAGCCATATGAAATGACTAATTCACCATTTTTAATTTCATTTACATTTCTTTAACTAAAATTTATTTTTAAGGAAAACAAAGAAAAAGAAAAAGAAAATAAATACCACCCTTATCCCCATTTTTTTCTACGAACCCTAAGCACCAGTCATCGCACTTGCACCATTTCTATACACCGCCATTACCACCGTTCCACTCTGTTACTCGGTCTCCTTCTGCCTTCAACCACCAACAACGACCCCACTGAGCACCACGTCTAGACTATCAAACAACCACAACCACCATCATCTTCAAACCCTATGTAACTTCGATGACTAACTTAAACACAATAGAAGAAAACAAGAACGGTCATTGAGGGTACATGCTTGAAGTATTGGGAAGTTGTCACGGGAGGGTGGTGTGATGGTTGTATTCGAGTGGGAAAGAGAGCGATGATTCGGAGCCGCCCTTCAGAAATGAAAATTCCATAGGGTTTTGTTTCTTGCCTAATCTTCCGGTCGATGGAGATCCAAATTCGCATCAACCTCAAAAATCGTCTCCAAACTCACTTTTCCAGCTGATAGAGACTGATTATACTTTGCTTATATCTTCGGTGAATCTCTAGTAGAATTTCAAGGAAACAAAATTTGGTGGAGATAGAGAGTGGACGACTCCATGTACGTTAAATTCTCTAGTGAAACCACATAAACCAGTTCGGAATTTACTTGTTTAGAGATGTTTTCCGGTGAGCTTTAAAGTTGCAATCAAGGTATGGAGTGATTTTCGGCAAGGGACTAATCCCTACAAGTGGGTCTCTCATGTTATTTACGGTGGTAGTCGGTGGTGGAAGTTTGAAAAAGGGAAAGGGTGGGAAAGCATGGATGGTGATGGTGTTTGACAGTGGGAGTGGTGGTCGACGGTAGTGGTAATGGTGGTGGTGGTGGACGGTAGTGGTAATGGTGGTGGTAATGGTGGAAGCCTTACAAAGATAAAGTTTGTTGTTCATAAGGGCGTGCAAGAAAAATCAAAAATTGTACCAAAAATAGAGAAACAAGAAATTCAAAATTAAGAAGCCAATTCTTCTGGAAAACCAAACCATTGATCAGTCAAAACCAAATCTTTCAAATTTCGATACTCAAAAACCAAAATTTCTGGTTTGATTTTGGGTTTTGGTTTTACTGTAACATCCGTGTTTTGGGCTTAAACCGACAAAATAAAACTTGTTTTGTAAATAAAGAAAAACATATGAATAAATAAATCTAACATTTTGTTATATTTTCATATTGTGAATAAATGAGCCAAATATAGTTTTAAAATCTATTTGTAACCAAATGTGAGAAATTTTGTCGTAAGGACTAAAAGTGTCAATTTAGCCAAAACTTACCCTAAGTAGATTTGACTAGTCATGGATTTGAAAAATTAGAAGATATTATAAAGGAATTGATGTAGAGTTTAAATTAGGTCTAATAATCCATTGAATTAATATTAAGGACCTAAGTTGTAAAGAAATTAATGAAAGGGGCCATTTGTGTCAAATTGGGAAAACTAGGGGTTAGTGTTGACCTTGTCAATGACTCAAGTGAAATAAATAATTGTATTCGGGGCATAAGTGTGAATTTAGATACTTCTAGTTAGAATAATATACTTTATGGATGTTGGGTGAAGTAAGACCAAACTGTAGGGACCCTTCTTGCCAAATCTTAAAGTATGTGAGGTTTTTTATGGGGGTTTCCCCCATTTCAACCATATTCTCGAAATTAGAGAGAGGAGGAGAGGAGAAGAAAGATTTTCATGGTTTCCAAGGAGGATTGTTGCTTGTTCTTGAAGATTGATCATATGCTAGGAGATTCCAAACAATCTAAGGTATAAACCCACCTTTCTAGCTTTAGATTTCGAGTTTGGGTTTGGGGTTTGGACCCAATCCGAGATTTATGATGGGATGAGGTTCTTCCTATGATTCCCTAATGTTTATTTGATGTTTCTAAGTTGACGGAGTCTACATTCAATCCATGGATGCTCTAGACTCAATTACTTGATTGATTTGGGTGTTATGAACCCTAGATTGGGGATTTGATGAATTGTTGAGGAATCTAGAAATTGGTGAATGATTATGGTGGTTTTGGATATGTTTCTAAGTTGATGGAGTCTACATTCAATCCAAGGAAAATGAAGCAATTTGTAAAGTGTGCTGCCCGCACACTTTTGTGAACAATTGTTGCTCTGCCCGCACACTTTTCGTATTTTCAAACAGAGAAGTCAGAGGTTTTGTTTTCTTTTTGTGAGGCCAGCTCGGTTTTGTGAAGAAGATTTTGTGCGGCCGAGTAAAAGCTAAAAGGGCCATTTTTGTAATTTTCAAATGGGTTTAATGGGTTTAAGTTAGGGTTTGAACTCATTTTTTTTATAGAACTTTTAAGAGACGACGGCGATGCTTTCGAAGAGGGTTTGGGAGCCGGGGATAAAGCTTTGTGATTCAAGATTAAATCAAGTTTTTAACTTTGATTTTTATGTTTGGTATTTCTTCTCCTTACTCCTACTTGATTATGTGTAACTAAAACTCTACATAGTTAGTGTTGGGTGAAATCTCTTGGATGATTTTCTAGTTTGAATGGTTCTTGAATCTTTGTTAAATTCATGATTGAAACTTTGTTTTAATTATTATTTTGTTTGATGCTTTGATTTCGCGAGTCCAGGTATTTAATGATGATTGTTATTTGTTTGTAAGATTACGTAATCGATTTTAGAAACAAATTAGTAACAAATGATTTTTATGAATGCTCATTATTTCATTTCAAAATCATGTGGTTTCAATCTTTGAGGTAGAAGTTAAGCTTTTAGCTTCCTTTAAATTTGGTGATTCTTAAAGTGTAATGTTAGTCAACTTATTTAAACCAAATGCTTATTTGATTTATGACTTTGATTAAGAAGGATGTCATAGAGCTTTCTTGATATCCATACAAACTAAGAAGAATCAAGATAACTCTAGCTTTAGAGTTGTTATAACCATTTTGATTTGAGCAAAGATATTGCACCTAGAACCATAATGATAAACTAGTTAATTGATTCAAGAGATGGAACTCAATGCTAACTCATTTTCTCCCAATTTGTCAAATTACTATTTTCACAAATAGCAACCTACTTTACTATTTCTCTCTTTTTAGCCTTTAAAGTACAAAACAAACAAAACCCCCTCCTTTTATTTTATTTTGTTTAAAAATATATCTTGTTTGAATTGATCATATTGTTTTACAAACTGAACCAATCTCCGTGGATTCGATCCCTTTACCACTATACACTATTTTGTGTTAGAGAATTAGGGTTTATTTTTGTTGGCCTCGACAACCACCAGAATTGTTGAGGAATCTAGAAATTGATGAATGAATATAGTGGTTTTGGATGAGTGGATTCATTTCAAATGATTCCCTAAGGATTCCAACCATTGATGTGTAATCTTAAACCTTGAATCACTAGAATATGGGAATTGGGTGTTGAAATGGGTTTTATTCATGATTATGATAAATGGATCTCTTGTTTAATGGATGAATGAGTGTATTGCATCAATTTGGGAGTATAAGTGGAGTAAGGATCATTTCCTAATGATTCCATGGAATGGAAGAAGGAATCTCTACTTGCAATCATCAATTGATGGATTTCGAATTGAGTATTCCATGGGTTTAACCATTTGGACGAATGATTGGAATTGGGAATTCCATGAGGCTATCTTCTTTAGAGTTATGTGGGAATGACTCCCTTAAGGGATGACCTTGGTTAAGAACTTATTTGGGGACTTGATGATGTTAAGTGTAATGATTGACTTAGAACATAGTTCATTAACCACTTGTTAAGAGATAAGAACTTGAATTGTGATTTCCATTTGTTCGAGTCATGAACACTTGGATTGGGAGTTGATGTAACACCCGGCTTTTAAAACAAAAACACCCCTGAAAATTTTTTATTTTAAACAAAGGTTTCAGTACGTAAAACCATAACAAAGGGGTATATTTTAATAAAAACGGGTACAAGTGTATCAAGGAGAGTATATAATACCATAGTCTCCTTTGAAGCCGGGCTGCTACAAACAGCATCTACAAGTCCACTTCTTGAGTCACGGACTTTATCCTTACCCTTATCAGGGTTATGCTAACCTGCAGGGACATTTAACAAACGGTATGAGCTACAAAGCTCAGTGAGTAATCAAATCTGCAAATAACGTTTATAACAATACAATCATATATCTGTCTGGATATCGAATCCAAACTCCTAGCCTTACTGGCTGACCACATATCTCCTAGGATTTCACATCCTAGTCTGTAGCCTTACAGGCTGAATCACCATAACCTGAAATCATCAAGCCACGTCAGTTATTTGCATATATAATTATGTCTAACCATTTCTGTCCCATGTTTATTAGTCACAATGGACTGCATCATATATCATGGCTATATAAGCCGCACCATATGTCATAGCTATATAAGCTGCACCGGAATATTCTTAACCTTTAAATCATAGCCCGAAGGCCGCACCAGTTTAGGTTCAACAACCCAAAATCATGGTCCTAAGACCGCACCATTTAATTTCAAAGATACTTATCATATCTAACCTGATATTTACACATTAACTAACTCAAATCTGTTAGCCACATAAACCATACGTATATAAGAGAAAATAAACATATAAATTCCCAGTTACCGTTTCTGTCCCACGTTTTATAGTCACACCTGACTGCACCAGATATCATAGCCATAAAAGGCCGCACCAGAATATCATAGCCCGAAGGCCGCACCAGAATATCATAGCACGAAGGCCGCACCAGAATATCATAGCCCGAAGGCCGCACCAGAATATCATAGCCCGAAGGCCGCACCAGAATATCATAGCCACAAGTGGCCGCACCATTTAATAACATTTCATGTTGTAATCGTTTATGGCTCACGGCTCCGTTCTTGTCATTTTATTGACTCACGGCTTATCCGGTATTGCCCTTTTCAATGCATCAGTAAACTATCAAGTTTTGTCCCCCAAATCTGTTTCAACCTGTAACAGTCCAATCAACACATATCATATATGATATAAGTGAGATTACTCACCTGGATGCTAGCTGCATTTGAATCCGGTTGTTTTTTGCTTTTGCGTGCACCACAACCATTTATCCCGTACCTATTTATTCATTTATATACCAAATAATAATAGGTTAATAACCATTTTAGTTGACTCTACTACATAAGAGTCCTATACAGTTCAATTGGGGACCATTTCCAAGTATTTCCAATCAATAACCATCGTTATAAAATTTAATACACTTCCCGAAATACGCGTATTCAACTACAGTACTTTCGGGAGGTCGTATTCGTATTCCGATAATTTTCCATGAAGTTTCACAACATATTAGACCTATGTTTAAAATTTCAGGTCAATCGGATAAGCCTAGCATCAAAATCAAATTTGGAAAATGCACCAAATTTTAACAGAGGCTGAAATGGTTTCTGCCCAGGGCTCGAGTCGCGACGGACCCTATGGTCGGGTCGCGAAGACCATGCTCTTCGAGTCGCGAGGACCATACGGGTCGGGTCGTGAAGACCATGCTCTTCGAGTCGCGACCAACCCTCTGGTCGAGTCGCGAGCGCTGAACAGAAGGCCAGAAACTCCGATTTTCAAGCTACAAAATCTCATTTTCTCATTTTAAGCCCTTAATTCTCGACTTAATGATCAGGGATTGTTCTAGGACTAAAACCTTTGTCTAATAACAAGTTTTAAGCCATTAGAAACACCTTAATCACACCAATTCATGATTTAGGGTTCTTGGCAAAATTCCTAATTTATCAATAATGGCAACCTACTTCCATATTCTTTGATTAAGTCCTTTTAGCATGGCTTATTGGAAGTGTTAAACCATTTAAACCACATAATCATAACTGAAATTTACAAATTTCAGTTTCTATAAAATCCATTAAAACAATCAAGCTAGAACTTGAGATACTTACTTCCAAAGCCTCAAATTCTTCAATTCCAAGGCTATGATCCAAATTGCAACTTAAACCTTCAAGGATTTCTTCAACTTTTGCAGAATTTGTAGAGAGAAAACCCTCTCCCGTAACCTCTCAAAATCTGCACATGTGGGGAGAAATTTCCAACTATTTATACTTCTAATTTTTACATTTTTAGTCCTAAAGTTCATTTTCTTGAACTTTGACCACAAAATCAAGTTTTATTACAATAAAACTTCCATTCTTTATACATTTGCCACAAACAACAATATTTTTCATTTTTGGTCCTTCACATGGTCAAATGACCAAATTACCCTTTTATTATAATTATATAATAAAACATGTCTTGGCGTTACAGTTGAATACTTGGAAATGAGTCCTTAGATGTGTATTTTCATGTGTAATTAGTCTTGGGTTGATTTGGAACTTGAATCAGGTCAAAAGGGAGTGAAAATGACCAAAAACGAAGCTACAACGTGCCGTACACGACCCGTGTTGCAGAACACTGTTAGTTCCATATGCCCAAGGATGATCATTAAATGATATTGCTAATAACATATGATCCTATAGGGTCACACCAATAACAAGTTTGACACCAATTATATCATTTTGACATTGGATTATGATTCATAATCAAATGATAATTTGCTTGCAATTTAATTTTAGAGAATTATTATTTAATCAAATAATAATTGTTTCAATAGTTAATTCATATAAGATGAATTAATTTTGAGAGTTATATATATATATATATATATATATATATATATATATATATATACCCATGGATTTATATTTATGCATTTATGAATATATATTTATATATAATTATGGAATTATATATATATATATATATATATATATATATATATATATATATATATATATATATATATATATATATATATATATATATATAAGTTGGGAGACATTACCTTTTGTCATTTTGCTCTCTCATTTGGACGTGCCATCTAACATGATGGTGGTGGGAGACAAAAGCTACTTACTTTTAGACATGTTCTCTTGGATACCCAAGGTTTGACCATGGGGTTTAGTGGCTAGTGGAGTAATAATATAACCTATATGTATGTGATGTGTGTGGGGGTTTTATGACCGTTCATTCAAACACACACATAGGTGATATTATTTTAACTAAGCTAATACTCTCTCTAATATATATCTATCTTGGAAAATCGGATTTTCTAAGAGTGAAGCTAAAACATGGGTGAATTTGCAAGCAAAGAGAACTAGCATTCTAGTGTGTTCATTCTTGTGGTGGACTTATCTATAGAGGGAAACTCTTTTGCTTCCTCATCATCAACATTTCATCCAACTAAACTCAAGAACATAAGGTTATGATCTTGAACTTTTCTATGTTTGTTTTTCATTTTATCTCTACATGCATGTAGCATGATCCTTTTGAAAAGAAATTCGTAATCATGTTTTATGCTTCCGTTGCAACTTCAAGTTTTGAACCTATGAAATGAACATGGATTTCCAACAAACACGACTCGTGTAAAAGGGTCTGTGCAATCTGCTGGGTCTGAATCCGACCAGTGTCAGGGAGCACGACCCGTGTTAGGGGGTTTTCCATATTTTCATCATTTTGGAGTTTTTAGCTCTCTGGATTGGACATTGAGTCCTTGTTTTAATGCCAAACTTTGGGGATGTTTTAACTAAGGTTTTTCTTATAATATAAAGCCAAGGACTTCGATTTGAGGTGGTGGATGATAGTTCATCCATAGTTCAAGAGAAGTATTCGTAGTGCGACTTTTAGGTTAAATGAGTATGACACCTTCCGTTTTTGTCTTGTAGGAAGGAGGTATATTGTAATGACTTGGAAGTGAGACTAAGGACTTGAGTTATCACTCAACTAAGAGGATTTTGATGGAAGAGTTGATGTCTAGGAGCGCCTCCAAATGCATCAAAACTTGTGTGATTTCGGGGACGAAATCTCTTAAAGGAGGGGAGAATTTGTAACGCCAAAACATGTTATTATGTAATTATAATAAAAAGGGCAAAATGGTCATTTTACCTCAAAAGGGTAATTTGGTCTTTTGGACAGAAAACGACTTGTTTCGTAATAATATTTTGAGTCTTGGACTTAAAATGTTATAAAAACTGAATTTGTGTCATAAATTATGTAAATTGTGGCAAAAGTCCTAAAAATGCAACTTCAAGGACCAAAAATGTAATTTTTGGAGGTATAAAAGCTTGGAAGCTTCTCCCATTGTGTGCAGATTTTTGGCACTTACGGGAGAGGTGTTCTTGAGCGATTCTGCAAGGTTTCTTGAAGATTGAAGTTTGCAAATTGGATTATAGCATTCAAAGGGTAGAATTGGAAGTTTTGGAGGTAAGTTCTTCAAGCTCTTGCTAGTTGTTCTTGATGAGTTTTGTAGAACTCAAAAACTGCATTTGCAGTCGTGATTATGTTGTTAAGTTGATGCAATACTTCCATTAAGTCATGCTAATAAGGACTTAACTAAAGAAAATGGAAGTAGATTGTTATTTTGGATGAATTTGAAGTTTTGGGGTTTTTGGAACTAAGAACCCTAATTCTTCATATGATTGATTGAGTGGGTTTAGATGGTTAAAAACCTTGTTAAAATATAAGGTTTTAGCCTAGGAACAAACCCCAAACGATTAAGAACAGAAGTAAGGACTTAATGGACCAAGACTGCATGCTACAGTGCACAAATCGCGGCTGGACAGGAGACCTGCGCAGGCGCCAGGCGCAGTGCGCCCTGTCCTAGGCGCAGTGCGCCTCCAGTCAGGGGCCAGACAGGGGATCAAAAACGCTAACTTTTGCTTGGCTTGTCCGATTTAGCTCAAACTTGAACCGTAGGCTTGTTATGGTCTGAAAAGTTTGGGCAAATTTTTATATTGAGTTTTCGACCCCTCGAGGGCACTGTAGATCGATTCGAATGCATAGGTGAATAGTAAAATTCATAAAAAGTTAGTAAACGGGAAGTTTATTAACTAGACATTGTTTAAAATGATATTGTATTGAACTCTATTGCATTAGAGTTAATTGGAATAGTTATTAACCTATAATCATTTTGATAATAAATGGAATTATAGGTACGGGACAAAATCCTACGAATTTCATTTCAAGGCAAGGAACAACAAACGCTAGTTGTAGCAAACCTTCAGGTGAGTAATCTCACTGTTATCCGATGTGATATGTGTTAAAAGAGCAGCTGCAGATGGAAATGACTTTGGGGACAAATTCTAACAGATTATATGATTTGATATATGACAATACCAGATAAGCCGTGAGTCTAATATAGACAAGAACGAAGCTGTGAGTCAACCTTAATGACATGACAATACCAGATAAGCCGTGAGTCTGTTATAGACAAGAACGGAGCTGTGAGTCAGTCAATATCAATGGTACGACAATACCAGATAAGCCGTGAGTCTATAATAGACAAGAACGGAGCTGTGAGTCAAACCTATATAGACAAGACCGGATAAGCCGTGAGTCATTGCGATAGCAAGAACGGAGCCGTGAGTCTAGGCAACAGCGGGATAACCCGTGAGCCATATATGATTTTATATTGCATAATATTGATAAATTGACTTTGTATAGAGAATTTTATTCTTATACATGATATTCTTGATTTGATTACTCATTGGGCTTTATAGCTCACGGTTTTATTGATATATCCCTGCAGGTGAGCGTGATCCCGCGAAGGGAAAAGATAAAGTCCGTGACTGAGGACTTAGGATCTTGAAGTGACAGCCCGGCTTAGAGAATGTATAATATTTTATGTATTGTACTTCGTGATACTATTGTACTCGTATTGTATTAACTAATACCCCCTACTTATGTTTTATTTGTAAAATATTTGGTTTGAAAAATGAAAAATTTTTGGGGTGTTTTTGGTTAATAAGTCGGGTGTTACAAGTTGGTATCAGAGCCGTGGTTTAAGTGAACTAGGTGCCTTAGACTAGATTCCTGGACTTAAACCTTGAGAGAAGAACAGATAAATGGACTGTTAGATATATATATATATATATATATATATATATATATATATATATATATATATATATATATATATATATATATATATATATATATATATATAAGTTTGTTATTATATATGTAATCTAACGGTTTGCTGAAATTTTGAAGTATGAGAAATACACGAAGCAATCCCACTGGTGCGAATTCGCGTGGAACTACAAGAAGTGGACCAGCTCGGTCACGCGGCTCTGTTGGGCGAAGAGCACCAGCACGGGAACCGGTGGGACAAATTCCACCTGATATTCGGACGATAGTGGAAGAAGTGGTGAGGCAAATGATGCCTACATTAACGAATAACCCCAACCCGAGTGGCAATCCTAATCCGAGTGCCAATCCTAATCCTACTGAAGAGGCTGCAAAAAGTGTTCATGACAGGCAGCCGGAAGATGAAAGCCAGGGAGAAAGTCGTGCCCGAGCAGTGAAAGAAACTCAAGGTAGGGAAGCCTCGACAAAGAAAGTTGGGTGTATGTATAAAGCCTTCCTTGGTTCTAAACCAAAGGAATTCTCGGGGACAGATGATCCAGTCAAAGCCATGGAATGGATCATGCATATTGAGAAGGTGTTCCGAGTAAGCAAATGTGCGGATGATGATAAAGTGGAATTTGCCACGAACCAACTTACCAGCGGTGCACTACATTGGTGGCAAATCTACTACAAGTCTTTGAATCTTGATCCAACCGAATCAGTATCGTGGGAACAGTTCAAGAATAAGTTCAATGAAGAATATTGTTCTGAAGTAGTAATAAAGCAATTGGAGGATGAATTCCTGCATTTGGAACAGGGTCCCCGATCTGTTCAAGAATATACTCTTAGCTTTCTGGAGAAAGCTAGGTTTGCGGAACACCATATCTATACTGAAAAGAGAAAGATCGATAAGTATGTTTGGGGGTTGACGACCCGAATTAGAGAAATCGTGCAACCGCTGAAACTACCTACTTTCCGTCAAGTGGTGGATCGAGCCACGGAAAGAGAAACAGAACTGAAGCGACAAGAAGACGAAAAGAAAGTCTTGGAAACGAAACGAAAGGCGGAAGACCAAGGTTGGACGCCTCAGAAAAAGTCGCAACAATCCGGGTCTAGGGGAAAGGGCCAGAAAGATGAAGGAAAGTGGTGCGAAAAATGCAGAAAAAGGCACACGGGCAGTTGTCGCAGCGATATTGGGTCAGTTAGCTGCCGAAATTGTGGAAAAACGAGTCATTCTACACGAGAGTGTCGGGCGGAACGAAGATGCTACCAATGTGGAGCTACAGATCACATTCGTCCGAACTGTCCACAACTGAAATCTGGTGTCTACAGTGAAAGGCCCAGGGATGATCAAGTGGGAAAGAAAGAAGAGCTGAAGAACAGGGGACGACCGGTGACCTCGCGAGCTTTCCAGATGACTGTGGAAGAAGCCCGTGAGAAGACAGATGTGGTGACAGGTATCTTCACTCTCAATACCATACTTGTATATGTTATATTTGATCCAGGAGCAACACACTGTTTTGTATCGGAGTCTTTGTTGCCTCGCCTGAATGTACTGTTAACACCAATGGATGAAAGCTTGGAAGTAGCCATAGTAGACGGTAGATATGTTTGGGTTTCCGAGCACCTGGAAGGTTGTCATCTTAAAATCTACGGGACCATTTTCCCTATAGATTTGAAGCCGATGACTACCAATGAATTTGGTGTAATTGTGGGAATGGATTGGTTGGCAACGAATTATGCCAACATGGATTGCAGAAATAAAAACATCACAGTGTTAACGCCGGATGGAGAATGGATAAAGATACAGGGTGAACGACCTCGATTGCGAATGCCAGTCATCTCTTTTGCTCAAGCCCGAAGCTGTATCAGTAAAGGAGGGATGTCCTATCTAGCTTATGTATCGGTGGCTAAACCGATTAAAGTGGGGGTAGCGAATGTGAATGTGGTGAACGAGTTCCCAGATGTGTTTCCAGATGAACTTCCAGGGTTGCCACCAGATCGACAGGTTGAGTTCACGATTGAACTAGTTCCAGGAGCTGCACCTGTTGCCCGAGCTCCATACCGTTTAGCACCTTCAGAGATGGTGGAACTGCGAAAGCAACTGGAAGAATTGTTAGACAGGGGTTTTATTAGACCGAGTACATCGCCTTGGGGAGCCCCTATTTTGTTTGTCAAGAAGAAAGATGGGTCAATGCGCATGTGTATTGACTATCGGGAATTAAACAAGATCACGGTGAAGAACAAGTACCCGCTACCCAGAATAGACGACTTGTTTGACCAGCTGCAAGGCGCGTCATATTTCTCCAAGATTGACCTGAGGTCGGGTTATCACCAGCTGAAGATAAGAGAATCTAACATTCCGAAGACAGCATTCCGAACTCGATACGGTCATTATGAGTTTTTGGTAATGCCTTTTGGGTTAACCAATGCTCCAACTGTATTCATGGATCTCATGAACACACTGTGTCGTCCGTTCCTTGATACCTCAGTGATAGTGTTTATTGATGACATCTTAGTGTATTCTCGGAGCCAAGCTGAACATCAGGTACACCTGCGACAGATGTTAGAGCTGCTTCGTCAAGAAAAGCTGTATGTGAAATTCTCCAAGTGTGAATTCTGGCTAAGGGAAGTTCAATTTCTTGGCCATGTAATCAATGCCGACGGGGTGAAAGTAGATCCAGCAAAGGTCGAAGCCGTGATGAAATGGGAACCGCCTAGAAGTCCCACTGAGGTACGAAGTTTTCTTGGTTTTGCAGGCTATTACAGAAGATTTGTCGAGAATTTCTCCTCAATAGCTGTCCCGTTGACCAAGTTGACCAAGAAAGGTGAAAAGTTCATGTGGGCCGAAAAGCAGCAAGAAGCATTTCAGAAGCTGAAACAAGCTTTATGTGAAGCACCAGTGTTAGCACTACCACAAAGCGGAGAAGAGTATGTGATCTACATCGACGCTTCTAGAATTGGTCTTGGTTGTGTGCTAATGCAGAAAGGTCGGGTCATAGCCTATGCGTCCCGCCAATTAAAAGATGCCGAGAAGAAGTATCCAGTTCATGATCTAGAATTAGCTGCGGTGGTTCTAGCATTGAAGCTGTGGAGGCATTATTTATACGGTGTAAAGTTTGTCATTTACACTGATCATAAGAGCCTGAAGTACCTCTTCGACCAGAAAGAGCTTAATATGAGACAGCAAAGGTGGATGGATCTGTTGAAAGACTTTGATTGTGAAATTCAGTACCACCCTGGCAAGGCGAACGTGGTGGCAGATGCTCTAAGCCGAAAAGAAGCACCTCTGAAAGTTACATCCGCATGCATGGGTGTAGTAAGCCGGTTACCAGAATTGATCCGTTCAGCACAGAAAGAGGCGTGCAAGCCTGAGCATGTAAAAAGCGAAAGAATGGTTGGATATTTGAAGCATCTGGAAGAAAATGCTCAGAAATTGAAGACCTTTAGAGGCCGAATATGGGTCCCGAAACAAGGAGAGGCGCGGAATTTGCTTCTAGAAGATGCACACTATAGCCGTTATGCAGTTCATCCGGGCAGTACCAAGATGTATAGGACGTTAAAACCGATGTATTGGTGGCCTGGAATGAAGAGAGATGTTGGAAAATTTGTGGAAAGATGTTTGACTTGTCTGCAAGTTAAGTCAAACCATCAGAAACCGTACGGGGAAATACAACCATTGCCTATTCCAGAGAAGAAATGGGACCATATTACCATGGATTTTGTGACAAAGTTGCCGCGGACACCGCGAGGTTATGATTCTATATGGGTGATTGTGGATCGATTGACCAAATCGGCACAGTTCATACCATATAAAGAAAAGTACAGAGTAGATCAACTGGCGAAAATCTACATTGATGAGGTGATTTGTCGACATGGATTACCAGCATCGATTGTATCAGACCGAGACAGCAGATTTACTTCCCATTTTTGGCAAAGTCTTCAAAAGCAATTGGGTACAAAAGTGCTTATGAGTACCGCATATCACCCGCAAACCGATGGTCAGAGTGAAAGAACAATCCAGACTTTGGAAGATATGTTGAGGACTTGTGTCATAGACTTCGGTGGAACCTGGGAAGATCATTTGCCTTTAGTGGAATTCGCGTACAATAACAGCTATCATTCCAGCATTCAGATGGCCCCGTATGAAGCCTTGTATGGAGCACCGTGCCGTACTCCGACCTGCTGGACTAAAGTTGGGGAAAAACCGTTGGCTGGACCCGAAATTGTAGCACAGACCGAAGAAAAGATCAAACTGATACGCGAAAATTTGAAGGTAGCTCAGAATAGACAGAAACAGTATGCGGACAAACGGGTGAAACCGATAGAATTCCAAGTAGGAGATATGGTAATGCTCAAAGTATCCCCTTGGAAAGGCTTAATTCGTTTTGGGAAGAAAGGAAAGTTGAGTCCTCGTTTCATTGGACCTTTCAGTATATCCTAAAGAGTTGGAGCCGTGGCGTATAGATTGGAGTTACCTGATGAACTTCATGGTATACATGATGTATTCCATGTATCCCATTTGAGGAAAACTTTGTTTGACAAGTCTCAACAAGTACCTCTTGCTGAAATCGAGGTGGATGAAAAGCTGAGATACCCGGAACAACCCGAATGGGTGCTAGACCGCAAGACAAGACAGTTACGAAACAAGAAGATCAACATGGTGAAAGTCCTTTGGCGTCATCACAAAGGTTCCGACATGACGTGGGAGACCGAAAGTGAAATGAGGGAGAAATACCCTCAACTTTTTGTATGATTTCGGGGACGAAATCTCTTAAAGGAGGGGAGAATTTGTAACGCCAAAACATGTTATTATGTAATTATAATAAAAAGGGCAAAATGGTCATTTTACCTCAAAAGGGTAATTTGGTCTTTTGGACAGAAAACGACTTGTTTCGTAATAATATTTTGAGTCTTGGACTTAAAATGTTATAAAAACTGAATTTGTGTCATAAATTATGTAAATTGTGGCAAAAGTCCTAAAAATGCAACTTCAAGGACCAAAAATGTAATTTTGGAGGTATAAAAGCTTGGAAGCTTCTCCCATTGTGTGCAGATTTTGGCACTTACGGGAGAGGTGTTCTTGAGCGATTCTGCAAGGTTTCTTGAAGATTGAAGTTTGCAAATTGGATTATAACATTCAAAGGGTAGAATTGGAAGTTTTGGAGGTAAGTTCTTCAAGTTCTTGCTAGTTGTTCTTGATGAGTTTTGTAGAACTCAAAAACTGCATTTGCAGTCGTGATTATGTTGTTAAGTTGATGCAATACTTCCATTAAGTCATGCTAATAAGGACTTAACTAAAGAAAATGGAAGTAGATTGTTATTTTGGATGAATTTGAAGTTTTGGGGTTTTTGGAACTAAGAACCCTAATTCTTCATATGATTGATTGAGTGGGTTTAGATGGTTAAAAACCTTGTTAAAATGTAAGGTTTTAGCCTAGGAACAAACCCCAAACGATTAAGAACAGAAATAAGGACTTAATGGACCAAGACTGCATGCTACAGTGCACAAATCGCGGCTGGACAGGAGACCTGCGCAGGCGCCAGGCGCAGTGCGCCCAAACCCCAGGCGGGGTGCGCCCAGGCGCAGTGCGCCTCCAGTCAGGGCCAGACAGGGGATCAAAAACGATAACTTTTGCTTGGCTTGTCCGATTTAGCTCAAACTTGAACCGTAGGCTTGTTATGGTCTGAAAAGTTTGGGCAAATTTTTATATTGAGTTTTCGACCCCTCGGGGGCACTGTAGATCGATTCGAATGCCTCGGTGAATAGTAAAATTCATAAAAAGTTAGTGAACGGGAAGTTTATTAACTAGACATTGTTTAAAATGATATTGTATTGAACTCTATTGCATTAGAGTTAATTGGAATAGTTATTAACCTATAATCATTTTGATAATAAATGGAATTATAGGTACGGGACAAAATCCTATGAATTTCATTTCAAGGCAAGGAACAACAAACGCTAGTTGTAGCAAACCTTCAGGTGAGTAATCTCACTGTTATCCGATGTGATATGTGTTAAAAGAGCAGCTGCAGATGGAAATGACTTTGGGGACAAATTCTAACAGATTATATGATTTGATATATGACAATACCAGATAAGCCGTGAGTCTAATATAGACAAGAACGGAGCTGTGAGTCAACCTTAATGACATGACAATACCAGATAAGCCGTGAGTCTGTTATAGACAAGAACGGAGCTGTGAGTCAGTCAATATCAATGGTACGACAATACCAGATAAGCCGTGAGTCTATAATAGACAAGAACGGAGCTGTGAGTCAAACCTATATAGACAAGACCAGATAAGCCGTGAGTCATTGCGATAGCAAGAACGGAGCCGTGAGTCTAGGCAACAGCGGGATAACCCGTGAGCCATATATGATTTTATATTGCATAATATTGATAAATTGACTTTGTATAGAGAATTTTATTCTTATACATGATATTCTTGATTTGATTACTCATTGGGCTTTATAGCTCACGGTTTTATTGATATGTCCCTGCAGGTGAGCGTGATCCCGCGAAGGGAAAAGATAAAGTCCGTGACTGAGGACTTAGGATCTTGAAGTGACAGCCCGACTTAGAGAGTGTATAATATTTTATGTATTGTACTTCATGATACTCTTGTACTCGTATTGTATTAACTAATACCCCCTACTTATGTTTTATTTGTAAAATATTTGGTTTGAAAAATGAAAATTTTTTGGGGTGTTTTTGGTTAATAAGTCGGGTGTTACAGGAATCAAGTAGTATGCTTTGTGCGTGTTACTTGTGAACTTGGGTAGGTGTCATTGAGGGTGAGATGAACTTTTATGAGGTGGACGTGGGTGGGGATAGTTGCATCATGCATTGCATTGCATTTCATAACTATGCATTTGAGTAAATCTTTATGATGTTTAAACAACTTTTAAAGTGTGTGTCGAAACTATTTTTGGAGGTTTGTATCGAGTGTGGTAGTTCACTGCCCGCTCTGAATGGGTCAACCTCGGGTAAACTCACTAGGCATTTCAATTACCTAACTTATTTTGATGTGTACTCAGGTTGAGGAGTTTAGATGATCTTAGAAAAGCTGGATGTTTAGAAGGCCACGAATTATGTGGTTTCATTTAAACAGTGTAATGCTAATTGGATTGTAACAACATCGCTATTTTATAAACCAATACGTTTTATTTAAAGTGGGACTGAATGATTTTTCCGCAACTTAAACCCCGAATTATTTCTTAATCAATCCCATGTGTTTTAAAACGGTTTTGAACCAAAATGACTCATTTTGAAGATGTTGAAATTAAAGTTTTCACTTATGGATGATTTTTGAATAATGATGATAAACCATGGGTTAAAATGATGTTTTTATGAAAAGCCTTAAGCGAAGGTGTTTCATTTACTATTTTGGTACTTTCATAGTCAAAACCCAATATTTTCAGTTTGATTTAGTTTTAGTAAAAAATCAAACCATTTTCACCTAATGATTAACAAACTGTGTTCCACAGTAAAAAATTATGTTGTATTCTGGAAGAAAAAACAAGGTTATTTTAGATGATGTTTCTGAAAATCCTTTATAGTTTGAATGGTGAAAATTTTAGAAATATAGGTGGTTTTTTAAAAGTTTTAGAAATATATATAATTCAACAACAACAACAGCAACAACAAAAACACACAACAACTATTTTCTATGGTTGAGCTATGTGTTTTAAATTAACTTAATGACGTGAATGTTTTTAGTTATATTTGAGACTTGGTTAACGTGTTTTAAAAAAAAAATTTGGGTGTAATTTTTGGGACGTTACAAAGGCAACCGGCGATGTACTTATTGTGGCCGACGGTGAGGCTGTTGTGGTCGATGAGAGTGAGAGATCATGAGTGTGAGAGGAGATCGAGACTGTGAGAGTCGTTAACAAGAGAGAAAGTCTGAAAGGTGTGAGAGATGTGAGGTAGAGAGTGAGACGGAAGTATGAAGAGAAAGTGATACTAGGGTTTTCAATCTTTTTATATTCGAGTAGTATTAGGTTTTTTTTTCGTCTCCACAACATTTGTTTTATAAAATTATTTTATTAAATTTAAACTTTTTTTATTCTATACAACATTCTATAACATCTTTTCTTTTCTACATCATTTTATTTAATATAATTTATTTTTAGAAATTTATTATTTTATAGATTAAAAGAAATCACCTGATAAACTTTAAATGTTTTATTATATATATATATATATATATAACCATCACCTGATGGCTGAGTGGTAGCTTTCCCACCTTTCCATAGGAGAAGTCAGGGTTCGACTCTCACCAGCTTCAATTAGGGATGGCCACCAGTACACCCAAAGGGTGGGTTGCCTGGCACATGAGTTTACTGGGTGTTCATGTTGCCCCGAGGTTGGGTCAGTCGGGTCGTCCAAAGGACGGGTCGGGTGGCTTCCTCGGTTATCAAAATATATATATATATATATATATATATATATATATATATATATATATATATATATATATATATATATATATATTAATATGACTATTAGTATAATAATTATATATAAAAATATTTATAATTTATATTAATTGTATATAAAAAAGTGATCATTTATATAATAAAAAATAAATCTAATGATTATTACTTCATAATTTTACAATGATTTAAAAAATAAAATTATTGTATAATTATTATAGTTATTTTAGGAAAAACCAATGTAATAATTAGGGGTAAATGCTAGAAAACAAAATAGGTATATTTTGTTACCCTCTGTTACTTGCTTTGATTGAATTCAAATGTGACCACACTTATTGAGTGTTTTGTGAAGATTACAAAAAATGATAAATTAAACATTACCAACAAAAATCATAAATAATGAGGTATAGTTAAAAAAAATGGGGTATAAAAATAGTACCACTCTTTATAAAGTAGCATAAAAATTATATGACAAAACAAAAAGTTATATATAAGGGAATCTTTAAGCCAACCCTATTTATATGTTTAAATCTATTTATGCACTTAAAATACTTCAACCCAACTTCATTTCCAAATAAAAAATACAATTTTAATCAAAATACTAAAAAATGCATTAATACTATTCATCAACTCTATTTTTTTTTACTGAAATAAAGTTAAAAATACAGTTACTCAAAAAATAAAGTAAGGTTGGAGATTAATCACATTTGCACCATTTTTTACTCTAAAAATGGAGTAAAAAATGAAGGTGGATTGAAGGTAGTTTAATATCGATAATTGAATATTCTCTGACTTTTATATTTTATGTAATGCTACATATTACAAAAATTTACACCTACTTTATCTGAATTTTTACACAAATCATTTTTATACCTTTTCAACTTCTAACTAGCAGCTAATAACTACTTTTACCAAATATACCTAGTTGTATAAATTATTTTGTATACTAAGATTATAATTTATTATATTTATAAATAAATAACCAATTTTATTCATTTTTATATATAAAAATAACATAGTTATTTGGTACTATTTACATCAAGAAAAAATGTAATTTTCACAAACATTATCTTATGCATCAATCCATACAAAGGAAAAGAAAGAAAAAGGCTTAAAAGTGTATCTCTAATCTAATAAGAGTTTTTTCAAAAGTTTTTTCACCAAAAAAGCTCATAAAATTTGTAAAAGCCATAGGGGAAGGTTTTTAAATTACAAGTTTTTTCAAATAGTTTAAATTACAAGCTTTTACAAATAGTTTGTTAATTGACAAGCTATTGACTTAACCTTTTCTATATTTTGATGGGCTTCACATGTTATTAACCAATAATAAATAAATAATTCTATGAAAAAACTCTTAAAAAACCTCTCCGATAATATAAATAAAACAAACTTTTTAAATATAAAAATTTTCATAAAAAAAAACTTCTAAAAGAATTTCAGTTATTGTGGATGATAAAATGAAAAAATCTAATCCACTGGAAAATCTTTACGTTAATCGAGATTAATAAATGTGGTGATTCAAATTTTGAAAAAGCCCTACACATAAAAGGTTTCCTTTTGGCCCGCCCGTCTCTCTTCCTTTCTCTCCCAGGACGGAAAAGACCAAACCCTCACTCGTTCTTTTATAGACCAGTTCGCTCTACGATTCATCGACATTCATTGCTGGTCTACATATACATTCAAAGGGTCTGTTGTTCCTAAACCCATTTCTAGGGTTTCTCTCTTGCTAGGAACTGTAACGATGTCGCTGAGACCTAACGCAAGAACGGAGGTTCGCCGGAACCGATACAAGGTGGCGGTCGATGCCGAGGAAGGGCGGCGGCGGAGAGAAGACAATATGGTCGAGATCCGTAAGAATCGGAGAGAAGAAAGTTTGCAGAAGAAGAGACGCGAAGTCACTGCTGGCCAGTTCACCATGCCCGTTCAGTCTGCTTCCGCCGCCGAAAAGAAGGTAGATACATCTTGTAATATGGTCCTATCGTATGCAATATCGTTTGCTTTACGTAGTCATTTCGTTACTCAACATCGTGTCTCTAATTTAGGGTTTGCTGTTTATCGTTCCTGCTTGATCGTCGTTGTTTTTGATGAGTTCTTTTGCAAATTGGATGTAGACGATGCCAATTAAACATTGCTGCATGACCTTGTTTTAGTTATATAGATATAGGATGTCTTAGTAGCATCCCATTTTGAATATTGAAAGAGCGATTCTTATATGTGATTGTGATGAATGCAGTTAGAAAATCTCCCAGCAATGGTTGCCGGAGTTTTATCTAATGATAACCATATGCAGCTTGAAGCCACTACTCAATTCCGCAAACTGTTGTCAATAGGTAACCCCATTGTTGTTGTTATCTCAATATCCCATTCTTCTCACATGGCTATTCCTGTTCCCTTTTCTTAACCAGAACGCAGCCCTCCCATTGAAGAAGTTATCCAATCTGGTGTTGTTCCTCGCTTCGTCGAATTCCTTGTGAGGGAGGATTTCCCCCAACTACAGGTGAAACTGAACATTATAATATAGTATCTACACATAATAATTTCATATCTTCTGTATAATATTAATAACCACACATACTTATATTCTGTAGTTTGAAGCTGCTTGGGCTTTGACTAATATTGCTTCTGGTACATCTGAACACACAAAAGTGGTGATTGAACATGGTGCTGTCCCAATATTTGTGAAACTTCTTGCGTCTCCTAGTGATGATGTTAGAGAGCAGGTTTGTTACTTTTTTCTTTAAAAATATTTTTCATTCTATCTATCTATTTGATTTATGATCACCTGTTACTCTGTACATGGTAGGCTGTATGGGCACTCGGGAATGTGGCTGGTGACTCCCCTAAATGTCGCGACCTTGTACTTGCACAAGGAGCTTTAAATCCTTTACTGTCACAGTTCAATGAACATGCTAAGCCATCTATGTTGAGAAATGCCACCTGGACACTTTCCAATTTTTGCAGAGGCAAACCACAACCTTCTTTTGGCCAGGTCAGTTTCTCAAAACCCTAAACCCTAAACCATAATCTATGATGAATGTTTTTTTGATTTGTTTTTGACAGACAAAACCTGCACTTCCAGTTCTACAGCAACTTATTCATTCAGATGATGAAGAAGTGTTGACAGATGCTTGTTGGGCACTTTCATATCTTTCTGATGGTACAAATGATAAAATTCAAGCTGTTATTGAAGCAAATGTATGTCCAAAATTGGTTGAACTTCTGAAGTGAGTCTGGTCTTGTGTTTTTTTTTTAAATAAAGTTAGAGTCTTTTGTAACCCTCTTTTTATTTTTTAACATTCTGTTATATTCATGTATGTTCAGTCGTGCTTCTTTATCTTCTCCATCTGTGCTTATCCCTGCTCTTCGTACGGTTGGTAACATTGTTACTGGAGATGATATGCAAACTCAGGTATATAAAATCTTGATGTTTTGCATTTATTTATAAAGAAAGATGCATTTATTTGACACTCTGGTATGTGTTTAGTATATAATCAATCAGCAAGCATTGCCATGTCTTCGGAACCTGTTGATCAGTGATCATAAAAAGAGTATTAAGAAGGAAGCTTGTTGGACTATATCAAACATCACTGCTGGCAACAAGGAGCAGATTCAGGTGAATTTTGTTGAATTTATCTGACTGGATTTTAGTATTATTAATCAGCTGCATTCTTGACTTGTATGTTTTTTTTTGATGATTTTACAGAAAGTGATTGAAGAAAATATCATTGGTCCTCTTGTTCAGTTGCTTCAAAATGCAGAATTTGACATTAAGAAGGAGGCTGCGTGGGCCATCTCAAATGCTACTTCTGGTGGAACACATGACCAGATTAAGTAAGATTTTTGCACGTTGAAACTCCATGTTATTGAGTTTTTATATAAACCCTTTTGGTTATTGAACTTTTATACTATATGCTTATCATTTTTTGACTATGTCACATAGTTTGTTAAATATTCATCAGTAAAAAAGTAATCTATACAAAAATTATCTCTATTAAAGTTTTGTTGAGTTCTTTAAAGGGAAAATGTTGTAAACTGTGATATTTAGTTTATTTTATTGCTGATTGATCTTTGTTATTAACAACTATTACGAGAAATTTAATTGTTTCTAAATAAATAAAAAAACATATATACCATTGAAAGATACATAACAAATGTAAGTGAAAGTAAACTCTGACATTGGTTACTTGTACATGATATATATTCTTTGAGGTTAAATATTCAATAAAAATATGATCCTGAGTAAATTAAAGTCTTGGTCCCTGAGTGTAGCTTTGATTTTTTTTTTTTTTTTTTGGTTTTTGTCCATTATGTAGTCAGTTTGCTATTTTGGTCCTTATTTTGATGTTCCGTAAGCTGATTTGTGGTAAGTTTTGGTTCAAGGTCTATCACAATGACCATTTCAAAAAAAAGTTATAACAGAATAGTTAGGTATAATTAGTTGGATGAAAATCTTGATGAAACATCAAAATAAGGACCAATTTTGAAGGAAATGCTAAACTGAGGGACGAAAATAGTAGTTTACTCTATAATGTTGTTGTATGTAAGAAAGTTTAGTTGAGATTATGTTGGTTATATATGTTGATTAGTATAAAATGATTGCAGGTATTTAGTTAGTGAGGGATGTATCAAGCCATTGTGTGACCTACTCATCTGTCCGGACCCACGAATAGTGACGGTCTGTTTAGAGGGGCTTGAGAATATTTTGAAGGTTGGTGAAGCTGAAAAGAATCTTGGGGGATCTGGAGAAGTCAATCTTTATGCACAGATGATTGATGATGCTGAAGGTTTAGAGAAAATTGAGAATTTACAGAGTCACGACAACAATGAGATATATGAGAAAGCAGTCAAACTTCTCGAGACTTATTGGCTGGACGAAGAGGATGATGTTATGCCACCTGGCGAGACAGCTCAGCCTGGTTTCCATTTTGGAGCTGGTGATGTTTCCGTTCCTTCTGGTGGATTTAGCTTTAACTAATAAAGGTATATTCTCTACTTTTTTGTATTTTGTTTGTTTAAGGTTTTTCTTTTACATGCGGTTACTAATTATTATTATTATATTTTTCAGGTGATCCATTCCATAATACTGTCTCAAGTGAGGCATGTGATGTCTCTTTTTTGACCGGCTTGGTCCAATATTATTACAGTATCGAGTCATGTCTTGATGGATCATGTAAAGTTATATTTCTCTTTGATTTACCGTTTTTGCTGCAGCTATCTATCTTTGTATTTCTTATCTGCCACACCACTTCCTTTTATGTGGATGCTGGTTGGTTATACATTTACTAGTCAACATTCTAGTTATTCAGACAACCCTTTTAGCATCTTCCTGTTTTGAAATGAAAAATAAACTAACTTTTGCCAAATAAATTGTAATAAAATTTCCACAACTCATTTACATCCAAATATATTGATTCGTTGTTGGTGCTAAAAACTCTGGAGTCTGTTCATGAATCCAGTTGACTATTAAGACTAATAACAAAATCCATTATTTTAGATGTGCTACTCTTTTGTATTAGATATGTGAGATTTTTTTAATGTAACTTGGAATAAAAATAGGTTGATTATATTTATAAAACATTTTTCTATGTTTTTTTTATTATTTTATAATTATGAAGTACGCATTTATATTTAAGAATAAGGATAATTTGTACAACTCGTTGATTTGCAACTTGTTATATGTATAAGTTTTTATAAACGTAATATGTGAATAATAATACATTAGGATTTAAACTTGTAAGTTCCCAAAACACCAAAATTTAAAGGAAATGATTGTTGGCTTATTTGTGAAAAACGAACAAGAGTCTAGGGACCAATCAACAAATTTATTCAAATATACACCGCCTTATAGATTACATTATTTTATTATCTTTTGATGTGCAGAATTAACAAACTCCATTGCGAACAATAAACGGTGCATTTAAAAGGACAACAATTGTGTATATTAGCGCACTAACAATTACAGCGCTTTTTGACCAAGTTTTTTTAAAGTTTTCTCCACCAAAGTGTTGAAAAATCCTAACGAAGTCTTACTACACATGAACCGATTTTCACTAGACTTATTTATGGGTCCCATTGACAACGTATTAGTTGTAGTTGTCGTATTTAATCAACTAAAACATATGGAAAAGCTACTTGTCAAAGCTTGTAACTGCACAACAAGTTTGAAAACCCTTATCGATGAAAAACATTTATCTGAAACTACAAAACCTTTCTGGGGGAGAAAAGTTAATATCATGTTAAAAAACTACAGTTTAAACTTCTCTCTATACATGCCAATGAAAGCAACTTAACCCAATTTATACACTCCAACACTCTTGATGTAAAATATGACCCTCAAGTGAAAAAAATCAGATGAACTGTGCGTACGTATGTATGCATGTATGTATGTATGTACGTATAAATCTTGATCTCCATGTATCTGGCATGCTGACGTGTCAAAAAGTGGTAAGAAATAAATGACGTGGATCAGAAGAGAATCGTCTTGAGGATTAAAAGAACCAACATTATGAAGCACATGATGACAAGTACCGTAGCACACATCACCATTCCCCCTTGTTTCTGATTTCTCTCTGCCTGCAAATTTTATACCAACATCTTTTTTACTTAATACATAAAGAACAACTTTATAGAAAAAGCCACCATTAAGTTGTAACAAATGCAACCTTTTGTAGCTGTTTAAGTCCTTCATCCACGGATGCTGCAACATTCTGAATATTGTAGTCTATTCTATCGATAATAGTTCCCTGCTTCCAAAAAAAAAACAAATTTATATCACGTTTGTAGAGATTATGTATTTTTATGGATACACTGAGTTATTTATAATTAAGCAATTGGGTTTGACCTGGTCAATGACAAGGACTGAAAGATCCTTCATGATTTGTGCTAGCTCATTCACTGATTCTGCCACCTTCAGAGGATAGAGAGAAAGAAAGTAAATCAAATTAGTATGTAGGCCAAAATTAAAATGGGCCAAATGCACATAATACCAACATACTAACCTGTTGAATCTCTCTATCTCTTTCGACCGTGAAAGCCTCACTTTTCTTCAATTTGGCCATTTGATGTTCGTTAAAACCCTAGAAATATTGAAAAGTCAAGAAAGCCTGTTTAGAGGTAAAAAATTGTATAATATTCTATTTCATGTATCAATATATTCTTTAAGAGCATAAGTTAAATAGGTGGGGCAAAAAGGAAAATATTGAACATACCCAGTCATCAAAACCATCATCCTCACTTGTAGACTGCTTTCCATTTAAATTCATTTCTAGATCAGTCCCATCTGAACCCTACAAGAAAAGGCAACTCATAATAAAATCTCATTAAAACACAAATAAGATAATAATAATAATAATATATATTTTCTAGTTATCTTTAAAAAAAACGGTGTATTTAATAAAAAATTATGAAATTTTCAGAAAAAAGATTCAAGTTGAGATAAACAAATAGTGATTGCTAAATTATTAATTGAAATAATCAGGACAAACATCTTTCTGCTGCTGAAGGCGTTTCAGATAAGTTGATTGCTTCTTCCTGAGTTCCATTGAAAGACTTTGAAGATCAGTGGCTAAAGATCGCTGCCATGAAAGTGAAACCATAAAATTTATTAAGATACAAACTTCAAATCCACTATAAATCCCACAGGCAGCCATAAAAGCTATACCTGCACGTTTTTCCTGACAGTAGAATCCTCAACACGTCCACCAGCAGATAATCTTCTTAACCTCTTTTCTGATCTTTTTAGAAGATCAGTTACTTCATGGGTAAGTGCCTCAATCTTGTGCTGATCTTCCCTACCATCTCCAAATGAGGGCATCAAAGCCTTGGTATGAGCTTTTGATAGCTCTGACATTTTTGCCCTTGCACGTTGAATGTTTGCTGATATTTCTTCAGATACATCAACCCAAGCTGGAGGGAGACCGACCATTGGTGCCCCCACACTGCAATGCAGAAGCATAGATGTTGATGTTCGAGCACACAAGCACATAAGAGGAACAGTTTTGTTTTGAAATCTAAAGCTCACAATATAAGCCATAGCTTAATTGGATATTTTATATTTCATAAACTGCCAGAAAAGCAAATGAGGTATGAAGGACATACGAGGAAGTTCCAGGATCCTCTGTGCTAAGAGGAGCGTAAGAACGATTTTGCTTACGCAGAGATGCGTCAGCCATTTCGATCACCGAACCACCGTCGGAGCTAGAGGAAACCCCAGCAGAACGACCCGACGGAACCCTAACGCTTTTCAACGCATCTCTATACCTCCTAAACAGAAATGTCCTATTCCTTGTCGCCATTGAAGAAAAACCTCCCTGAAAACGAGCACTAGTTTAATACATACGAAAAAACAGTTTCAAAACCCGCGATTCCAATTAAGAGCCCAATCGATGAGCAACGATATATGGATGAATTATGAGGATCGAAGATCTGCTAGTGATGAAAAGTTTTGATGGTCTTATTAGTGATTTGATAACACAATTTCGGGGTAAGGAAGTGATCGTTGAACAGAGATGGCAACGAACGAATAGTAATGAAATTCTGAAAAAAGTTGTTTTCGCATTTTCTGCTTCAATAACAAATCATGTTTTAGTAAGACAAAAGTTCAAATTTAGTCCATGGTTTGCCAAAGTTGAGGGTTTAGTCCAAATTTTTTTCAATTTTGTACCATTGGTTCAAAATAGAATATTTTTTCGGGTTTGGTTCCTCATAAATTTGAGAAAAACTATTTTGTCATTTTTAATTAATTTATTATTTTTTAACATTTACTTGATTATTTTAATAACTAAATAATAGCAAAAGGGCCTATAATGCCCGCCTCGCCCCGTCACTCTCTTGAGTCTCTCTCTCTCTCTCATCCTGATCCAACACACACAAGCACACATAATGATCAACCAGATCAATCTGGGGATGAACCAAATGAAGATATAGGTTCTGATTCAACACAGATGAAAAAAACACACATACAACCCTTTTTCCCTTACGTCTCTCACTCTCCCCTCTCTTTTCCTCTCTTCCTGATTTAGACCGGTGCTCTCTCCAACTACCTCCCACCGCAACCACCAACTTTGCATTCTCCCTTCTCTATGTTTTGTGTTAGATAAAGAACCTAAATCGAACACATGAATCTAGGTTTATGAATCTATATACGAGTTTACGAATCTAGGTTTATGGAATCTGGCTTTAGAAGAATGATTTTAGATTTTATATTTAGGTCTTATGTGTTTGATAAGTATGGGTTCGTAGATAATGAAAACCATGGAAGATGAACTGGAGCCATGGTCGAAGAAGATGCACAGCGATGTTCCTAGTAAGGTGGAGCCATGACAGAGATGAATTGGATGATGGTCCCTGATAGGGATGACCTTGTGCAGGGGAGGGGGAGGGGAGGAGGAGGGAGAGGGAGAAAGAGTGAGATATATAGAGAGAGTGAGTGTGAGTGAGAGTGAGAAAGATATATATATATATATATATATATATATATATATATATATATATATATATATATATATATAGTGTGAGTGAGTGAGAGAAAGAAAGAGAGAGAGAGAGAGAGAGTGTGTGTGTGTGTAGGGATGTGAATTTAATTTTTAAATAATAAAAAATAAGGAAATAAATAAAAATAATAAAAAGATTTATTGAAGGGGCATAGTAGTTATTGACTTATTTCAGGTTGGATGTGGACCAAATCCTCAAAATATCAAATTTGTCAAGGACAAAACCCACAAAAGTATGATATTTTAGACCAGTGATGCAAGTTGAAAGCTTATTGGACAAAACCAAAGAGATGATATCACATGTACTAAATTTGCAGTTTAGTTTTTTAGTAAATACTTTGATATTCAATTATAAGAAAACACATACATGGACACAATGTGTAATACCGTAATATTAATTAGTAGTGAGATTGTGTTAATCTAAATGTAATTAAGGTTAAATAGGTTGTTATATGAGTTAGGATGGTTAGAAACTGATCATTTGGGAGGAGTTTGAGCTTGAAAAGTTCTAAAATGGGTTACACTGGGTCGTGTGATTTCACACGGGGTCGTGTAGATCCAATCAGTGAGCCTTCCAGACTTACCCGGGGTCATGTGATTTCACACGGGGTCGTGTAGATCCAACCAGTGAGCCTTCCAAACTTACACGAGGTCGTGTAGATCCACACGGGATCGTGTGTCGCAGCAGGCCCACTTTTTAAAGTCGATTTTCTTTCATTTTTGGGGAAAATCCACTTCGTCCAAACCCTCTCTAAACCCTAGAAACTTAATTCTAAACCTCTAAAGTCGAAATTGAAGCCTATAATTCAAGAATTGAAGCTATGATTTGATAAATTGCGGTTGATAGGTAGTTAATTCCCTTCGATTTTAGCTTCATTTTGATGGTGATTTCGTTTGGATTGAGATGGTTCCAGGTGGTATTGATGAACCACCTGCAACTAACATGAATTAGAGTAAGATTACTTGGATTAGTGTGTGTAAGAGAGTTCTAATCTTAGGCCCGAGCTAGTAAAGTGTTTGTTGTCACGTTTCTACGGTTGAATGAGTCGGAATGATAGAATCGGAAGCTATAACTAAGATAGTGTTATTATCTTTTGTTTGTAACTCTTTTCTATCTTTCAAATTCTTGATTATTATGAATATTGAGTATGATTGAGATTTCTCTTGAATATTGAATATTGAAATCGAGCTGTTGTGATACAGCTAAGGCTAGACATGAGCACACACGAGGTCCGAGGGTTCCGCATATCGACCCAACATCAGGTGAGTGGTTATTTATTAGATGAATTATGCCTTGTTGAGATGTTTATTGCGGATAACAAGTATGCTATGTTTTGACTTGATCGAGTATAACCAAAATTGAGTGTTTGGGATAAAGAGTTATAGTATGTGTGACATACTAAGGACTGAGATAGTCCATTGAGATCAACTTAATTGAGATATTGGATGATAAAATCCGATTAACCACTAATTACTCGCTAAGCTCTTGTAGCTTATAAATTGTTTGTTACTGTTGTTTATGTTAGGTTCTGGTAGTGGTGATCGCGGGAAGCGTAACATGGATGGATAGTTGGACTTGGACCTTGGACTTGGACTTATTTGTTGTTTTGAAAGATGTATTTAACCCGGTTTTTGTATAACGGTTGCAAACACTTGATGCAAATAATTTAGGACTTAAACTATGCTTTTGGTAACAACTTTGTATCACTTGTTTCTTAACTTGAGTTACACCTTTAAATATTGTATTAATTTGAGAAAAATCAGGTGTAATTCATATGTGAGAAACCGGGCGTTACACAATATGATATACGGTTTGGTTGTATTTTGATCTAAAAATCGAGACTAAACATAAATATGATTTTTAGTTGGCTAATCTCGTTCAATAGTAAAATAGTCTTAATTTTATGCTAAATTACATATTTGGTATTTCAAAAGTTATAGATTTTGTCTCCTGATTTTTTTTTCATTCGGGTTATACACATGTTTTCTTTTTGTTGTTGGTCCATAAGTTGGATGTCGTTTGTCCAGCCCGTTAAGTGCCCTCACATGCATCGCACATGTGAGTATTATTTTCTTTCTACATTTTCCATATATATATATATATATATATATATATATATATATATATATATATATATATATATATATATATATATATATATATATATATATATATATATATATATATATATATATATATATATATATATATATATAGATGAAGATTCAAATGAGAACAATTTCAATAATTATTGAAATTGAGAACGTGAGAACAAATATAAGCCACACATTTTTATAATAGGCTCTCATCCGCCCCTTCCACCACCAAACTTCTACGCCTCCACCACCTCAACTATCCACCGCCAACCCATATTACCCAACCATTACCGCTCCACCTCACCCACCAGCACCCACCCCATCCTACCCCACCCTCCCCCCCCACCAAAAAAAATATTTTTTTACCACCCACTCCCGTTCTACCCCACCCACCAGCACTCACCCTACCCTACAACCCCACCCCTATCCACAAAAAAAATTAATTTTTTTACCACCCACTCCCGATCCACCACATCCACCAACACCCACCCTACCCTAACGGACCACCCTACCATACCCCACCCACTCCCCCGCGCACCAAAATAAAAAAATTTAATTTTTACACCCATTCCTGCTCCACCCCATCCACCAGCACCCACCTAACCTACCCACCCCACCCCACCCTACACCTACCCCGCCCACCAAAAAAATTTTAATTTTTACCACTCATTCTCGCTCCATCCCACCCACCAGCACCCACCCTACCCTACTCCCCCCCCACACACACAAAATTAATTTCTTTACCACCTACTCCCGCTCCACCCCAGCCCACCAACATCCTACCCTACCCCTACCAACCCCACCCTACGCTACCCCCCCCACAAAAATAATTTCTTTTACCACCCACTCTCGCGCCACTTCACCCACAAGCACCCAACCCACCCCACCCCACCCTACCCTACACCCCCTCCCCCCGACCCATAAAAAATTTTAATATTTTGTACCAACCACTCCCGCTCCATCCCACCCACCAGCGCCCACCCCACCCCCGCCCACCAAAAACAATTTAAATTTTTTTACCATCCATTCACGCTCCACCTCATCCACCGCCACCCACCCCACCCTACCTTACCCCCTCCCCCGCCTACGAAAAAAATATTTAATTTTTTTACCATCCACTCCTACTTCACTCCACCCACCCTCCTTACCCTACCCGTCCCTACCCCACCCTACCCTTTATCCCGCCCACCAAAAGAAATTTACTTTTTTACCACTCACTCCCGCTCCACCCCACCCACCCTACCCTACCCACCCCACCCCTACCCTATGCTAACCCCCTCCCCCGCCGACCACCAAAAAAAATTATTTTTTACCACACACTCTCGCTCCACCCCACTCATCAGCACCCACCCTACCCTACCTACCCCACCCTACTCTACCCCGTCCACCAAAAAAAATTTAAATTTTTTTACCACCCACAGCACCCACCCTACCCTACCTACACCATCTTACCTTACCCCCTCCCCCTCCCCCTCCCCCCGCCCACCAAATTTTTTTTTTAATTTTATTTACCGCCCACTCTCGCTCCACCCCACCCACAAGCACCCATTCTACCCTACCCTACCACCCCCCTCGCCCACCAATTTTTTTTAATTTTTTTACCACACGCTTCCGCTCCACCCCTCCCACCAGCACCGACCCACCCCTACCCTTCCCCAACCCAATCCTACCCTATGCCCCACCCACGACCCTACTCACCCCACCAAACCCCTCCTACCAAATAAATTTTTTTAATTTTTTTCCCACCCACTCCCGCTCCACTTCACCCACCAACACCCACCCCCACCCTACCTTATCCTACCCCACCCAACCTTTTACATGTGAATGATAGGTTTTAATCACATGTGAATAATAAGGTTTAATCATATGTGAATAACAATGTTTAAGCACATGTGATTAAATACATATGATAGGAAAATTATTTAACAATATTATGAATATTTTTTGTTAAATTGTAATTGTTAAAACCTATAAATATCATGAAAAATTTTTGTTGATAATATATATTCGTGGATTTGATAAGTTTTTTGTCCAATCACATGTGATTAAACCTTGTTATTCATATATGATTAAGCTATTCACATGTGGTTAAAGCATGTTATTCATATGTAAATATGTACATAATGAATTTTTTTAAATAGTTTTTCTTATTATATGTATTTAATCACATATGATTAAACATTGTTAATCACATATGATTAAGCTATTCACATGTGATAAAACCCTATTATTCACATATGATTAAAACATGTTATTCATATGTGAATATGCATATAAAGAATTTTTTATTTTTTAATAATTTTTCTTATTATATGTATTCAATCACATGTGATAAAAACATGTTCATATGTAAATATGTACATAACAAATTTTTTATTTTTTACTTATTTTTCTTATTTTTCTTATTATATGTATTCAATCACATGTGATTAAAACATATTCTATTTTAGCATATTTACATGTGAATAATAAGTTATAATCACATGAGAGTAACATGTTTTAATCGTATGTGAACAAATTATTAAGAAATAAAAAATTCGTTATGTGCATATGAATAGCATGTTTTAATCACATGTGAATAATAGGGTTTTATCACATGTGAATAGCTTAATCATATGTGATTAATAATGTTTAATCACATGTGATTAAATACATATAATAACAAAAAATTATTTAAAAATAAAAAATTTGTTATGTACATATTTACATATGAATAACATGTTTTAATCACATGTGATTGAATACATATAAAAAGAAAAATTAGTATAAAATAAAATTTTGTTATGTACATTGAATACATATAATAAGAAAAATTATTAAAAAAATTTTAAAAAATGTTATTTGAGCATATTCACATGTGAATAACAAGTTATAATCATATGTGTATAACATGGTCTAATTACATGTGAGCAAAAGGTTTTAATCATATGTGAATAAATTATTAAGAATTAAAAAATTCGTTATGTGTATATTCACATGTGAATAAAAGGTTTTAATCACATGTGAATAATAGGGTTTTATCACATGTGAATAGCTTAATCATATGTGATCAACAATGTTTAATCACATGTGATTAAATACATATAATAAGAAAATTTATTTAAAAATAAAAATTCATTAAACACATATTTACATATGAATAACATGTTTTAATCATAAGAAAAAATATTAAAAAAAATAAAAAATTTGATATGTGCATATTCACATGTGAATAACAGGTTCTAATCCCATGAGAATAGCTTGGACTAATCACATATGATTAACAAATTAATACATACATATACAAACACCTTAAATCAATTTGACTTCTCTTTCAAGCATATGATCGAACACCTTAGATGCATAACCTGAGATAAAAAATATATATTTATAAAAACTAGGAAAATAAGAATTACACAAAGAAAATACAGAATGCTAGAGAGGATGCTGACCCACATCATGAAGAGGCAGATCACGCAATACTACACTTTGAGTAGAAGGGGAAGGTTCGATTTGGACAACAAAGTGTATCATTGAATTATGACCTGTGTCAAAACCAAAAAAAAAACACAAACATAATTTAAAATCTTTAATAATCATATCATAATTTTAAATGTCTAAATAGAATAAATTGTCTTACCTACGTAGGCTAAGCTGTTACCACTTGGGGACCATTTGACACCAAAGGCCCAGCAGAAAGAGAGATCAAGCTGAACAATTTGCTGCTCAAACATTAAAATAAATAAAGTTAAATTATCGATGATGAATATGTATTAAAAATAAATAACAATTACATACAAAGATTAAAATATCTTTGGACTCAAGAATTTTAGCCGGGGGTAACTACATGTAACAGATACAACAAGGCAAGAATTGAACGTTACATTCACCTATTTCTCTCTCTCAAATTCATTAATTACAGGTTCTTCAAGTCAAGCAAGCAATTAGACTACACACTGACCCCATTTCTCCCATTATTATGCATCTGTAAAAGCAATCGTTCACTAGTTCTTGTACATAAATCACTTAGTTTTTTTCTTCATGGTTTTATCATAAGTTGTAGGTATAAAATGGAAATATTATAGAAGTCGAACCTCTCCAAATTTTGCATCTAATGAAGAGCCGCTTCCTGATTTCCTCGATTTACTGTCAATAATGTCACTTAACTTTCATTTATACATTTCAACAAACACCTACTAGGCATTGCAATAAGAACAAACTATGATATAACAAACTATGAGATAACTAATTATACACGCACAGCAGGAAAACCATTGACCAAACACGTACAGCAACACCATCAGAATTAACCAGAAACAACTCTCATAACGTGATTAACCAGAAAAAAAATGAAATTTAAGAATCTCAAAAGCACCTAAACGATAACAGTTCAATGAATGAGAATTCACGCACACTTACATGAAGCAGTCGATTGAGGCAGAAGAATGAATTCACACAACACCATCAGAAGTAATTTGCATTAACGATGTCGATTGAGGAAGAAGAAGCAATTCCATGAACAAGACGTGATGAATTGGGGAGAAGAATGATCCGTGGAATGAGAACAAAGATCGCTGAGAAAATCAGCGAAAGAAACATAAATGCGGGAATGATTTGCGTGAAAGGAGAAGAATCCCAAATTATCATGAAGATTTCGCATTACCTACATCAGGAAGTGTAAATCTGATTGTGGTGGGTATTGTAAAATAAATGTGATTTTAAAATTGGTGATGGTTGCAGTGGAGGGAGCGAACGGGGCCTTTTCTAAATTGTGTGGTCAAAAATTGTTCTCATGTTCTCATATCAAAAATTGTTCTCATTTTAACCTTCCCCTATATATATATATATATATATATATATATATATATATATATATATATATATATATATATATATATATATATATATATATATATATATATATATATATATATATATATATATATATATATGATCTATGTACTTAACTTAAACGTAGAACTCTTACTTTCTCTTTTTGTCATCTTCATCTTCACTCGACATTCTCAACAAAGCTTCACAATGAAGTTTTGCAACTATGATGCTAAATAGGTGGTAGAAACTTATTGGAAAGCTTAAATACAGGTCGATTTTTCTTTCGATTCCATACTAACATATGCATTCATTCATTCAGCTCCTCGCTCTATTGATTTTAACCTAATTTTCCTTGTTTTGGAATTATATGTAACGCCCCAAAAACCAACATCGAGAATATACAAGTATTTTAGCAAATCAGTAACTTTGGTTTAACAAATACAATACTCGATGTCTGGAAAGCGACAAGTGGATATCTTCAGATCGTTCTATGATCCAGTCGGACGTTACTACACTTAATACCTGCCAAGGCACCACAAAAAAACAACGCAAGCGAAAACGCTTAGTGAATAACTCTACTACAACGAGATAAAATTTACAAGAAAATTGTTAAAGCTAAACCACCATTCAACTGTCACCTGAAAATCCAACACCAATTAGATAAATCATAGTACTTAAATCACCATTTGTGTATCACACCATATTTATAATTAATGCAAATATGAAAAACATTCACCGAAGAATCTTGGGCTTTTCACCAACCCGAAGATCTATCACCAACACTCGATTATACCGAGTTATCACCCATCTTGGATTACACCGTATGGTTGTAAACTATCGCTACACAACCATTTGAACACCTTAGAACACATCAAAAATATAACTACCAACTAACACACCTTTATAACCATCCACTATTACACCATTCTTATTTAGAAACCTACTTTTAGGGTTCCACCTATTCTAGCACACAAGATCCTTATATAACTATAATTCATCAATGTAATTGGTGGTTGTCGAGGCCAACAAAAATAAACCTTACTTCTAGTACACAAATTTGCGTATAGCGGTAAAGGATCGTATCCACGGAGATTGGTTCAATTTGTAAAACAATGTGATCAATTCAAAACGAGATATATTAAACAAAATAAAATAAAGGGGGGGGGGGGTTTGATTGTTTGAGTTGAAAAATGAAAACAAGAGTAAGTAAACAAATTTTTGTGAAGTGAATCAAATGTGGAGTAACTATCAATATTGGGATTTCATCACAATTCCAACTAGTTGGTTTATCATCAAGATTTATAGTGCAATGTATTTAATTTAATCTAGTTTGGCTATAGCATCTCAAAAGCTTGAAACACCTAGATTCTTCTTAATTGTATGGAAATTAGAAAAGTTCTTAATAACCGTCTTAATCAAAGTCAAAAGTCAAATAAGCATCCAACTCAAGTAAAATGACTAGCAATATAGATTTAAGAATCACCAAACTCAAAGGAAATCAATAAGCTTACATTTCTCCTTGAAGAACACAACTCCATGATTTTAAAAATGAATATAAGCATCCACAAAAATCATTTGTCACTAGTTTGTTTTAGAAATCGATTACGTAATTAGAAAAACAAATGACAATAACCATTCAAGCATTCAAACTCATGAATAAGAACACAAGAACAATTTAGAATTTTAAACAAAGTTGCATTCATAGATTAGGAACTAAATACTCATAAATCTTTCAAACCCTAACTAGTTGTTCATGTATTACACCCAATATTGATAATAAAGAGTTCTAGCCAAGCATGGCTAGAACAACAAGCATCAAAGTGTAAAGAAATGTACCCAACATATATGTATCAAAGCTACAAATCCAAGTGAAATGAGATGTAGAAAAATGGCTCCAAGAACTTCTCCCAAGATCTCCAAAGTGTTCCCCCACGAAATCCTCTGAAAAATGATGTTCAAGATCTAGAAAAACCCTCCCTATTTGCCCCGTATAGCTGAAACACACGTGAAATGACAAAACAGTCCCTCTGCGCATTTTGCGCGGGTCGCGCAAAATCCACGCGGGTCGTGCAAATGGCCAAAAAGCCTATAAAAGGCCTGATCCGGTCCAACTCGTAAAAAGGTGTTTTTGTCCCTAACTTCTTTGGTCTAAACCCGGTTTTTGACCTCTTTGACCACCCTTTTGGGCTAGGTAAACCCAATGGAGCCCATGTCTTCTTTGTTGGTCCAAATGATTGCTTAAAGTCCAAGTCCGCTAAAAGAACTGAGTCTCCGAAAATTCCGCGTCTCAAAATATAATCCCGCTCCATCCGCTATAATCTCCCGTTCGGTTCATCCCGCTCCCGCTAGTCTTCAATAATATCTACATTTAAACACAAAAAGACTAGAAAGTATCCCCGAATGATAAAAATATAAAAATATAAAATATGCATGCGAATTATACTAAAAATGATATAAAACGTGCTAAATAAATTATAAAAAGAAGAAATAAAAACGAAGTGTCAGTAATTAATCTAACACCATCATACGATATAAACAACCATATAATTTCACAAGATACAACATACAACGTAACACCATTAAGTTGAGTAAAGTTAGTCACTTGTAGTCCAAGTTCCAAAAATTACTAGATTTGTTGTTTCCAAGCTTCCTTATTCCTTTTTATCTACAAAGGAACAAGTATAAATCTTCTTAGACACAACCCAACTTAATTTTGTGAAAAACCGAGCTTCTGTCTTCATCAGGGAACTTAGCGGCGCTAAGTTTGACCCATGTTCATAGTTAGCACCGCTAACTATGAATAGAAGCACTCTTTGACTACTAAAAACTCCATTTTAACTTCCAAACACCAAAGGATTAAGGATACAACACCATATTCAATTACACACTTAGAACCTTCCATCCCACCACTTTCATGTCAACCAAAATCAACCATTTTAGCTAGATTAACTTAGCAAATGCATACACAAGAGTGTACTAACCTCAATCCTTTATTTGGATGTAAAACCCCTTGATTTCCACCTTAATTTGATGATTTTATGCCCAAAAATGCCTCAGAACGTCACCTGCTCTCGAACATTCTGATATGAGAATTAACCCCAAAATGAACAAGTCAAAGGCTTTAAGTGGAAGTCTGTCAGGCCGAAGTTAGCGTCACTAACCTTAACATTAGCATCGCTAATGTTTCAACTTTCGCCTGATTTGTACTTTTGACTCCAATTCACCAAATAGCAACCTACTTCAACATAGCGTCACTAACTCTTACACATTAGCGGCGCTAATGTATCTGATAAGTGATTTCTTGCAAATTTTTCACTATTTTCCCACCTTTTGACCTATAATTCTAAACTTAGCAACCAAACTCCATATTAAATCATAATATGGACATTTAAACACCAACATAACACCTTAACACCTCAAATCCCAAGATTTGGTTCGTTCTTCATTTTTAACATTTGTGGTCCTTTCACCAAAAACACCAACGTTTAATCTACAACTCCTTAAACACCCTCATCATGATTTTACAAGTTAATAAGAAATGCATACCTGCTTCTTGGGATGTTACATTATAACAAGGCTACATGGCATATTTATTAAATGGTTTCAATCCTCCTATGTGTGATAATTCTTTGGTGATTATCCCTGGTCTTTTGAGGTCCAAAAATAATCATGAAGCAAAACTTTGTATAATGGGAGAGAAGATTCAAACATTGTAGTTCTACGTGACTATAACTCAGATATTTTTTGTTGTTTATAACTTCAAGTAGAGTGTTGTAATAGTCTATATGATTACGCTTTGTACCATATTTTAAGTTAATGAGAATCTTTAACTTTTAAAGGTATGATGTATGTATTAAGCAACAGTTTCATATTTGGAATTGTAAGATTTGGAATTAGTACCAAGCACAAAACATAACCAATTAAATATTTGGAATATCTATGTTAATTATTCCATGTTGTTCCAAACACAAAACATAACCAAATAAAAATATGGAATTTTTACCAAACACAATATAAAATAATGACAAATCCATATTACATCGAGTTCTTTAAATAGTACCGAACACAATACATAACCAAATTAATTATGTCATATTGTTTCAAAAGTTTAACTAAACAAGCTGCAATATTATTCTAAAAGAAGACCTTTCACATGACCATAAACAAGGAAAATCCATATTTCACTTGACCATAAGCACATATATAGCTCGAATAATAGACATTACCAAAGTTTAACTAAACAATCAGTGATATTGTTCCTAAGAAGGATATTTCATGGATACAAAACCAGACACATACGAACATTACTTAACCAACTCTGGCAACCTTTTACTCCCCATATCCACTAAATTCTTCCTTGCCCTTTAACATAAATTAAGGTTTCCCTTAACAAGTTTGAACATTAAGGGCAACATTTTGACACTTATAGTAACTTACATACTTCATCTTCCTTACCTTAGAATATTTGTACATGTATTCCCTTTCATGAATCCCTTCATTCTTTTATTTTTTTGGTTTGTCAAGTGGATTGTGATGGCGTGGTGGAATAATCACCATTAGGCATTGTGATCTTGACCATATTGTACTTTTATATGTTATGTCATTTTTGAAAAAAATACATTTCCTTCCATGTATCTAGGAAATATAATGGATGAACTCATGTTTCTAAGTCATCAATATCTTCATATTTCAATTGCTTATCCTAAATGGTAACCACCCACCTTCTACAAGAAAAAAACTCCATCTTTCATATGCACCACATATTAATTTATACATAGGCCATTAACCTTAAACTTGTCCCCCATGCCATACTACCTTATAACATCCTAGATTAATCTTGATTTTCTTAAACAACTTTATCGTAGTCAGGGTAAGTGGTCCACTGAATTTGTTAATTACCTTATCCAATTAACGATCCTTTTCATAAAGTATTCCCCAATGCAATATAAATGGGTAATTATTGGTTTGCATCTACCTTTTACAAGGTTGCTACATGTGCAATATAAGTCAAAAGATATGCATAAATCTACCATGAACCTAAAAGCTAACAAAGAAATATTTATAAATTTTCCTATAGTGAAATGAGATCTACTCAAGTGTTGTGGTAGAGTTAACCTAAACCAATCATAAGTGTTTTTTTTCTAAATGCTTCATCTCATTCTTGCTTTTCTAAAAACCGGTATATTGGTGGATTTTTTTATTATATCCTTAACATATTTTTACCTTCATGCTCTCATGTATATGTCAGAGAAATATCTTTGCTTTTCACATGGGTATAGGTTGGGATGTATTGAATAAGTCCCTATAATTCAGAATACATCAGTCGATTCAAAAATGTAAATTCATAAACATTTTAAACATCAAAACATATTAAAGAGGGCACATACATTCTATCTATAAGTCTATAACTCATAAGTGTAAAATTTGATTTGATGTAAAGATCCAAATCTTCACCCAAGACATTTAAGAAACCATATCCATGATTTTATGATTTATACTTCAACCATAATATCTTTCAAAATGATTAAAGGAGAAAGTTTATTCTTCTTATCTCCACTTCATTTTGTCTGCAATAATTTGGAGGCATATTCAAATATATATATATATATATATATATATATATATATATATATATATATATATATATATATATATATATATATATATATATATATATATATATATATATATATATATATATATATATATATATATATATATATATATATATATATAAAAGGCTAGGTTTAAATGTAAATGAGATCTATTGTGTGAATGTATCACACAAATCCTGACCGTTGAATTTTCAAATCAAAGGTTGTGATTAACAAACCATAAATATAATTATTTTTCATATTAATTGTTAAAAAAACAATTATTAAAAGGATAAACATACATTTTTAACTGATAAAAACAAAAATTACATAGTTCTTAGGAACTCTTTTAAATATATAAATAAAATGTCAGGGCGATGTTCACACAGTCACCTCTATGACACATCGCCACTTGCACCCATACCACATATCCTCAATATGTTAGCAAATCAGGTTTAGAATGCTTGGAAACACTGAGAGTCATGTGAATCACTTTCAGAATGAAAGATTTCGATGGTACTACCGAACTTCCAACCGAATAAAACTCAGAATCTTAAGAACAGAGAATGAAGGTGATATGATTTTCTGTGTACCATCAAAAAATTGACCAAAAAACTGTTGGATTAGGTGTCTAAGCCATGACTTTATATTTATATTTATCTTGTTAATTGAAGCAAAGTCTATTTGGGTTGCCCTCATAGCTGGAGGTCAGGATAGAGTTCAGTAGAGTAAAAGGTTGATTTATTAATTGTTTAATTAATCAATAGAATTAATTAAATAGTTTATTAATATATTTAAGTGCTAATATATTAATTAGAAACTATAATAATTAATTGAGATTTAATCTAGAATTAATTGGATTTAATTTAGTGATTAAATTAATTAATTAAAAGTGTGAGGACTAGTTTGTATTTATTCAATAGTTGAATAACTGGCAAAGAGAAGTCCAGGGGCCAAAAGTGGCGCCACCCTTGGAGGCTTCTCTAGGGTTGGCGAAAACCCTAATTAGGGTTTAGGGATCTGGTCCAAATGATCAACAGGCCTGCCCACTTGGAGGCTCCTTAGGGTTTCAGGTGTAACCCTAAGAGGCTATAAAAGGAACCCTCTGGCTCCCCATTATTCATGCCAACTTTCACCAAGATTACTCTGCTGGACTATCTTCTCCATTGCTTTGGGTGTGACTTGGATCTGAGGCAGGACACTTGTGCTGCTAGCTTCAAGAACAAGATTCAAAGGTTGGTTCTTCTGATCTAAACTTTAGTAATTATTGTTGGCCTTTAGGTTTTAGTTTATTATCTTCATAGAAGAAAACATAGATCTTTCTAGGGTTGCATGTGAACCATAAGTATTTTTGTGTTCATTGTTTGCTAGAAAACCCTTCAGTGGTATCAGAGCATAGGCTGTTTTCTTATGAATTGATATAAACTGCTTAGATGATTTTTTGCTTGAGTGTTTTTGTGAAAAACCCTCTTGGGATGGCCTTAATTTCGTGGCCTAGGCTAGGGTTTCCTAACCCTAGCCACCCCCCCTTTATTTCCCCTTGATTTGCTTGATTTACTTGCCTTTTATAAGTAGGTTGTTATTTTTGGTAACTGTATCTATTAAATAACTAGAACTCTTATTTTTGGCTTGTAATTTTCGAAATTTGTGGGGCCTTAAATAGATAAAATTAATTTGATTAATTTATAATATCTATCTTAGATTTAATTAATTTAATTAATTGTTAATTAAAAGACCAATTAAATCAGCTTAAGGAATTAAATTAAATTTTCAAAAATTGTTTAAAAATTTGCGAAAATTATGATTAAATTAATTCTAAAATATTTTAATAAGATTAAAATATATCTTATATATTTATGATTAAAAGTTAATTATTTATATATAAGAAAATTGGTTAGTCTTACTGCAAGTAGGCCTCATTCACAAAACTGTTTTATAAAGAGGGTATAAGGCGACTGACTATAAAATGTTAGTCTAATGGGTATCTACTCTTACCCACCGCTCTCCTGGTCAGTCGAGTGTCGTTAGCCGAACGGGTTTGATAGAACCGCTAAGCCTCTTAAAAGTATAATGCTATAATTGAAAGTACTAGAACCTCAAACAAAACCCAATCTAGTTACTTTAGGATAAAAATGTGAATTGGTGCTAATCCATGGAATTGCACATTGCACTTTGTGGAACGTTGGTGGAGCGTGTGTGGTTTACCGGCACACCAACTGGGGTCCGCAAAGAGTTACAATGGGTTTCTCGATTTTGTCATTATTAACGGAGCGTGTGTGGGTAACCGGCACGTTAATTTGAGATGGCAATCGACTTCGAGAGTACCAAGCTAATTTGCATGGTTATTCACACCCGGTTTGTGATCCTCGGCATCCCAGTCACAAACAGTGGGGCACATCCGAGACTAAACATGCCATTGAACAGTTCAATGTGTCTCAACAGATCTAGGAATTTCATAAGATGAAATTGATAAGTGTATTATCTACCTTAACGACCATTATGTTGTGATTACGGCATCCCTCTTCACACCATAGTTGGGGCATTTTGGGTCCTAGCCTTAATAAATAATATATTGGGTAATTATTTAAAAGGAAAAACTAAACTAATAAATTTTGTTTATTGTAGATGTCTGAATCAAGTGTCTATTCTCCTCCCTCTCCTCCTCCACCCATTTCTGAGAGCATCAGAAAGCACCTGCTTAATATGAAAAGGCTGACTGGCCTTAACTGTAAGGAATGGCTTCGCAATTGGAGACTGGCTCTCGGCATTGCGGGCAAGCTTCATCTCACCGAGTATCCGATCCCGGTTCCACAAGAACAAGTCATCATAAATAGTTCTTATGATGAGGGTAACTTCTTAGTTGATGTATCCGAAGAAATTCGTGACCTCATGTTGTTGACCATTGACCCCGAATTCCGCAAGGATTTTGAATCCTTAGGGCCATATGAGTTAATGCAATCGGTTGAGGAAAGGTTCTGAAAACCGGTTGAAGAGGAACGAGCTAGGATCTTCAAAAGACTTGCAGAGTGTAAGTTAAAAGAAGGAAGTAGCATCGATTCGCATGTTCTTCAGATTGAAGCATACATAGGCGAATTGTACAAACTTGGTTATTCCATGAGTCAGGAGTCGAGTGTTAACACTCTACTCGCTTCACTGACTAGTAAGTACGATCTGTTCATTCAGACGTATAGAAAGGAAGACCAAAAAAAGACCTTAATGGAAATGCGTCCACTGTTGACTTTATACGAGTCACTCTTGGACAGGCATAGTTCCAATGGTTCAGCTACTTCTGGATTAAGTCCAGTGGAAAGACACAGCAAGAAACGATCCAGATCGTCTGGATATGTCTTAAGCTGGGAATCCATAGAATCGGATACAGTCACGGAAAGATTGGAAGACGCTCCAAAGTCAAAATCTTTTGAAAGCTCAGGTATATCTAAAAACCTCAAAACTCCTGTTCCATAATTCCTTGATGCATAATGTGATAGTCACATTTTGGTTTGTATGCAGGGAATAAGTAAGGTACGGGACTCTGGCGCATAGGAGCACATTTGGATTGGATTTCCGGCTCATGCGGTTTTGAAGTTTAGTTAGATATTGAAAAAAATGTTATTAGCTTATTAGATGCGTATGACATTGTCTATCATATTATACATTGTTCAAGGATTTTGTTTTAATAAAATTGTCGATTTTCTTTTAACACATGTTGTTTGAAATATCCTTGAAATGTTGTATGATTGTGTTGAATGCAAAATTAGTAATAACCTGAATGTTGAATGCATCCAAAGTGTTTGGATTTTAGGAATTGTGTCCCTTATGATTGTTAATGTTGTAAGAATCAATTCAACCAAAGGTCCAGTTGGACAGGACTTTGGAATCATTTGACATGATGAATTGAGTTCTTAATGTGTAAAGAAATGAATCAACCAAAGATCCAGTTGGACAGGACTTTGGAATCATTTGACTTAGAGTCAGATGATGATTAAGTTATTTATAAAGCACATGTGGCAAGAAATGAATCGCCCAAAGATCCAAGGGATAGGATTTTGGAATCAGTTGACTTGGAGTCAACTGAAGATTGCAAGTCTTGAACAGAATTAACAAAGTCATAAGTTTACATAGAGATGTAAAAGACATTGAGATTAGGAGCAACGGACACATCAGTTTATGTGTATTGCTCGAATCTTCAAATAGAACACAATTGTTTGTACTTCACAATATTTGTCATTCGGTATGACGAATATGACTTTGCTTATCAGAATAAGCGATTGGATTGAATCCTTGAACAGTTCAAGGACTTCAAAGGAAGTACGAGATCTACAGAACCTGAGTGACATCATAAACTGGGGAAAATGTTTCACAGTTTATTCTCTTCCAAGAACATTAATAGTTATAATGTGTCTTAGGGAATATGATGGAGCGTTGGTCGAAAGAGTTCGATCCTCAATGTATGAGATACATTGCCAATTAGTTCCCCGTAAATTAAACACTAAACCAGTCAGATCATATTCCAACCACATCCGTCGACTAAGTAGGTTTTGCAGACATTGTCTGAAATGTAAAGCTGGGATTGTCCCACTTGTACATTAAAGGTCCAGGGTCTTGTAGTGTTCGTCCGAACCTCATGACTAGCCTGAACCTAATCAGAAATGTCGTTTCACTGGTTATCCCGCTGTACCTGGAAAGAGCTCTTTTAGAAAGAATTCACATTCTAAGGAGACAGTGGGAGTTGGGACAGTCCTGAATGAGTTCAGGATTAGCCAAGTGAAATAACCTTTAGTCATCACTAGGCTTAGAGCAGAAATCCGATTTCTGTTTTAATACTGACATAACCTTCTCTTGACCAGTAGTACTGATCACCGTCATAAGTAGTTATGATCGGGGTGACATACCGAATAATTGGTACGGATTTTCAATCCGACTACTTGGAAGCATTGGTGAGCCCGGTTGCTGCCAATTAAGAGAACCTTAGGACGAGATACAGTCTATGTGACAGTTTGATTGATTTTACAACTGGTCTTAAAACCAGTGGGAGTAATCATCAAAAGAAACCAACATGGACAGAAACGTACCTTCAGAACATCTGGTTGAGTGAGACGATACTCAGAGTCAAGTAATTGACTTCGAGAGAAGCTCTCTCAATAGAAGATGAAATCCGAAAGGATACTGCATAATGTAAGTCATTAGTGGAGCGCGTGTGGATCACCGGCACACTAATGAGGACTCGCAAAGAATATGCCAGTATAAAGGTACATGGGCCCGGGATTTCCCCGCGGGCATCTCGCAAGAAAGGATATTCAGATTCTCAAAATATGCCAAAGGATTGGATTTTGAAAAGGGGCTGAAAGATATCCATTAAGATGTCAGAAAGGTTTGGATTCTAAAAAATGTGCCATAAGCTCTGGATTTTGTGAATAGTCCATAACCGTGTCAAAGCCAATGGGAGTATTGCTGTTATCTATCTCAATATGTGTGTTACATACTGTTTCTAGGAAACGTCTCTTTTCATTACAAAGTGTAATGACTTGGTGTTAAGAGACGGATCGCTATGAAAGACTTAATAAAGATACGGCATGCTCGGGTGGTTGTAAACGTCTATGAGATAGATCGAAACTCTGCCAAGATGATCTTGATGAGACTCAAGATGCATAGCTCAGGAAAAGAGTTTCCTATCATTGCAAATTGTAATGATTTGGCATACAAAGAAGGTGCAACATACTCACATAATCCATAGACATCTATCAGATAGATGTTGTCATCAGTATAGACCTGGCCATAGTAAGCATGACCTTGATAAGATTCAAGATGCATGGAAAAGAGTCTCCGAGAGGAAATAGTTATTGAAAATCATGACACAAGGATTATAAGTAATCCTAAGATTCCAAAAGGGTTTGGAATAGGACTAGATCGAATCCAACAAGTTTCTTGGATCGATCAGAAGTGTCATGAACATGTATTGATGACTTAATGCTTAAAGCATACTGAATCAGATTCAGGATATGACCTGGCTGGGAATACTTAATGGATTTTGTACATACATGAGAAATCATTGGAAAATGATTAGGGGTGAATGTTGATAACAATTTGAAAAGAGTTTTTCAAATAAGGACTTAATGGTTAAAGAATTTCGTTGGCATTCCGATGGAGTGCGTGTGGCTCACCGGCACATCGTAACACCTCGAAATAGTCTTAGGGTGCAGTCATGTGGACTAAAGATCTCGAGAACCATGGAAAGTCACAGTACATAGAATGGAGTTGTTGATGAGAATGACGGTATGACCAAAAATTGAAATATCATCGGAAGGATATCCGATCGGATGAAGTGTATAGATGTATAACATTTGGATACACAGAAAGAGTAAAAGGTCAAGTAGACATAGATACATAACTCGAATTAAATAGTTTAAAAGGAATCTAGAAACCGATAATAGTTTATGTAAAATCCGACTTGGTGATTACCTCGTGGAGACTTGGTAATTAGGCAATAGTAGCCACCAGTCAGATTTTAAGTTTCAATTTTGCATGTTTCACTTCCCGAATAATTTGATTATTCAAAAGGTCCACAGTCGCTCATACTTTTCGGGAGTAAGTATGAACAAAGACTGTCGTGAATTGGTTTGTAGATTGTCTAAGGAGTTAGACATTGCAGTAACACTGCTACAACGTTCATGAGTACTTAGAAATAGAGATTTGAGTATTGGATAAACCCGCGCTCAATAGATTGCTTCATGGATTACATCACGAGCAATGTTGAGACGATAATATCGTATGATCTTGAAGCGGAGACATATGAGTTGAAATTTACGAGTCGGTTGTGCATTGATAATGCGAAAAACGCATCGGTAACTCGATGTTACAAACGCATTGTTGTGTACGATTTGATAAGTAAAAGACACAATCATATGAGTCGAAGCTTATTCGTTCCTTGACCCTGATGGGAAACAGATATCTATAGGCCTCTCGATGATTTTGAAGTTGACTAAAGTGCTGGCCAGCCGGGACTAAATTGATGTGTTCAATTAGAAGTCCGAAAGTCATAAGCAGAATCGGAAATCGGGAAACAGAGTATCGGACAGAGATTGATCTTAATCCATGTCTCGTGTCTGAAAATATCTTGTTGGACGCAGGATCATATGATCACTTATCTATGGACAGAACTGACTGGGTCAGAGTTCAGCAGCAGTTTCTAGGAAGCTGCAGGTTGTTTATTAATCAGAAGATAAATTAAAGTCATAGACTTATCCAAGTGGGAGACTGTTGGATTAGGTGTCTAAGCCATGACTTTATATTTATATTTATCTTGTTAATTGAAGCAAAGTCCATTTGGGTTGTCCTCATAGCTAGAGATCATGATAGAGTTCAGTAGAGTAAAAGGTTGATTTATTAATTGTTTAATAAATCAATAGAATTAAATAAATAGTTTATTAATATATTTAAGTGCTAATATATTAATTAGAAACTATAATAATTAATTGAGATTTAATCTAGAATTAATTGGATTTAATTTAGTGATTAAATTAATTAATTAAAAGTGTGAGGACTAGTTTGTATTTATTCAATAGTTGAATAACTGGCAAAGAGAAGTCCAGGGGCCAAAAGTGGCGCCACCCTTGGAGGCTTCTCTAGGGTTGGCGAAAACCCTAATTAGGGTTTAGGGATCTGGTCCAAATGGTCAACAGGCTTGCCCACTTGGAGGCTCTTTCAGGTTTCAGGTGTAACCCTAGGAGGCTATAAAAGGAACCCTCTAGCTCCCCATTATTCATGCCAACTTTCACCAAGATTACTCTGCTGCACTATCTTCTCCATTGCTTTGGGTGTGACTTGCATCTGAGGCAGGACACTTGTGCTGCTAGCTTCAAGAACAAGATTCAAAGGTTGGTTCTTCTGATCTAAACTTTAGTAATTATTGTTGGCCTTTAGGTTTTAGTTTATTATCTTCATAGAAGAAAACATAGATCTTTCTAGGGTTGCATGTGAACCATAAGTATTTTTGTGTTCATTGTTTGCTAGAAAACCCTTCAAAAACGGGATATAACTCCCATGTGTTGCAACTAGCGATAAAATGCAACATGCAGTTTAAAATTGTCACGAAACCGTATCAAAACCGTCATAAATGGTCTCATAACGTGTTAAGGTTTAGGGTAAAAAACTGGGTTTAATTTCAGCTCGACCCCAGTCAGGGGCCCTGACTCTGCCCCTTGGACCCCGCTAGGGATTGCCACCCCTTGGACCCCGTTACCAGGGGCGCTGCCGCTGGACCCTCGTTGTTTAGGGTCTTCGTCCCTAAATACCAGTATACTTTAAATCAAAATAAACTCAAACAAGTGTGTACTCTGCACCACCCTTACTTGTTCAATATTTATTAAGATTATATTAGTCAAATAAGTTCATCCCATTACACTTAAATGATATTGGTGATACAAAATCACCAATACAATAGGGATATGGTAGGTGTATCGCAGTTTCCACATAACTCTCATATTGATAATTGAGAAGTCATGTCAGCTTTAAAACACGGTAAATGCTAAATCGGCAACAATAAGTCATGATGGTTTGTTGTACATTTTTTTCTAAAACAAAAGGCTTTCACTGACCAAAATAAAACATATTGGTCAAAAAACATATGTAACCAAAATATAATGATTTTTCTAGTAAATTACAATTTTGTCCCTGTGGTTTGCATGAAATTTCACTTTTGGTCATCGTTTTGTTTTTCCACGCTGATGGGCCCTGAACTACACTTTTGCTTACACTATTGGTCCCTTGGCCAGGTAAAATGACCAATATACCCTTTTTAATTTCTTTTTCTTTTTTCTTTTAATGTATTATTTATTAAATGAATTAAAAAAAACCATTTTGCCATTGCTGCTTTCTCCACGAGAGACGCAGCCGTCCTCCTCTGCGTCAAGAACACCCAGCTCGCAGACCCTGACGACTCTCGTCGGACCTTTCCTGACGGACTTCTGTAGGATTCAGACCATTCGTTACCTCAGCATCGCTAATAATTACTTCAATGGAAGCATCTCTCCGGCCTCTTTTTCTCTTTGTTCTCATGTTACATTTTTGAATATCTCCAGCATCGGAGCAATTACAGTCAGTCGGAGCCGGCTACTTATATAAAAAGAAGTTCGGCAGCGTGTTCTTGGATCAGAAGCGAATTCCAGCCATTGAACCTGCAACATTCATGTCAGAATCGAAGTCGAATTGAAGCAATAGAAGTCGAGTAATTGCAATCGGACAAACCTAAGTCGAATTGAAGCATTTGAATCAAAATTAAAGTCGAATTGAAGCACCTGGGCACAATCAACCACATCGGTGATCTTCTGTGGCTCTACGGTAAATCGGTTTTATCGCACCCTCTCTCAACAGAAACCACAGTTTATGGGGATAAATTTTTAACGAATCAGAGAACGGAAGGGATTTGGTTTTGGTGATTTGAGAACACATGAATCAGTAGATTAACATTTGTGGCTTCGTTATTAGACAGAAGATTCGCCCCCAGTCTCAAAGTCTCAAACCCACAAACACTATTACAGGTGGCTTAAACTCCCCACTCGGTCTTAGCGGTGCAAATGAAAAACTGAGAATCGTTGGTGTTCGGACCGGCGTTAGCCATGGAGAGGATTCCAGGATCAGTGTGCTTCTTAATGAAATTCTCATCTGCAAACTTGTTGCCGTTAATCGATTCACCGCCGGTTCCGTTTCCTCTGGTGAAATCTCCTCCTTGGCACATGAAATTCGGGATCACATGGCTCACATTCACTGCAAATCGGAGACCCAATGCAGGGCTTGGGTGCGTGTTGAGGAGAAATCGATCTCAGAAATCGCAACGTGAACCCTAGATCGAAAGCAACGTGAACATAGCAATTGGGATGCCTGAACAGATGGAAGAGAAAGAGAGAGCGATTTGGGTTTCTTTTTTCTTTTTTTTTCTAATTACCAAAATAACAATATTAAAAAAAATAAATTAAAAATGGTATATTGGTCATTTTACCTGGCCAATGGACCAATAGTGTAAGCAAAAGTGTAGTTCAAGGACCATCAGCGTGGAAAAATGAAACGATGACCAAAAGTAAAATTTCATGCAAACCACAGGGACCAAAATTGTAATTTACTCTGATTTTTCTCTATCTTGTCATTGAAAATAACAGTACAAATTTTTTAAATAAATCAGTTATAATGATCAAAATATAAGAAAAAAAGTTTCTAAATAAATTAGAAATGCCGGGGTGGAGGGTTGTCTAGGTGCACTAGGGGCAACGGCGGCGATGAATACAAGTTTAGAGTATGAAAGGAGGGATGTTTAAGATTGTTGGGTAAATTCGTAATTTGGCCAAAAAGACTGGCCTACGCCCTTGTAAAATTATAAACGGTTAGGAGCTTTCCTTCCATGGCGAGAGCCGAGAGGCACGGAACGAGATTATTTCTCCCCTTTTCTAACAACCCTTTCTTCCCTCGCACAACAACACTAATCTCAAAAAACTGAATTAACGAATATGATCACAAAGAGGAGAGAGAGCGAATAAAGAAATCGCAATATTCAATTTTCTGTTTTCGTTTCAACCAGCTCTCCCTCGTTATCTATAAAGCTTCTCTATTCATCCTTATCAACATGCTGCATTCCTTTCCCCATGGATGATAGCATTCAACAGGAGCCAACAAGTTAAGTTTTTACCCTGTTAGGATTTCTGGGCGTCCTTCTGTTTTTGTTTCCAAAATGGCGGATACTTCAGACACATCCAAAGTGGCGGATACTTTAGACACATTTGCGTTTTCTGTGGGGTCAATGATCGAAGAAGTTCTTCAACAGCAAGGCCCGAAATTGTGCGAGGCCAATGTGCCACAAAAGCCTAATTCAAAAATCGGTACGTTTCTTCTTTCGTTGATCATCTATAATATTTTGACCATCTATAATATTATATCTACTCATTTATAATTGGGTGTGTTATATGTAGATGGTATTCTGTCATTTTTTTGGTAGAATAGAATTCATGCATTCTACATGTTTGATCTGTCGTCAGACAGATAAAGAATAGAATATCTACTTCGACCTTATACATTTTGTTCTTGCGTTGTGTGTATGTGTGTGTGCTTGATTGTGGCATTATTATTGGTTAAGAGAAATATGATTTTGGGGGTGTTTGCAATTCTCAGCAACAAAAAGAAATGATGCAACAAGATGGCTAAGAAAGTCTGTTGGTGTGGTGGCTGCAAAAGATTTACCAGCCGAGCCTTCAGAAAATGATTTTAGAATGGGGTTAAGAAGTGGGATTATTCTTTGCAAATATATTAACAAGATTGAACCCGGTGCAATTTCTAAAGTAACCTTCTGTACCTACTAACAGATTTTCTTTTCTTTTAAATAAAAATGGTATCAAATTGTGTATGTTGGTTTCCCAGATCGTGGAAGCACCCTTTGATTCTGTTATTATACCAGATGGAGAACCTCTATCTACATCCCAATACTTTGACAATATCACAAATTTTCTTTTAGCCATTAAAGAAAGGAAACTTCCATCTTTTGAAACCTCAGATCTAGAACAGGTAAAGGTTTTCTAGAATCAAACCGAAATCATTTGAAAATTATCCTTTATTTGTCTAATTATTTTGATTGTAACATAAAGGGTGGCAGGTTAGTAAGAGTTGTGAACTGTGTACTAGCCTTAAAAGCATATGGTGAATGGAAAAAGGCAGGTGCAAATGGGACGTTTAGGTGGGGGTATAAAAGACCCTCTTCAGAAAGGAAACAAAGGGTTCATAAATCGTTGGATTTGGATAAATGTGATGATCTTTGGAAAGCTGAAGTTAAAGATAAGGTTAGTCTAGTTTACAGTTTACTTTCTGCTAACAAAGTATGCAAAAAGTAAAAACCCTCTTGACTATTTGAGTGTTTCTTGTTTATGTATGTAAGCCTGTTCAAGAACGTGTTCGTGATCTTCTTTCAGAGCATAAACCTCGAGATGTTCCTATAGTGAGTACTCCAAGTTACCATTGAGAGAATCTATATTACATGTGTCATCAAAATTCGCCTATAAAACATTCTCTTTACTACAATTGTTTGTGCCACAGATTGTTGAGATTGTGTTAAGCAAACTCACAGAGGATTTTGAACGTAAAGTGGAAACCCACAAAGAACAGGTAAGCAGCTGTTTATGCCATTCACAATCGACATGCACACACATTGAATATAATATATCCCGTTTGTTGTTTTAACAGATTGCTGCAAATCCTGTTACTAAAGAAAAGGACCCGACCAAAACTCCTCGTAAAGCTAAAAGTAAAGACGGAAAGGTAAAGTTGATTTCTGTATAAATTTTTGCAGTTTTTTGTATCACACTTTCTGATTCAGCAAAACCTTTGATTAACCGTATGGCAGTCCCTAGACAAACGAAAGTCTAAGAAAGAAGAGTTTATAAAGATGCTTAATAGTGAAAAGGAAGAAACCCCTCCTATCCCAGAGACAAGGAGAAAGGAAGACAAAAAGGTATTGTCATGATTCATGAATGACTAAATTTCTAGTTTCTTTATAACTTACACTCGCTTACTGATTCATAAAAACATTTGATTCAACTGCACAGGGAGTACAGTCTAATTTTAGTGCTATAATTAATGAGATGAAAAAGAAAGCAACCGAAGAAGCTGTGAAATCTCCTATTGAGGTGGAAAGGAGAACGCCCACATTTGCCGCCAAAAAGTGGGGGGATGTATTCAATGAGAAAGCAAACACGGATACTAAGAAATGGGGTGGTGATGTTACCAATGAGACTGAAAAGAAAGTAACCATAGATGTCAAGAAGCCGAGTAGTGATGTCACGAGTGAGATGGAAAAGAAAGCAACCCCAGATGTCAAAATTTCAACTTTTGATGTAAGTAGCAAGATTGAAGAGAAACCAACCACGATTGTGAGTAAGTTGACTAGTGATGTTAGTAAAGAAACGGAAGTGAAGACGGTTACTACTGTCGAGTATATTCTAAGTGATGAAGAGGAAGAAGAAGAAGAAGAGGAAGAAGAAGAAGAAGAAGAAGAGGAGGAAGATGAAGAAGAAGAAGAAGAAGAAGAAGTAGAAGCAGAAGAAGAAGAAGAAGAAGAAGAAGAGGAAGAAGATAGTGTGGATTCAGCTAGTGAGAAAGATGCGGGGGTGGAAGTAAAAAATGAAGTTGAAGAGGAAGAGGAAGAGGAAGAGGAAGAGGAAGAGGAAGTGAAAGAGGAAGAAGAAGAAGAAGAAGATCATGAAGAAGAAGAAGCAATGGAAGCGGAACATGATGCAATGCAAAAGGAGATGGAATCAGAGCTTTTGGAAATGCAAAACACGGATACAAGTGATATGAGTGATGCAATGAAGGAAGAGATGGAACGTAAGATAATGGAAAAGAAAAAGGAAATGGAGAGAAAGGAGATGGAAATGAAGCAAGAGATGGAAAGATTGGAAATGGAGAAGAAGAAAGAGAGGGAAGCCAAGGAGTTTCAGAAGAAGAAAGAGAAGGAAGAGAGAGAACTTCAGAAGAAGAGAGAGAAGGAACAACAGGAGTTGGAGAGGAAGAGAGCGAGGGAACAAAAGGAATTGGAGAAGAAGAGAGAGAGGGAACAGAAAGAGATGGAGAGGTTGAAAGGGAAGGAACAGAGGGAAGAGGAAAAGAGGAAAGAGAGGGAAAAGAAGGAGATGGAGAAGAAGAAAGAGATGGAAAAAAGGGAAATGGAGAAGAAGGCGGAAAGGGAAAAGAAGGAGATGGAAAGGAAGAAAGAGATGGATAGGAAAATGGAGATTGAAAAGAAGAAGGAAGCGGAAAGGAAGAAAGAAATGGAAAGGAGAGCAACTGAAGATGCCAGGGATAAGAAATATTATGATTGGGTCAATTCTGAAAACCAGAGGTTAAAGACCAGTTCTGAAAAGCAGCAAAAGCTGGTTGATTTCCAAAATAAAAAGTTACAAGTATACTCTACTGTTCTTCACCTTAATCATTATCCTAATGAAAATAAGTGCGTGTTTGGTTTGTGGATTCTGGCGGAATCTGATGGAACTGGAATTCAAGATTCCATTCCATAGCATGTTTGGTTGTCAAATTGATGAAGGTCAATTCCGTCATATTCCTCGTTTGATGGATTTGACCGTTCTTGGGAGAGGGGGGAAGGAATGGAATTCAATTCTATCTTTTTCGTTAAATGACTAAAATACCCCCAATTATATACATATTGGAATAAATAAAAGTAATTTTTAAGGGATAATCACAAAAATGACAAAGATGGGTGGTCCAAAAAAAACAAATTGACCACTTTTTTTTGTCAATATCAAAAAATGACCACCTATGCATCAACGGGTCAATTGCGAAATCACTTTTACCGACAAAAGGCTGCAAAAAGATTATATATTTTGCGAAATGACATCATCATATAGCAAAATATAAAACATTAATCTATTATGTATTTCACAAAATATGTTTTTAAGGTTTTTTGTGGTGGGGACCATTCAAAAAACGATTTCACAATTTGCAAAATCCATACTGCGAAATTGGTGGTCATTTTGTTACAAACGTCATAAAGTTGGTGACTTTGTTAAATCCACCTCACTTTTGAAATTATCCTTATTCTTAATTATAAGTAAAATCTCAAAAGTTATCCGTTTCTTTCTTTAGGTATAATAAAAGTTTAAAATTTGTTAGGTTATTATTATTAAATTCCATTCAATTTCCTGGATTACAATGACTTCAAATTCAAATTCCGTTCACTGATTCCATCCCTTCCAAAAACATTCTACAAACCAAACACCCCCAAAACTTTAAATGAGTGGATGCCTAATAGCGATTTTCATATGACACAGGCATTAAAAAATCTTTTTAATTCGGCAAAAGCAGATATGGAGTCACTTCGAACAAACTATCAAAAGGAGTTCAATAATTTAGGTACAATCTTCACTCTTTTTTTGTAACTATAAAAATGTGGCCGTTATCAAAACTAATAAAAAAAAATCTTATTTAAACACTTTTGTAGGGAATCAAATGCGTGGTTTGGCTCAAGCTGCAGCAGGTTACAAGAAAGTTGTAGAAGAAAACCGAAGGCTGTATAATGAAGTTCAGGACTTAAAAGGAAATATCAGAGTCTTCCTGAGATCAAGACCCTTTAGTGGGCCACAAAAAGGCTGTGTTGATTGCATTGATGAAGGAACCATGGAAGTTATCACAGCTGTTAAAAATGGAAAAGAAACTCGCAAATCATTCACTTTCAATAGAGTTTTTGGTGGAGAAGCCACTCAAGGTCTCACTTTGAATTTTTTTTGTTATTAATGTTGGTTTTATTTATCTTTTTCCTTTTCATGTTGTAGCACTTGTATACCAAGACACTCAACCATTGATCCGTTCTGTTCTTGACGGATATAATGTTTGCATATTTGCATATGGCCAAACGGGATCTGGGAAAACTTGGACAATGGTAACAAATTCATAACCTTTTTTTTTTATGAGATTGTTTTTGTTAAATTATGGCGAGTATGAGTTTGCTTGCAGACTGGACCTGATGTTTTTACAGAAGAAACAATGGGTGTAAACTACAGGGCACTAAATGATTTGTTTGACATCCAACAAGCAAGGAAGGACATGATTACATACACAGTTTCTGTCCAGATGCTTGAAATTTACAATGAAATGATCAGAGATCTCCTTTTGGCAGATGGAGCTAGCAAGAAATATCCTTTTTATTCTTAAGTGGTTATAAAATATATAAACTTTCACAATTTCACATATGATGTTGTTGACTTAACGGTTGACCACGTTAGATGTTCGACTAGGAGCAGCCGATGGAATAAATGTACCAGATGCAGCTCTTGTACCAGTTTCAAAAACAGAAGATGTTATACGTTTAATGAATCTTGGTCATAAAAATCGTGCTGTGGGGTCCACTCAAATGAACGCCCGTAGTAGTCGCTCTCACAGGTGCGGTGCACTTTTCGTTTGAACAAATACATTTTTAATAAACTCGGTTTATTATATTTATATAGTCATAGAATTATTATTGTTTCAGTTGCCTTACGGTTCACGTTTGTGGAAAAGACTTGACAACCGGTACAACTGTACGAGGTTGTATGCATCTAGTGGATCTTGCTGGAAGTGAAAGAGCTGATAAAACAGAAGCTACAGGTGATAGATTAAAGGAGGCAACTTTTATAAATAAATCACTTTCTGCTTTAGGAGATGTTATATCCTCTCTTGCACAAAAAAGTTCTCATGTTCCTTATAGGAACAGTAAACTCACCCTCTTGCTTCAAGATGCTCTTGGTAAGTTGACTAACTTCTCATTTGATATTATTATTATTTTTTTTTTTTTACTAATCTTGTGACTTTTGTAATTTTACTAGGAGGGCAAGCCAAGACACTGATGTTTATTCATGTAAGGTCTGATCCGGATACAGTTGGAGAAACAATTAGCACATTGAATTTTGCTTTAAGGGTGTCTAGTGTTGAACTTGGGGCCGCTAAATCCAATAAAGATATTATAGAACTCAAGGAGTTGAAAGAACATGTTGCTTTTCTTAAGGCAGCCTTTGAAAAGGCGGGAGGTGATCTCCCAAATGTGGAGGTATGCATACAAAAATAAATTTTTGTTATGAAGATTGATTCCTTAAATTCAAAATGAATTTGCAGCCTAGTGATGGGGGAGATGATGATAATCAAGATGCAAGCAGTGAATGTTCAGAGCAAGCAAATGGTAAAGCCAAGAAAGCTGCTCCTGCAGCAGCAGCAGCAGCAAAGGGCGCAGCCAGGTATGACATCATGGTTTATTAGCATAGGGTACATAATAGCAACATACTTTAATCTTTCTACCAATATAGACAATATACTTTACTTTTTACCCATAATAGCAACGTACTTGTACAGTGCCAAGCCTGCAGCAGCAGCAGCAGCACCGGCGAAAAAAGCGGCGGCTGCGCCAGCAAAGGCTGCTGCAAAGCCGGCTGCCAAAAAGAAGTAAGTTGCTATTTTTATGGTGGATATAGTTTCTATCGAGGAAGAAATTTATGGAACTTATTCCTTTCAATCCGTCTAAATTTCACTGGAAAAGAGTGAGCGAAAGAATATGTATATAGTTAGTAAAAAGAGGGGGGTTTTTCGGGTAAGGTTTTGCATATGGAAATGGATTTTTTGGTGGTGGGGTTTAGTATTTGTTGTTCATAAAGAAAATGGAAGCAAATTTATAGGTTTACAGAGTTTGTTTGGTTCTGTAATGTTGTGATATTGTAATTAATTTGATGTATAGAAACTTTGATTATGTAAAAGATTGTATTTTTTCGGTTGGATCATATTATTTACCTTCTTATTAATATTGTTTATTCTGTTTTAAAATTATAAGCATGCCAATTCTTTATCTTCAAGTTACCAAACTAAAGGTATGGGTAGAATTCATATGGTACTATTGGTCACTTCTGTTTGCTAGTGGTTTATGGTTAATCTAGTGCCCAATATCTTTCCTTAAAGTTGTACAAAGTAGCTTAAGTATTTGGAGTCCATATATGATACAATGCTTTTAAGGAATCCATTGAAGGCATACTATCTCCTTGAAAAATAACATGGCATCATCAGAGTTTAAGGAGTCTTTGCATATGGAACTGGATTTTGGGGGTTGGGGTAGTATTCTTTAGTGTATGTTGTGATACTCTAATCACTATAACACATAGAATGTTGATGATTAATATTTTTGTAAGTTTCTCTTTTGAAAACCGAGGTGTTACAATAAATAAAACACAAAATAGATAAATAAATCAACTATCATAATGCCATGATATAACATGTATAACCATACTCGATGTTAAATAACAAAAAGTTCACATTCTTACCGCTAGGCAAGAATGCAATTGGGATCAAATAATGTTTTGGGACGAGAGAAGAATAATTTAGAACAAAGCCATCTCTTTTATTATCAGGAGTAAATTGTATTTTTACAACTTACATTTATTCCCCCCAACATCCCCAATCTACACAGCCACCCTTTTCCCTCCAAGAATTACAAGAAAAGAAGAAGAAAAAGAATAAATTACAATCGGAGTATCTAAAGTAAAAATTCATGTACATTTCTCCCTAATCGAATGAATGCATTATGCATCTAGTAAAAGACCTGAGGAGATGTATAGAACTCGGTCTCACTAAACATTGGTCTTAAATCTTCCTGAGACATAAAGTCTAATGGAAATGAAACAAGAAACCCTCTTATTTGCTTTAATATCTCCATTGAAGGAACTTCTCCATCTATCAATGATTCAAGTTTCTCAGGTGCTACGCCTAAATCAATCGTTGTATGTCCAAGTTTCTCTTTCCAGTAGTTCATACTTTGTCGGAAACCATATCTGCATTATTTATACATAAATTCATAGATAATAGTTATTAGGGTCCACTTGATTCTGTGATTGAATGAAAAAAACACACAAATCACATTCTTCCATTCCATTCCATCATTCTAAAAATATGTTTTTTCATTCTAATGTAATGAACGATTGCAGTCTAGGCTTTAGTAAAGACAAAGCCCAATAAATATCATTTTTTTTTTTACCTTGAGTGTATAGAATCATTTGGGACGCAAGAAAACACATCCTGGTAAATCTGTGAATTTGCCTGTAAAATAAATAAAAAATAAAACAATATCACTAGAAGTTTTAGGTATACAACTCAAGAAATGATGGTGCTTTTATGTCAGCATGTTTTTTACCCTTGCAGTGGCCAGCCACAAATCTTTGTATGTCCCATCAGCTATCGGGTCTCTAATCCGACTTACCTGAAAGAAAAAAAGAAAAAAAGATTTAAGGAATTTAGGTTACCCTTCTAGGGTGGGACCCACTCATGCTATCATGTTGTGTAACACACTTTATGTTGGTACCTCTTCACCATGAAGACCAAGATGTTCAGACCATAAAGAAAGCCGAAGACTATTAGCAAATTTCCCAGCACTCCAAGGCTCTCCATTCATTGTTGATTCACTAAATTCTTTATCTTCAATCAGAACCCCGATCTGATGCAGCAAACTTCATTATCAAACCTCAAATTTCTACAAGAAGAAAGAAAAGAATGTAATACCTCGGAATCCCTATGTCCAAGCAAACTCCTGTCGTTTATGTTTGATGATCCAATTAAGGTGATACGGTCATCAACTATCATCACTTTGCTATGCACATACACCTATGGAACAAGATTTCATTATTTAGCTGATAAATTGCTAAACATTATATATAACATTAGGATTATTACCTGACTTGTAACAAGTGGACCATCATCACCCAGTCTGCCATATGTCCTGAGACCATAAAATGATATGTAATCATCCGTTTTAGGGCCAAGCAGTGAGTTGAGGTTGTGTAGTATTGAGTTTTGTCCTCTTGAAATTGTTCGATACTGCCAATGCATTATAGCTCTCACGGTTGCAGCCCCACCATCATCCAGACGCCCCTGTTTGTTTCTTTCTTTTTGACTTAACGTAACACAAGGGTAAAATGGTCATTTAATTCAAGGGCAGAGTATTACCTGGAATCCTGGTAGGAGTGGTATGACAACAATAACTCTAAAGCACTTTTCCTCTTTATGTGCACGTAGTATACGTCTGTATAGAGCTTCCAAGACACGATTCTGTATGATGTCATCATCTGAGAGGCCAGAAATGAAAAACTGATTCTGGAAGAAAAAAATAAATGAGTAAATTTTAGCTTTACAGATATGGATCATAGCATGCTCTTCTATCTTTCATTCAAATTATGATATCTTGCTGTATTTTATCTGAAAATTACCTCAATGTAAATAAACTTTTCTGCATTTTCTATTAAGGAACAATAAGCTTTGTGAATGCTGTCTTCGGTTTGACTCGTTCCACCAGACCAATGGGAGACACTTCTGATAACCTGAAAATCATACATCAAATACATGATTAAATGTTGTTGATTATATTTGCATGAGATTTATTATAATAGCTAACCTGACAAGAGCACCGTGTAAGTGGACCGACTTGTGAAATTTCACCACTAGAAACTTCTTGTCTTTCACAACTTTCATCTGATATTTCGGATCCAGAACTACTTGTACCCGTGTTATTTTCACATTGATGATCCAAGGAATCAAAATCAACGGTTTGGTTTTTTGATTCATCGTGTGACGGATCAAGATGGTTTTTCTGGTTCAGTCCATTCAACTTGTTATTGACATTTAAAGAATCTATCTCGTGAGCTTCTCGAGGTAAAAGAAACTGTATGTCTTGTGATGGTGACTCATAGGAAATAGACTTCTGTGTAATGCCTATCTGGTTTCCATCAGTAGGGTTACTCTCAATGTCTACATTTTGGCTTCTTCCCATGTAGTGTGGTAGGACCATGTGTTGTTGTGGCATTAGTAGTGGTATTGTTTGTTCATTTGGTGCTTTGTTTCTCTACATTAAAATATTAACTGCATTAGAGAAAGAAACTCATTTTAAGGAATATTTCCGATGACAGGGGCATTTGCGTCTTTTAACCTTAGCATGGTTCCAACGTTGGACAAAATGTCTAGCTACGTCTCGACATGGTGGTCCCCAAAGAGCACAGTGAACATCATGCCATGGCATGCGAGGAACTTTTTTGCGGTCTAATTCATCTGTCATGGTATCCACCCAAGAATTTGGTTCAGATTCCCTAGGGTTATAATAGTCTTTTCCAGGCCACGTTAAAGGAGGGTGATCACCGACTTTATGTTCAATAGTGTCATAACGACCAAAACAGAGATCTAATCCCCCAAGAAAGCAGATCTGGTGATCAACAACCACAATTTTTTCATGGTGTGACCTGCATTATTCAAAGTCAAGATTAAAAAGATAAAAAAATAATCTATGTACATTTGTAAATATATCTGTATTATCACAATACTACTGAAGTTTATAAGATGCATACCACAAGTAGATCCCAGCTGCAAAATGGTCAGGATAACGCAACACTTTAACATTCTCATGAATTTCAAGAAGTCTTTTCTGGCTGTATAAACTATTGATTTTTAAAGCAATTTGGACTTCCTTGTACATAAGAATGTATATCTGCAAGGAAGTTGTTTTAAATATTAAATCATAAAAAAAACACATCAAAACCAAATAATACAATTAAGCATTGTACCTTCACACCTTCCTTGGCTTTAGCTTCAAATAGTGCATCAAGGCGAGAAGCTCCATTTGCATGAAATGGACGTTTTAAATATAATTCTGGGCATAGCCACCAACCGGTAATATAGATCTGATGAAAGATTTAATCAATTAACATGTCTTTTATTAATATAAGGGAGTCAAAACGCTTACCTCTGATTTTGCATTTGCTATTGATGAAGCAATTGCTTCAAATGCCACCTGGCCATCTACAAACCATTGAGCTTGACTTCCATCATCGGTCAAACCCCTTTTTGGAGCAAAAGAACCAAAACGATGAGGATTGCACCAAGCTTCTTTTGACTTTTGACCAGCATTATAAATGGCTGAAATCCAGTCTCTAATTTTTGCACTGCTTGTACTTCTTATTTTTGTAGTTCGGTCTCCACATGTAACCTATCAAGATTCAACCTTATCAAACAACCAATAATGGGAATAAAAAAATTAATAACAATAAACACAAACCTTGAATGCATAACGAAGAGGGTTCCTTTCTTTTACTTCCTCCACCAAAAGTACTTTATTTTCTTTATCGCCATTTGAAGGTAGAACATCAAAAACAATTATATCTAAGAGTTTGGTACCGAAAGGATCTTCTAGTAGAGCCAAAAATCCAGGTTTTAATACTGCCCAAACCTGCATAAATCAAGCAACATACTTACAATATACAAGCTAACACATGAAGAAGATTATATCAGTAATTCATTATATAACAACTAACCTTCTGCCAATTGTTTCTGCAACAACAACACATAAAACATCCTGCTTTTGCATCATCTCTTTGAATATGACTTAAATGTTGAACCAAAACATAATCCTCTTTCAACTTTGGACCATATTCTGGAGAAAACGATAACTTAGAGACCTCCAGAAATTTGCAAACCTGACCCCAGTTAAAAGAGTACCAAAAATGTTGAAAAGACAAGATTCGAGATCATAATTATGTGAAAAATAACTTGTAGGTACCTCACGGGAATTGACAATATTCATGTTTCCAAGAAGGTGATCAAGATAATTCTGCATGGCAAGTTTAGCTCTTTCTGAAACTGTTGACCTTCTAATTGATGGTCTTATAATTGACAGGGCAGCCCTAGTTGGGACAGATCTGCATTTGGAAATATGATAAGAAAATAATTGATAGAAAATAAGGCATTTATGTACAAAGTTACCTCTTCTTAATGCTATCTTCATTGTGTACAGGAATGGCTCCATCATCAGGTTCATCATTATCATGCACAATTGCTGTCTGATCTCCTATTCCTATGTGTTGAAGCCAATCTTTAACCTTTGGTGTTCATAGTTTTCAAAAGAAAATGAACATGGTTTAATATAAGGCATTTATGATGAGCTATAAATTTCCATTCAACTTTATATGTATAAAAAAAAACATCAGAAGTTTATAAAAAGAACCTGCTCTTGCTTCTCGTGAAATTCCTCAACTATTGCACGTTTCTTTAATGCAAAGTGTAAGTAGATAACTTGTGACGCCTTCTTTAGTAAGAACCACTTGAACTGTTGGTGTACAAATGGTTAGCTAGTTTAACCAATGTTTTTATTGAAGTGCCTAATAAATATTACTTAAATTACAAGATCCCAAGACCTAAATCTCCTGGTTTTGAGGATTTACATTGAAAATAATAACAATTATATAAAACATACCAAACTGAAAATGCTTCTCCTTGACTCAAACGTCTAGAATTAACTACTCATTTGACGTAAAGTTGCGAAAATTATTTAACTCCATTAAATCCTAAAGAACTTAACTTATGCCTCTCATCTATTTGATTACCAATTAAAGATAATTAACCACATATAGATTCTCTATTTAACCAATCTATCATTTTTTCCATCATGATCCATCAACCGAACTAAAGGCGTAAATTGCTTGTTCACATAAACAACCATGTGGAGGAGGGTATTGTGCCTCGATCTTAAAAGAGTAATTAATACAAAATGTGAAAATGGCAGAGGTGATTAACATTGGCTTGCCTGTTTGTATTCGAGTTGAATGGTGTAAGAGAGAAGCAGGGGTCCAATATCACTGGCGTCGAGTCGGGAGACAGATAGAATGGTACCCTTGGGGAGTTCTTCGAAGATACGGATCGGTTCGGGGCAATAGGAGGAAGACTGGTGAGACTGTGACCCATGGTGCGATTGTAACGAACCTTTCGAAATTAGACGCTCAGTCGACATGTATTAACTGTACTTCAGTTATAACAACACCGCCTAGTAGAAAAACTGCCACTTCCGTTCAGATAATCGCCGGCAAAGCTGCTTTGCATCTCCAATTTGCAATCGAGTATGTACGTCAGTATGTGTATGTATATATACAGAGAGAGAGAGAGAGAGAGAGAGAGAGAGAGAGAGAGAGAGAGAGAGAGAGAGAGAGAGAGAGAGAGAGAGAGAGAGTACGTGAGAGGGAAGGAAATAAGTTTGAAAATAGAAAGTCAAGATTGATACGAAATCCTTGCTTGGAAGCCTGGATTTATGAGGTTTTGTATTCCTATTATAGTGACAACAGGGGAAGGAAAGGGGATGTTTTGAACTTATAAAAAAGTTTGAAGGAATATTTTGTTTGGATCTTTAATCAAATACCTTTTTCATGTTTATGTGTATATATTATTTTTCTTAAAGTATTTAATAAAATAATTATCTAAATGACAGAGCACATGTATCGTATAGTTGGAAATCGGTTATCTAAAAGTGAGAGACTCCTAATAATTACTAATCTAATAATTTCATCTAAAAAACTCGTTTTATTGCACAAACAATAACAAAAGCATCATCACATAAGCAAATATTTAATTCTTTAGTTTTTGTATTATTTAATGTCTACTTTGTTTCTGTACTTAACAATTCTTATAGGCATGGGTCAAATCAGTTATAAATCTATGCCTAAATGTGTTACTTTTTAAGCTGTTGGTTCGAATTTATTTTTATTCACTGGTAATAATTGCTGATTACATAATATAAATCAATTGAACATCGAACGAAAAAGTTTAATGGCTGCGATGGGTGGTTCCAATGATTTGGTAGTTTTAGCATATTCTTATTGAATGGGCACAAAACCTTTGGAACAACGGATATTCTCCGATGGTGCCGTGTCCATGCATTAAATATATATCCCTAACCTTACATAGCTCTTCCCTTCACTTTCAACAATTACAAACGACCCCCTAACTCTCAGTTCGGGACACCACCCTATCTGAATCTCACCTACCCCACAATCCACATGTGTAGTTATTCTATATTTTATGTGTATGTATATTCTATTTAAACAGAATTGTATAGATTATAATCTGTTTAGGTTATGCAAACGATATGTTCGCTTCAAATTAATCAAGTTACGAAGCAACTGAAGACATAGGTGAAGGTTATTGAAGAAATGATGGATATAATTAACGGCGAGTTGTCTGTTTTCTTGTTTTTGGTAAACAAAAGTTTTATTATAGACGGCATAGAAATAAAAAAGACAAGAATACAAAAGTACGAAGTTAGAGACAACCATGTACCATCAAAAGTCACGGAGTGTAATGTTTTCTTTAAGATTAATGGAGATAAAACATAACTGTGTAAGTTATATGCAAACGTTTTTTTTTCATATTTATCGTTGGTAAATAAGTAATAAAAACAAAGATAATTGAAAATCTTCCAATTAACTATTAAGTTCTAATGTTTATAAATATGTTTAATTTGTTTTCACTTATATTTCTTAAGTGACATTCATTTCTCAAATATATTATTGTTTAAAGTATATTACACGTTAGGTCCCGGAGGTTTGTTGTTTAAAACATCATTGCACCAATCTTTGTGATTCTTGTAGAAATAGTCTCTATAAATTACCAGGTTTGGTTTCTCCCTTTTCACATGAAGAAATTTTAACATCCCTCATGTGCAAGACACATGAAGATATTTTAGTCATTTCTTCCAATGGTCTTCCAATATGTTCATTTAACAAGAACGAGCAATAGGTTTAGTATAATTCTTCTAACTTGGTCGAGTTATAATTCTTCTAACTTGGTCGAACATAACTCGCTCTCATTTGAAAATAACATTTTGTGTGTATGGACGATCAGTTGTGATACAAACATCGTGGACCTCAAACAACCCTAGAAGAAAATTCTACTCATGCTCCAAAGTAGTAGTGATTAAGGTTTGTAAGTTTATTTAGTTGGTAAGTTCGACAATGATAATTAACTTGAATGCATGTAATGAATGTGGATCCTTTGGGTTGGTTGATCCGTCGATGTGTTCAAGGGCAATATATATCATCCCAAGACTGCTACATTCAATGAATACCCTAGAAGCTGATAAGAAGTTTCTTGTTGCAACCATTATCAAACCCCCATGATCAACTTACCATTAGTCAGTTGCAGGTTTAGATCACTAACACGAACTCTAATATTTCACACTCACAACACCTTTGACAAAAAATTCACATCTTATGAAGTTCCAATAAGCTTGTGATCACATATAACCATTATGTTTTTTGCAAGATTGTCTGAACTGATTCTTGAAAACCTTCATGATGAAACTTGAAAACCTTTTCTTTGGGTGATGAAGTAAATGGCAGATAGAGTAAGTAATATAGTAATATAGGGGAAAATAACTAAAGTACCCATCGGTGACTTGCACAATAGGGAAAGTTCATGGTGGAAGGGGAATAGAACAGTGGCGAACCCAGAAAAAATGGACACGATGGGCACTGAGGAGCACCTTTTTTTTAGACGAGGGACACCTATATATAAAAAAATTACTCTACGGGGTAAAATTTCAGGAGGGACACGGGCACCCCCGTGCACCCCTGGGTCCGCCCCTATAATAGAATGAAGAGGGAGAGACCAAATCTGCTTATTTAGTTTGAAATAAGGACCATTCATGCAACAATATATAGGAATAGGTATAGGTTCAAACCAGAACCATTAAAAGATTGAGAACTAAAGGAATTAATCTAGGGCACATATTACTTTATAAGGATTTGATCAAAGGGTTGTGAGATTTGATCGTCTACAACGCGTTCACATTGATTAACTTCTAATAATATGCAACCCTTCGATGAATTGCGTCAAGGACAGAGATTGATTCTCACGGTTCTCAAACTTTTAATGGTTGTATGTATCTGTGTGTGTATTCTAATATTTAGAGGCTATTTGATTTGCCTCTTATTGGATCCAGTAATAGATTACGTCTGACTCGATCTAAGTCAAACCATTTGATAACCCCAAAATTTAACCTCTGACTCGGTCCTAGACCCTAAAATTTACATCTGACTCGGTCAGCTTCAAGATGAGTCTAACTGAGTCAGATACTGACCAGTCAGCTCTTACTCATGCAACAAGTATCAAACAACCCCTTATATAATTAGCTAGTGTGTGAAATGTGTTTGAGTGTCTGGGCGGTGAAGACTCCCCCTAGAAGAGGGGGGGGGGGGGGGGGGGAATGTTTGTGTGAGGCATCACCAATGAGGGTGGTATTCCCCCATCCCTTGTGGTGCCACCTCACCTCCTTGCCTTATATGGGATATACACACCTCTTAGTCTTATACACAAGTCCTCATTGCCAAGTTTTTCACCCAATTGATGTTGGACTAGCCATCGGCCATCAAGTTATTTTGCATCATGTCATCATCCTATATACTTGTGCGTATTTGTGTATATGATTTATTGTTTTGAATTGTCTTATTCGTTAATTAAGAAAATAATAATAAAAATATACTTTGTTGCGGGAAAATGTGTATGTGTTGATCGTGAATCTAATTTATAAGGACATTAAATTTGGTTGGTTTATTTTTGAATTGCATTAGTGAAGTAATATGACGTTTTCTAGTTAAAATTGTCACAATTCACATTATTTTAGAACGAAACCGGACAGAAAAAGTACCGATCCAAACAAAAACCAGACAGAAAAAACCCGCTGCAAGATCCAAAAAAACCGGTCATGATTCATGAAAAAGAAAAACGAACCTATGGGAAACCACTTTTATAGTTTTATACAGATGCCTTTCTGATTTAATCACATGGGCCAAAACCGAAGAAAGGAAGAGAAGGAGAAAGGATGGCACGGGCTCAAAATGCTCAATTACTCTTAGATATTTATGTGGGCCAAACCCACTAGTTGACCAAAAATAATCTAATTGAGCTTGAAACTTTTATCTTACTAGTTTATTTTATAATTAATTTAATACAAATGTTAAATATCTGAAGTTTATAAAACTTACCAAAGGAATGTTTATAAATCAATATTTTTGGGATGGGATCAAATTATTCGGGAATTTTGGTAAAGTGTTTTATGAAACTATTTAATCGGTTCTTCTGAAAAATATATAATTTGGTATCCGTGATAATAGTCTAGTTGGTTGAATTGTGCAATTTCACATAAAACGTCCATTATTCAAATCTTGGCATGCTAAAAATATCGTTAGTATTACACGATTGACCTCCTACATAAATATTAAAACAGGTTAACATGAGTTGTTCAAATTGTACGATTTACTATTTCTTTTAATATAATTTGCAAGTTATATTAAAAGTCACAATTTGATACAGTTGTTTTAATGTTTCGGAGACTTATCAAACTCCGTCGACTACAAACTCTTTTTCTTATTTAAATCCTATGAATAAGTCAAAACATATAAAAACGCAACACAAGATAAATAGTAGAAAAACAATATTTACTATTTATGCTAGTACAACATAAGGATCAACCTAGGACTGTAGTATCAGTATATCTGTTATAGCACTATGGTTTTCAAATACTTAGGTTGTTGTAAGGGCAGGCGAAACCGTCAGCCGGGTTCAAGCAGCTTCGGCATGTGGCGGGATCAAAGCGGGTGTTGGGGCGGTGCGGTATCGGCATGATCGACTCCGTCGACCTCTTTAGGGCGGGTTTGACGGCTTCCAATAGATGGACTCCGTTCGACCTAATGGTTTGTGTCGGTTACCGTTTATTCAGATTAGACGAGACGTCACGTAAATTCTTGCAATATCAATGAAATGCATGCTCATGTTTAATATTTAACATGTTTATATTCATGAAGTAATAAGTTATGCATGTTTTCTATGAAAAGTTATTATGGCATGACTACTTACATACTTAAGTTTTATATTTGTGGACCATGAAACCTATATGTGGGCACACTTACTTTACAAATTGGCAAATGTATGATTCGTACGTCGATAATATTTATTATGTCAGGATCATGAGCCAAAAATGGATGTTAGTATGTTACGCTATTTGGCATACTTTTATCTTATCTTTTCTGTATTTTATGTTGCATCACATTATTTTCCTTTCCAACCTTTCACATCATTTCATTTAAAGGAAATACACGCCTTTCAAACCCTTTCAACATTTCACCAAATATTATTATTACTTTTCAATACAAAAGATATTTATTATTTAAAGACATAAAAACTTAAAAGAAAAATAAATAAAAACAAAACATTGAATAATGTAAAATGATTTAAGAGAAAAAAAACTAAAACAACCTAATCTCATAAGACTTTTTCTTAAAACAGCACGATTAAGTCTTTTGCCCCAAAATAGTCGAGGAATTCGTAGATGGCTAGTGCCACCTGCTAAATGCTCATTTCGCCTACTAACTCCTCATGAGCTCGAGCTTGACCTACGTACTCCTCCATATGGGCTGCGAAATGCTCATGTGGGTTGTGTAATGCTCATGGGCCTGACCTATTAGCCCAGGTATATAAACCTAAAAAGCCCTCATTTTTTCATTATTGTAGACGAAAAACGCTCTCAAATGGCTTAGCAGAATTTTTCAACATGGAAATACGTAAGTGTCTCAAATTTGATGTTTTTTATGTATTAGTTGTCCCTAGTTAATAATTTAACGTTTTAAGCCTTAGATTAGCGTACGTATAATTTTTTATGCCTATTGTACAAGCCTTTAAAGCACAAAATAGTAGGGTTTATGAACTAGAGAGCATTTAGTGGGTAACAGAGAGTATTTAGCAGGTGATGGACATCACCTACGAAATTCTCTTGAGGATTTAGTGGGTGATGCCCCTCACCCACTAAATGCTGGGTTTTTTTTTTTCGAAAAACCTTAAAAATTAATACCCTATACATATATGAGTAATACTAACGTTAATTTTTACCGAATTGACAACATCCCGATAAAACATTGAGAGGTGACCTGAATTTTAGAGACACGAGTAATAAGATACGCAAGGCGAAAAGGGCAAGATGGAACTACAAGTTAATTAGAGGGCTTTAAAGGTGTAAACCACAAGGACCAAAACTATATATATATATATATATATATATATATATATATATATATATATATATATATATATATATATATATATATATATATATATATATATATATATATATATATATATATATATATATATATATATATATATATACTAGGTACGTTTGACGGTCGTGCTAAGCACGACCCGTGAAAGATAATTTGGGTATTTCTTTGATAAATATCAGCAACAATCAAATGTGTTGCGAATGAAATCGTATTACTATGATTGGGTAGACTATTTAAAGTACAATGCCATAATAACGAACGAAATAGTTGAAAGTTCATGGTCGTTGTAGAAATGAATGAAGTATAATGTGAGCCCTTTGTTTCCGTATCTAGAAAAAGGTGCCCGAGAACTATTGCTACCACCAATGTTGAGTGTTGCCATGTGATCGTTGTCCTATGAGAAAAACAAACTTGGTTTGAAGTTTGAAGGGACGAATGAGGAAACCCACAAAAAGTGCAATTTCTTTTGCTTACAAGTCTTTTATTAGGATAGTTAACTTTGGATAATTGTATGAGCATGAGCGATAAACAATACTTTCCTGTATAAATGGACAACACCAAGTCTCATAGGCATTTCATCAATAATCAAACACATGGCGTCCACGGCCCATTAAAGGAAAAGCTCCATGCAGTAAGTCAGTAAGTCAGTAAGTCACGTAACCTACCTAACCTAATCAATTTTTACCAAAATAAAAAATGGAATTAAAAACCACATGTACATTCATAAGTAATTTCTAATAGAATTAAACCATACCTGAAACCTTGACCATATATGATCACCACCACTGAGTGAAAATTGATTGGAAGTATCCGTAGTGGGAGAGAGTAAGGAAGAGGTGTGGAACAATGCACGACGAGTGGAACATTTCTGTCTCCCTTGCATCTTGTTTAGATATAATGTAGATGCACCAGGTTAATGGCTTAATCAACAAGTACCGTTGGGAAGAAGCACGTCAGAAAAAATAATCGACACAAAGCTTTATCTCTATTAAAAGGTTAAGTTTTAATTTTCTCCCTTCTTACGTACTACAAACTATTTTCCTTCAATTTATTTGAAATAGATTAATTGGCATCCATTTTTACCAAACCGTTCTGCCACCAACGAAGGTATAAAAGTGTAAAGTAATTGATTAAAACCAAAAATATGGAGCTTCTTTTTAACAAAGTGAGTAAATCACTAATGCCCAACACTTAAATTTTAACTAAGCAAATCATCAACAATCAAAAGTTCCAATTAACAACAATCAAATACATGCTCGTGCAGAACCCAATCAAATAATCTTAGGAGAATTATGTGCCCTAACAATTACATTTACTTGTGCCAACATGTATGCAAATATGGTTAAATAAAATTACCAGCAAAAAAGGCACCAGCATAGCTACCAAAATATGAAGCCAACTTCACCAAAGCCTTTAGAGTTTAGACAAATCACTGTCATAACTACATGTTTGGTCTATTCAAAACAAACAAAAATAACTTCAGAATATTAAATATATTCATTTTTAGTTTCTAATTAAAGTTTTTAACTATTAGTTTCTACTTTATGAATCTAAATACCATAATAGGAATGTAAATGAATATGGGATCCATAAAATGATTAAAGGAAAATTCACAGAATACAAACTTCAACCTTTGATTGATAAAATCACAAGATAGAGATTATTACATTAATTCTAAGAACATGTATGCCAAATTTATAAGTTATAAATTTAGTGACTTTACGATTGGCCCTCCATCAGTTCTATATTCATTGCACCAAAAAGGATGAAGTCACATATACATCACAAATACAGTTTATTATGAAATTGAAGCAGCCTATAACATTTAAGAATAAAAGAAGATTAAACAGAAATTAATAAGAATAAAAGTAATTAAGAAATTAGCAAGCTAATAATCAATATGAACTCGATCAAAGGCCCCACTTCTAAGCTTTGTGATCAGTTGATGCCTTGTAAGTTTCAAAAGTAAGTTAACTTATATAATAAATCAATAAACTTTGGACTTAACTATTGTATGAAAGGAAAATAGGAACACAAAACCTTACGGTGGTAAACTGAATTGACAACATTCATCCAAGCAAAATCATCATAGAAACTGCAGGTTATGCTAGCTTTGTGATAAGTCATGAGTATCCTTTTGTTAATTTGCTTCTATAAAACAACAATTAGGCACCACTGCTACCCTCTCTGCCAAAGCAAAAAAGTGAAGAACATTAATAAAGCTAAAAGAATAAGAATAATTATGAGACAATCGCCTCTTCAAGCCTCTAGTTGAATAGGCACCACCGCCATCCCTCTCAGTAAAAACATAACAATCAAACTCATGCACCTATACCCGGCAAGCAATCTAGTACATCTGCCTCTATAAAGTCAACCCATTCACTCATATTTGTGAGGACAAGTTGGAAATCAAATTAAACCAGCACCAATAATTAAAAGGCCATAGCATCCTAGCGACACAAAAGGCAGCCATCTGGGAATGCAGTTAAGAATCTATAGAAAATTGCACCATAATTTACCACTACAGAAGTCAGCGTACTTAAATTAGTCATGAATCGATCCATCATGAACATATCACGGGCTTCATTTTGTATATCGGAACTATCAATCACTAATGACATGACCCATAAACGTAAATGAACATGAAGCGATGTGGATACCTTTTCATGTATGTGGCTCCGTTCGTTAGTTAAGTAAGGCGGTGCCCTAAGAAAGCTATAAAAGAGGTGAAGAAGGCGAGAAGAGAAGTGTGTACACTACCGGGAGTAAATCCACTGTGACACAGGGGCCAACAATATCCCATCCCAACCCAACTTGTGATCTTTAACTCATTATATTAAGTTGTTCTTTTGAATTCAGTAAAAAAAATTCGACATATAGCTAATGAGGTCAAGTCATTTTCACATTAAGTCACAAAAAAGAAGAAATAGCATCATACACGAGTTAAAGAGTAATTGATAAGAGAAAGAGAGGGCACCTGTCCACGTTTACAATGGCCAATATGCATAGTGATATAAGTGTACACCTCCTATATAGCTCCCGATTGAAAGAAAGTTCCAAACTTTATCAGTTTCACCGTCATTTTCTTTAAAGTTCACTTTTCCTTACCTATTGAAAACTCATCATATAAAAAAACTTAATTTCAATAACAAAAATTACCACAATTGCAAGAATGCCATGGATTGGACTAACATCGCCAGGCTTCTAATACGTCCTCAACCTTGAGTACAAAACAATCAAAGAGAGTGAGGAGACGCAGAATCATATGATTAAGGAGGAGGGTGGTGGTATAATGGACTCAGTTGGCAATACGTCTATAGGGGACGAAAGACATGGTATGATTCTGATAACCTGCAGGTAAGATTTCTTTTGACGGAAGAATATGAAGAAGCTGATGATGCCTAGGGTTTTCTTGAGAGAGAGAGAGAGGGGATAGAGTTTCGGAAGAAGAAAGGGGAAGGGGTATACTGGTATTGGTTTGGGAGACGTATCGGGGAAAACGATAAAGTGGAATACAACGTCCCTTGCTTTGAAACCTGTGCCATTACTTATATCAGGAAACTTTACAACCACGCCAAAACACGCGCTCAAAGAAGAGTTCACGCGCTCTCCTAAGAACACGACTCTTCAGTTACTGGTGTCCATTTGCTACAAAGTTAAGTATATTTGTGATTGTATATATATATATATATATATATATATATATATATATATATATATATATATATATATATATATATATATATATATATATATATATATATATATATATATATATGGAGAATTTCGTTTATGTCCTTACAAACCCTAAAAAATCACATATATACCCAAAAGATTAATTTAATAATAATCAATATTTAAAAAAAATTAAAAACAAGAGTAATTTATATTTTTGGTCCTAGTTTTGAAAATCTTGCACCAGTGGTCCTATCATTTCTAGATCTTTCATTTTTGGTCCCTGTGGTTTCCAAATCTTTTACTTTTGGTCCTTGTGTTTTACACAAATGATAACAGAGGGAGGGACCAAACATGAAAGATTTGGAAACCCTAGGGACCAGAAGTGAAAGATTTGGAACCATAGGGACCACGGGTGTAAATTTTTTAAAACTAGGACCAAAACTGTAATTTTGTGTAAACCACATGGACCAAAATTGTAATTTACTCTAAAACAGTTTTTAAATTAGATTATACTCAAGTTACTAAAATGCCATTATGGAATTTTTCTATAATCGACAACTCCTTCACGCTTAAACAATTGATCACGACAGATTTGACTATGATCGCATATTCTATATTGAATGATAAGAAATTGTAACGACTGATATGATTGGAAAATTTAGGACAATGGTAGGATGGTAATGTCACAATTTAATTAGTTTTTAAAAACTATTAATAATAGTTTTAAATTTTTAAAATTATTCATTATTATTAAATTAATTTTTTGGGTATATATGTGATTTTTTAGGTTTGTAAGGATATATATGTAATTTCAAATTTTATAAGTAATTATAGAGGTTTGTAACGACGTAAACGAAATTATCTCTATATTATAAAAGATTTATCTGATAAAGCTAACAAGGTATAAAAATGGTTAACCATCAAGATGCTCTTCTTAATTAATCACTAAAAAAGGTAAAAAAAAAAAAAAAAATTCCTTTCTTTCCCCTTATTATAAATAATAAGAGACTCGCAATTTACGGTTTGGTACCCATGTAAATCAAATCCTAGAACATTTCTTTTGACTTCATGTTGAGCGATGGAATTGCAGTCAAACAAAAATAAATTACAAAACGAATAATTAAGAACACGAATCTAAGCTACAATCCAACACTGGGAATTCATGGGAAACCCCATAAAAACCTTCACCAATTCATTTCAATCCTTATCACTTCTCCACATCGATCTTCTCCAAAACCCGTTTGCTTCTAACCATTTCAGATCAAACAGTCCGGTGATACAATGGTTGCTGCCGACTTTGTCGTTGGGATCTTAGGTGAGCCCTTTAAGACCTGAGCCACTAACATGCAAATAATTTCTTTCATCATAACCTAGATTTAAATGTTTGTTTTTTCATGCAGGAAACATTGTCTCGATACTGAGTTTCACTTCTCCAATGTAAGTGTCAATTGTCTTATGATCGATACATAGAAATATAATTCTCACTGCCATAAAAGATATCGTTTTCTTTCAAAAAAAAAAAAAAAAAAAAAAACATAGTGACAAAGTTAGTAACGGTGCCTTTCATTGTTAACAGAGTAGCGACGGGTTGAAACCTGTCACTAATTGGATTCAAGATTTACTTATTTTTTCCTATTAAATATTGTGTAGGTAAAGTGGTTGAATGTGTAATTACAACTCGATAAAGTGTTGTGTATATAATACATGTTTCTTTCTCTAGATTTAATAATTTTTGCCGGATGGAGACTAAATGACTTTGCATTCCAATAAACAATTTCCACAAAATATTCTCACTTTCTGCTTGAGAAAAGTTGAAAGAAAAAAAAAAAAAGGAAATAGGTGAAGGATTGGTGTCTTAATCCATTAAGTCACTTTTTTTTTTTGCTTAACCCGTTAGAACATTTTGCTAGATTAAGTCAAAAAACAACCATATATAATTATCTAGATTAAGTGCTTAGCCTCTAATTAAGTCTATTAAATAAAAACGAAAGAGCCCCTCACCAACCTTGTAAATGTCGCAGATCACAATTTCGAGAGATCGTGAAGAGAAAATCTGCTGACAACTACAATGGAACACCATACATCGCAACGTTTTTGAGTTGTTCTCTATGGATTTTGTATGGGCTACTTGACCCGGATGAAGGTCTCCTTATTGTCACTGTTAACGCAGCCGGTGTCGCCATGCAATCCCTCTACCTTGCTTTACTTTTCATCTATTCGTCAAAGGAAAAAAGGGTAAACTTTTCAAGGCAGTATTTGCACTACTTCAAATGATTTTTGAGATCAAAATGCGGTTTTGTTAGGTTGTAATGTTATTAATTTTCAGGTTAAATATTTTGGGTTTGTGATACTGGACATCGTGTGTTTTGGCATTGTTGTGGCTTTCACACTCGTTGCATTTGAAGGCAGCTCGCGGCGTACATTTACGGGTGTTCTTTGTGCAACTTTTACAACGATGATGTATGCTGCGCCTCTTGCGGCACTGGTAGGCTAACCCTTTGATCTTATTGATCGTGTGGTGGTTGTTATGTAGTCTATAATGTATTTTAATGATTGTAGTATATCCTAATTACGTATGTATGCATGCAGCAAACAACAATAAAGACGAAGAGCGTGGAATATATGCCGATTCTTCTTGTGTTGTCTCTCTTTGTCAACGGTTGTGTTTGGTTAACTTTTGCTATTCTGGTCACAGATGTTTTTGTCCTTGTAAGTGTTGTTGATATCCTCTCTTTTTTCCCGTAGTCCTTCCTACATGCTTATACTAACAGTAAGAAGATGAAAACCATAAATGAGATACGAGGGACTGATACCACATATGTGAACATTAATATAGGTGCCAAATGCCATCGGGATATTGCTAGGAGTTATACAGTTTTGTGTTTACTTGGTGTTCAGAAACCCGACACCTATGGTGAATGAAAAGCAAAACGAAAATAGAGGCATTGATTTTCAAGACTTTGGTTCCGGAGATATTAATGGTATTGATGTGAAAGTGAAAAATGTAATTCCTCAAAAGCGTAGTTTGAATCGGCTAGACGCCTTCCCGGTCATAAGGTCGCCATCCCTTAGCCCCATCAGAGCGAAGTCCACTCAACATCATGAAGATGATGTTGAACACGGTGGCGAGAATTAATGATCCAGCGTTTTTCTTTTGTATCAAATTGAAATTTAACCATTGTATTTGATTTAATGAAATATAACCATTGGTCACCATCTGTATAAAGAAAACAATTATTATTATTATTATTATTATTATTTAATGGCATAAGGATTTAATACATGCATGTAATTTTGGGAAAACTTCAAAATATATAAAATTTGCTAATTTTGGGTATAGAAAAAGTTATAAAAAGTTTATTTCAACAGATCATAGAGCAAAAAGGACTGCGACTATTTTTAGTCTTTTACACCAAGAGTCCAAGACCCTTCATGAATCTGACCAATCAAAGATTCTCCTACAGTTACAACAGGTGTCCCGATTTCATTTCATCACTATATTCATTATTCAACGTCACACCAGCATCCTTTAGGGACTATCCTAAAATGTCACGATTGCTGCTTTGTGAAAGTTACCTTTTAAATGTCACGAATTAGTAACTTTTTGAACATTCAAGAAAAACCTATTAAAGATGGTTTTGTCTTTTAGTTGGATTCATTTTTTATATAAGTATTAAATAACACACCAATTTCGAGAAATTAACCAGGATTATCACCACCGCACAATGTTGATAATTGATGTAACATATGTAGAAAGCCAATTCAGCTATAACACGTAGCACAACATGCATCCAAATGCTGGAACCAAAATTACTTCACCAACCTTGAAGGAACAAGTAGCATTTCATTTTGTTATTTTCTACTCATTCATTTATAACCCCAATAACTTAATCCCATCTGATTCTACAACCACTTGCTGCAAGAGTCTCAAGTATCTCTGTGGAAAGAAGCGGCCTAAGAGACCCAATCAACTTAACCTTTTTTAATCGAGCACAACAAGTCCTGAGTGCCAGCTCATACCCTCTTGCTGACACGTTTGCAAGGTTCACCAGTTTTGCATCCTGCAGACGTGTCAAGTTCCCCATCATCATGCACAAACCCACATCAGATACCGCACAGTAGCATAGGTTTATCTGCATCAAATGTACATACAACACCCTCGATCAAAAGTGTCCCATAAATATATTATTATAGGGAACATGGAATTGTACCTGTTGCAGGTTCCAAGAGTAGTATGCGAGTGACCAAAAGCCCGCATCAGTGATGTTGACACAATGTTTAATATCCAATTCTGAAAGTTTCCTGCAACCAGATGCAAGAGCGGTCAAACCTTTGCTCGTGACTTCAATAAGACTCCGCATCTCCAAGTCAGATAATTCCTCCAATTGGCTTAAATAAGCCATCCCTTTGTCTGTAATCTTACTGCAGTAACATATATTTAGCTTCCTAATCTTTTTGCAACCACTTGCTATAAAACCCATTCCATCATCACCAACATTTACACACCTACACAAAACAACAACTTGATGAAAGAGTGGAACGCAAATAAATTTAAAAAATTGGTTAATTAGTTAATAAACAAAACATGTACCGGTATAAATCAAGTTCTAGAAGGTTTTTGCAATGTGAACCGATATAAGACAATCCCTTGTCTGAGATGTTTGTACAAATCCCTAATTTTAAGCACCGAAGCTCCAAGCATTTAGACAGATATTCAAGTCCTGAAGAAAAAAGAGGAATCATGAAACAGATTAAAAAGATGATGATTTTTAACCTAGCAATGAAACTAAATAGATTTAGGATCACGAACCTTTGTCATTCACACTACATTCTGTTAGATCAAGTTCTTCAAGTAAGGGGCATGAAGATCCGAGATAGTTAAAACTTTTTTCAGTGAGCAAAGAGCAAGATTCTAATTTGAGGCACACAAGTTTTCTACATGATTGCGATATTGCTGATATTGCCATATCGGTGATGTCATCACAACAGGTTAAATCGAGTGTTTTCAAGTTTGGATGTCCAGATACAAGCTTTATAATGCCTGTGTCATTCACTCCTTCACATTTGCTCAAACTAACTTCAACCAGAAACAAGCAGTTAGTGCTTATGATGTCAAAAAAAGAGTCAGCAACTTGAGCTCCATGAACCCTAATTGTTTTGAGATTCTTCAAGTCCGTAAGATTGTGGAAAACAGAGGTGGGAAGGTCCTGATGCATCAAAAGAAATCACTTAGTTTGGAGAAACACAAGCTTCATGGTAGAGTGATGGAAGGAATGAATTGAATAGAATACTCACAAGAAAATAGTAACCGACATTGAGCTTTTGAAGGTTTTTGCATCCTCTAATGACACTAATTAGGCCATCAGAAGTCACCTGTTCACATCTTGATACATCTAATACCTACAACCAGAAATTGTAATTATAAGTTACAACTATGAAGCCATTCATGTAAACAAGTATTATCCAGAAGCTTATACATTTTCCCAAACCAACAGATTATTTGAATCTTCATGTAAGGATAATAGATGTAAGAAAATAAATAAATCACATTGAGATCGACATATATCCAATGTAAGAAACAAGCAAGGAAAAGAAAAAAAAATGAGGAGGGTTAGAAACCTGAAGTGAGGGACAATTATTTCCAAGAAAATGCAAGCCCTCATCGGCCACTAATCCACATCCCACCATTAGCAACGCCTCCAACTTCTTCAAACGACTTAATGATATCAGTGACTCGTTACTTATCTGCAAAAGAAAGGGAAACCCCATTAAGAAGATGAGTCCAAATTCGTACTAATAATAGATTTAACATGATTGAATAACAAGGCTAAGATGTGACTCGAGCGTTTACCTTGAGGTACGACACGGAAAGATGCTTCAAGTGGGGACACTTTTTTGATAAGAGATCAATTCCCAAATCAGTTATCTCCAAACACCATTTCATACTGATCTTCTCCAATTTCTCACACCCAATGGCGATCTTAGCCAACCCTACATCCGTCACTCTCAAACATTTATCCATCTTAACCTCCCTTAACTCTGCAGCACACGATAGCGCGGCCGCCTCCCTATCTCCAAACTGACTACAGTGCGACACATCCACGGCCTGCAACCGAGGGCAGGAGCCAACCAGCATCTCCAACCCCGAAAACCTCAACGACGTTGTCCTGGACAACACCACCCTCCTCACTCTTCGTGCCCATCCAAAACAGCTAACGTTGTTGAGCAACACAGAGATTGTCCCGTCGTAGATCCGTGGGCAGACGGAGAAGTCAAGCGTGTCCGCGCGGGTGTACGTTCGGAGGAGACCCGGAATGAACTCGGGTCGTAAAAATTTCAGACGAGTCCGATGACCCGATTCAACACTGTGGAAAAACTTGCAGGTTGCCCGGAAGGATTTGCGGTCGGAATCATCTAAGTGACAATCAAGAACTCGTGCTAAAAGGTCGTCGGTGAGGAGAGAGATTAAACACGAATCCATTGGATAAAACGACTGAAGGTAAGTACGATCGGAATTCAAAAATAGTATGCATCTAAGTGGGGACGAAAAGAAAGAGCAGGATGTTCAGTGGTTGGTGGGTAGCAGTGGAGAGAGAACCGCACGACTTGAATCGACGTTTCCGTATAACGGTCATTTTCGCCGGCGGTATGGGAGCTCCGAGCCTCCGATGGCGTGACACTAACGGTGGTTACTTTCGTACGGCGGGGGTACGATCATCAGATCATTTTTAGAGAGAGAAAACATGAAACCTGAAAATTCAACTTGGCAGTGATAAGCTGCGTCGCGGATTTGACGTAAATATTCACGTGACACGGCACATTGCAAAAGGATACTCGAGATTGGTTGTACACCGTTGGATGTAGAAAAGAGGGTGATGTGTTCATATGTAGACAGTAGTACAGTGGGGCCCATGAACGTGCAGCGACCGTACCTATCTCCAGTAATCATGATTCATGCCACCTATTGGAACAAGATAGACATCATGAAGTTACATGAATGGTCCCTCAACTTACTTAATCTATGAAGTTTCACCCTATATTCTAGATATAGATTTTTGGCCCAAATAATCTTCGCTGTACCGATTCAGTCCTTGTCCAAGGCAATTCTTTTTGTAGGGTTAATGTCACTGTACACCAACGAACTTTCTATTTTTGTTTGATTTGGTCACCGAAGTTTTTTTTAAGCTTTATGACTCCTTAACCATTCAAAATTATGTCAAATAAGTCACTTTTGGAATTTTGAAAGAGTCATCCGGTTACACATGCCACATTGCATGTAATTTGGCACCTTGGTCAACAGGTTTGGTCCACATGTTGCTGATGTGGATCCATATAGACTTTTAGTTAAAATTTGATTGTTTTTTATTTTCTTGTTATTCTTTCATATTCATAAATTAATCTTAAAAAAAATTCTTATATGTTAGACATCTTCATGTTTATCGAAGAATATGAGATTATCACCACCATCCTACAACCTGGAACACCAACCACCATCATCGACAGCCATCACTAACCACCACCATCAACCACCAAGTAAAAAATCCAGATTTTGAACCATCAAAGGGTTCCTGGTAGAGATAAAACTCAAACAAAAATCCAACCAAATCTGGAACACAAACATAGATCTGTAGAATTGAAATCTAACTGCAAACACTCAAAAAATAAATCTGGAGAATCAAAATCAAACCCCAAATACTCAAAAATAAATCTTCAAAATAGAAATCGAACCCCAAATACGCAAAAATAAATCTGGAAAATCGAAATCGAAAACGAATTTGGAAAAATCGAAATGAAAAACAAATATAGAAAATCAAAACCAGAAACTCAAAAATAATTCTGGAAACCGTTTAGGATCTATTCGAGATTGAAATCAGAAAAAAAATGATTGGAACAAAACCTTTTGGAATCGATTTGATATTGAAATCGGATCTAGAACAAAACCAAAACCTTTTGGAATCGACTATGAAGATGGCCGGAGTCTTTGATCAAAAGCGATATTTGGAGAAGATGAAGATGATCTATTTCCCTTTTTCTTTGACAATCGGATCTGGAACAAAACCAAAACTAAAACCAAAACCTTTTGAAATTGACGATGAATATGGCCGAATTCTTTGATCAGAAGCAATATTTGGAGAAGATAAAGATGATCCATTTGCTTTTTTCTTTGACCAAACAAAAGGACGTCTAAATGAAGATTGAGATGACGGAAGTTATGTAATTTTTTGGGGAGGACTCTTTTTATTTTGGGTTATTGACACATTTGCCCTATAAAGTATCACCAAAAATTTTAAAAGGTCCTTTAACAAATTTTCGGGTCTTTAAGTCATTAAAGTCGAAAAATTCCTGTCTTTTAAACCCGTTGAAGTGTTATTAGAAAGTTAGCAGGTTAAAAGTATAAAATGAAAAAAAAAAAAAAAAAAGCCACGTGGATCCGGCTAAAGTTTATTGAATAGCAAAAAAAACCATGTGGATCCAAATGAGAAACTAAAGTTTATTGAATAGCAAAAAACCAGTTCATTATTTCCCCAAACCTCTCGCCATTTTCCATCATTTCTCTCTCATACACACATAAACATTTCTCCATGGCGGTGATCCGGCTCTCTTGTACAAATACAACCATCATCTAGGGTTACCCCATAAGTAACATGATACGCGTCCTCGTTAGTAACCAAATGAGGTTTTAGTTTTACAGATGCGTTGACTTTCATTCCATTGTGGTCAACACATCGCTTTCTTCCTTCAACGAGAGGCCGGGTACATATAGATCCGTGACCCAAGGCCACACCACATATTCAGTCATCACTGTTGTTTATTTCACACTCGTTGGTTACTAATGTAGGACATGATCGACTGAATTTGAAGATTCTAGAAAGGATATTTGTGTCTTTTTGTTTGGTGTAGAAGCTAGATCCGTTTTCCAGTTCGGGTGGGTCGCAATGTTTGATATTAAAACCTAGTTTTTTTGGACGGAGGACGTGAAGCTTTTTGAAAACCAGAGGTAGCATTTTGGTACTTGCGGCGGTGAGCTTTTGATGGATGTCAACAGGGCGGCGCTCTCCGTTCATTCCTCGGTTCCATGCGTAATCGAAGGTTTTCAAAAGTTGCGATTCTGTTTTCTCAGCTTCCTTTTTGTTGTTCATCTGTAAAATCGAAAGCGAACATGAAGCAATAAGAAGAAGAAAATTGGAATCAGATTATGTTTGTAACTTACCGGAGCCCATCGAGATTCCTTACCGATCTCCTCAACCTCGGCCTTTCTAGTATCACCGATAAGATTATCGTCGAATACATATGGATCGGTGGATCGGGTATGGATCTTAGAAGCAAAGCAAGAACTCTTGAAGGACCCGTATCGGATCCCAAGAAGCTACCGAAATGGAACTACGACGACTCTAGCACAGGGCAAGCTCCCGGCGAGGACAATGAAGTCATTTTATACCCGCAAGCAATATTCAGAGATCCATTCAGGAGGGGCAACCATATCTTGGTGATGTGCGACGCTTACACCCCCGCCGGCGAGCCAATCCCGACAAACAAGAGGGCCGCCGCCCCAAAATCTTCAGCAACCCAGAAGTCGAAAAGGAGGTTACCTGGTACGGAATTGAGTAAAAATACCATACAACCGCCAAAATCTTCAGCAACCCATCGGCATAATTTTTTTTTCTATTGGGTATTTGTTGTTTTGGCTTTGACCTTCAAAGCAAATTCGTGTGTTTATTCCTAGACCTAGAATTGGTTGTGCACGGTGGTGGTTGCTGGTAAGGCTAGATGGTTTTGTTGAGTAGTAATGAAATATATAGTTAAATTAAAAAAAAGCCACGTGGACGTTATTTAAGTGCCAAATGGACCATTCTGATGACTAAGATGACAAATGGCATGCCACATAGGCATGTTAACCGGATGACCCGGTCATATCCTTTAAAATGGTCTTTTGACATAGATTTTACCATTTTAAGGACCAAAAAAGCCCAAAAAAAACTTCAGGGACCATTTAAAATATTTCATATTAGTTTATTGGGTCATTGTGTCAATAACCCTTTTTATTTTCTTGTTGATTTGAGAGTAAATTACAGAAACACTCCCTAAAGTATCCACAAACTAACAGATAGAACCCAAGTATCCGATTTTCACTATATGGGTCCCTAAGGTTTACAAAATCCTACAAAACGGTCCCTAAGGTATCGAAATAATTAATAGGTCCATATGAAATGACTTTTTTACCCTTTTAATTTCTTTTTTTCTTTTTCTTTAAATTTATTATTTATTTTATTAATAAACAAACAAAATATACCCCAACCACCCCCATCCCCACGTCTCTCTCTCTCTCTCTCTCTCTCTCTCTCTCTCTCTCTCTCTCTCTCTCTCTCTCTCTCTCTCTCTCTCTCTCTCTCTCTCTCTCTCTCTCTCTCTCCTGCGTAAACAACAAAGATGGCAGTAACCAATCCCACTAAGAACAAATCTCTTAAGCAGAATCTCAAAGAACTCGATCTCAATTTCGTGTTAGCTCTTTGTATTTTCTCATCTCATCTCACCCAACTACTAAAAAACTCGAAACTCCCATCTTTACTCACCATCTTCTGGTTGAGCAGCTTCGAAATCCACATTCATGCCGCCATTGATGCACTGTACGAAATTAGCGACATACATACTTCTTCAAAATAAATCTGGTCGTCAATTGATTCCTCATTTCGTTTTCCCCAAAATTTCAAGATCAACGCCTCCGCGGTCACTGGAATCTGGTGAGGGATTTGTTGTGAAACTGAAGATAGTTATGAAGAAATGGATATATCCTTTAGCAGTCGGGTGAACCATCTTTCTCTTCATACTGTTGTGAATACGCACACGGGGTATTTGAATCTTGGCTTCATCCCGCTCAATACAATACACAGTGGAAGCAATTTTGAGTGCGAGCCCTCGATGCAATTCAAGGCGAGTTTCAATTAAGAAAACAAAGTCGATTAAACCAATACCCAATTGATCAGGTTCGAAGCTTTCCAACTGGGTTTCAAGGAGAGTTTCAATTAAGAAAACAAAATCAGGTTCGAGATTCTATTTGTCGTGGGAAAGGATAGTTGGCAATTATCGCAGTCAACAAGAACGAGATTCTATTTCATACTAAATCAAATGGTGGCTGACAAATACTGCAATTCTTAGTTTTCCTTCCTAAATCCCTAATCGATCGTGGATGGAATTTCTTTTTGGGATTTATTTTCGACTGCATGTTGACCCTTCTACCCTTCTACGGTTTTGAGTTTGGCTTACCAAAGTCTTGGAGTCGGTATACAATGGCGTATCCTTTATCGTTAACGTTATCTCTATTAGGATCGAACCAATCACCCATAGCACAGCACCGCCGATAATCAAATTCATCATGTCCCTCGAGTCTGTAATGTTCGTATCCTTTATCGTTAACATTGTCCCCCTACGATTGCAATTTGAAACTGTGCGTGTGATAAGAATCCAAGATGCGAACTATGCGTGTGATAAGAATCCAAGATAAGAATTCTTTTAGTCGGACTTTTCTCGATTCGTTGCGTTCTTGTTTGCTCCGATTGAGAGAGAGAGAGAGAGAGACGTGGGGGTGGAGTGGGTGGGGTGGTTTTTTTATTTTCTATTACTAAAAAAATAAAAGGGTAAAAAGAAAAAGAAAAAAGAAAATGAAAAGGGTAAAAAAGTCTTTTTATATGGACCAGGGACCAATTTGTAGGATTTTGTAAACCTTAGTGACCCATATAGTGAAAATTAGATACTTGGGTTCTATCTGTTAGTTTGTGGATACTTTAGGAAGTGTTTCTGTAATTTACTCTTGATTTGAAGATTTGCTATTCATCCATTTATTTGTATTATTTAATTAAATAGTAATAATAATATTTATTATAATTTTAAACATCTAAAATATAAATTATAAATTATAAAGCCACGTGGCTGTTGACATGGCATCAATATGCCACATATGTAGTACAAGTCACACATTCATCCGGTAAACTGGGAGAAAATCTCTTCATGCCCTTATTTAACAGGTCAAATATAAGTTGAATGATTTATAAGAGCAAAAATAAATATTATGGACCAAATAGAATCAAACTTGATAATTCGTTGGTTATCAGTGACATTTTCCCTTTTTTTGTACGTTTACCTAATTATATATGTATATTACTTACGAACTTCAGTCTCCTTCATATTCATACAGTTACTATTCATTTCAATTTACTTTTTTCAAAACCATAATTACTAAATTAATATGATAGTATAATTGTTAAAATATTTGATACAAAATTCAAATAAGCTTCTATTTGAAAAATAGCAATTTTGATTCTTTTTATAGCAAACTTTCATATTTACGTTTTTTCTCTTCAACTAATTTCGAATTAAATATTTTCATTTCTATTTATTATAAAGTTACATTAGTATTTCGTAAGTTACAATTCTGGTCCCTTATTATATTTTAAAGTTACATTTTTTGTCCCTTACATAATTTTTTTGTCAAGCTGCGTTTTTCAATATACCGGGCTTCCGCAGCATCGCGCGGACAATCGAAATACTAGTTAAATCATAATTATGATCCTTGCAATTTGCGCATAACTAACTAGGTTACCAAAAAGCCTATCGTCTAAGATATTAATATCTTCGGAAAATCTCTAATAAAGTTTTAATATTTTGACTCGGTCTATGAAAAAATCTCAACTTAATTTTTATTAACAAAAAAGTTTCAAATTAATTTTTATTAACAAAAAATGAAAAAAAACAGACTAATGTTGGAACTTTTCCGTAAACTGTGCGAAAATATTAATATTTTATTATAGATAAAACATGTAGTTTTTATGCTTTTTGTTAATAAAAATTAATTTGAGACTTTTTTGTTGATAAAAATTAATTTAAAACTTTTTCATAAACTAAATCAAAATATTGGGACTTTAATAGATTTTCCTAATATGTTTTCCCCAAAAATTGAGGGTATGTTTAAGTTTTGTTGTGGATATATATATATATATATATATATATATATATATATATATATATATATATATATATATATATATATATATATATATATATATATATATATATATATATATATATATATATATATATATATATATATATATATATATATATATATATATATATATGTGTGTGTGTGTGTGTGTGTGTATGAGTGTTATGATCAAACATAAATATCAACTATATGTTCATTGATAAACATTTATACAAAAAAAAAAAATTCAAACGTCGTATAGCTCCAACTCTAATATCTCTTTCTCATATTCCTTCTTCATTTTTTTCTCTTCTGGTGCAATCTATACTTGTGTTCTATAATAAACATGTAACACCCGAGACCGATTTATAAATATTTATATATTAATTTGGGGGCTTAAGTATGAAAAATAAGACTTAAATGTATTTATATATGTGTGGGGTGTAATGTTTGCAAGTTGATGGACTAGTTGTGTCAAATTGGCAAACTTTTAGGTATAAATATGGGAAAATCAGATTTTTCTCCAATCTTTCCCGAATTTTCAAGAACATGCTACAGTGCGCGAATGATCCCGGGAGATTGAACCGCGGCTTCGAGATTTTTGCAACTATAAATAGAGGCTCTTAGGTCGAAAAAACTAGCGAAGACCTGGTGTGAAATCGACCCCCAAGGCTCTTTGACTCCGAGATTTAGCTTCAGCAACCATCTTTTGGTATTTTTATGTTTTTATCTTTAATTTTCAATTAGTTAAATAGTTAGTGATAGTTGGCTAGTGTCTTTGGGAGTGACAACCATTAACATTGAGTCTTTAGTTCTGTTTCTGATAGTTTGGTTACTGTTTTGAACCTGTTTGATCTGATTTGGTTAATGATAATCATTCGGTTTATGTTAATTGCTTTGTTTTTCGGTGTTTATGCTTGTGAATGAATTTTTGAGTGATTGGATTGTGTTTGATGTTTGGATTGCCTTTGATTGCTTCTGAATTGGAGATGTACTTCTGATTTCAGTAGGTAACAAGGTTTAGTTAGTGGATTTTAGTTTAGTGAATGCTTGCTTGGAATTGTCTTAGTTTATGATTTTTGGGATTGTTTGGGAAAAGTTAGGAACTAGGTCCTTTGACTGTAGCGTGACACTGCAGTTGGTAATCTGTCACCTGTCTCGACCACGTAACTCCTGTGGATCGACCCTGACTTCCACCGTGCTAAGTGTGTGTGTTAGGTATTTTCTTATTTTTGACCGCATGACGACCGCTGCGATGTCAAATTTTGGCGTCGTTGCCGGGGAGTTGTGAGCTTAAGAGTAGGCGATCTGTAGGACTTAGTTTCTGATTTTTGATGTTTGATTTTAGTTCGCTGTTTTTTGGTATGTGTACATCCTCATAATGGGCGATTACATGTACCCGGATCAGTATTATGAGTATTATGAAAATCCGGCCGACAACTATTATGAGGATGATTGCTACAATGGATCATTCGATGACAATGGATGGCAGACCGAGGAGTCATCTCAACCTACGAATCCTGCAACTTGGGCCCAACTTTGGGTACTCTTGTATAACACCTACCAAGTGCAGAAGGACCAGGCTGAAGCTCTTGAAAAATTGCAAGTTTCATTAGATAAGTTAGAGGAAAACTGGAAATGTTCATCACCCTCGCCAGAACCTGAGGCGAGTGATTTTTATACCAATGATACTGTGTGTGAACCTGCATCACCTAAATATGTGATGGAAGGGCATACACTTGGGGAAAGTCAAAAGACCATTGAAATGGTTGAAACGGTTGTTGAGGAAGAGGTTGTAGGTGACAATGCTACCTCTTACTCAGCAACCTTTGATGTTTTTGAAAGTATTAGTAATGTTGATCAGGTGATGTGTGAATCTATACCATCACCAGACAATTTGGTTGATGAGGATGTTGTGGATAAGGCTGTAAGTGACAGTACAGACCCCAACCCAACTATTCTCGAAATTGTTGAAATTGTTGATACTATTGGGGAAGGAGGTGTATATGACAATACTACCCCCGAACCTATAATTTTTGAAAATTTTGAGTATTTTGAAAGTAAGGATCTGGTGATGGGTGACTTTATACCATCACCGGATGAAACCAGTCGCTCACTCTTGGTCCCGATCCACCTGTTGGATGATGATCAAGAAGATGATGCCGACGAGTTGGTCGTTGAAAATAATAAACATGATTTTATCACCACTCATGATCCATTCATGAATGGAAAATTAGATGTGATCAATACCATCGATGAGGATATATGGAAGCATCCTGATATGTTGCTTTCCGACCCATTCGATTGAAAAACCTTTATTGGCATTGCAAACCAAAATTGAAAACTGAAGATAGCACGCGGGACACTAGCAAACGAGGTGCAAAGCAATTACTAGGAGCAGCATTGGGGACGCTCCACGTCAAACCAGTAATTTTGAAGAGATACAGAAGGAAGGACCGAGCTTGGAGGTTCAAAGCTACCTCCAAGCATTCACGGGAAGTAATCGGAAGACGGCAACCGGGCAGCAGCAGGAGGACCGGCAAGCCATTCGACCCAGGAAAGTTGGAGGAACATTGGGACAACGAAGGGACGGTGGTGACTGAAAATCAGCAATGGAAGAAGGCATACGATCCACCATAGCTGAAGAAGGACTCTACGTCTGGCTGAAGACGTTAAACTTAGCGCTTGTTGGGAGGCAACCCATCTTTTCATAGCTTAGGTACTGTATTCTTAGGAGTAACTAGGGAAATTATATCATCGTCATTTGCAGGTATTTTTGGTCCAAGGCAAGTGTGGGGTTGTTTTGAAGAATTTGAATTTTTTGATCACCGCGCCGTGGTCAGGCAAATTGCGCACCGCGGGTTCGTAAACCAATCCGATGCGCAGGGGTTGATTTGGGGGTACGCGCGCCGCGGTTCGCTCATATATGCGCCGTGGGAATCGATTGGTCAGTTTTCTTCGATAATAATGTAAGCCGCGACACTATTCATACACACCACGCCGCAGAGCTCTGATCATCGAAAATTTATCATGTTTTTTCTTGCTCATTTCATTCTCGCCACCAAGGTACGTCATTCTAGCTAGCTTTTACTTGTTAAAACTAGTGATTAGGCAGTTAATTTGGTTGATTTCTCCAAAAAACTCAAAAACTTAGAAATCGCCAACGCTGACTCGTAGGGTGTTTATTTTGCCAAATAATGACCCTAGATGAGTTAGTCGGTACTTAGGCTACCTTGTAGTGTAGTTGGATTGAGTTTAAATAGGTTAAAACGCGATTTTGGGTTTGGAATTCGCAACAGCCGCTCGCCGCGCCGCACCCTGGTTCTTGGGTCGTGCCGCGGTGCGGTGGGGAAGAAAAGGACTAAATTGAAAAAGTTTTGTGGCTATTTTCTTTTGTGCAGATGTCGTTCAGACTAGACCGCCAGTTTCTCCAGTTCCCTGAGGGATTGGATAGCTCTGTAGAGTTTGCCAGCAGGAGGGATGCACTCGTAGGTCGTCGGGTTCTCCAGGCGACGATCATCGACAGGGATATCCTCAGAGACGCGGGGCTTTGGGGAGAGATCGAGCCATTCCTCCACCGCATATGGACCCACGGGGATGCTTCATTCACATGTCGAGGCTGGGATATGCTTATGGTCAACCAGGACGACACAGTATACACCGAGCTTCTTTTGGAGTTCCTCCAATCTACTGTCCGTTTTGCACCAGGGTAGACAGAGGCCCGTTCCAGACTGGTACGATTTAGATTGGGAGGAGTGCACAGGGAGTGCAATCTCCAGGAGTTTGGGAGGCGCACTGGCATCTATACAGAGGCGGACCTCCAGCACCGCCATTTCACGCAGTTTCTTCTGGCATGCACTCAGGGGCAGCCCGACAGGGATGCCAATGCAGAGGTTTGGGCACCATTGTCCAACGTGTTTTATGAGGCGGGGACATCCAGGGAGAGCCATCTTCGTGATCCGCTTCACCGACTCATGCACCGCATCGTCTCCACCTCCATCATGCACAGGGAGGGGGGAGAAGGTGTCTGGCGAGGACATGACGTATCTCTGGGTCCTCCTTGACCCCTCCAAGTTCTTTCACCTCCTGTTCGCTCTAGCCGTCTCCCTATCCACCCGTGCGACGGGTACATCATCCAGCAGTCCTCTGGCCCTCTGGCATTACATCACCCGCCTGGCCTACTCGTACCGGATCCCTACTGCCCTCGTCGTGGCATCCTTGACTGCTTTACCTCCAGCTCGCACTACGGCGCGAGCCCTGGAGAACATGTGCCTTATCGTGCAGCAGCGCCCGGGTCAGTACGTGAGGGTGGCGACTAAGGCACCCCAGGACCCCCGACCAGCTTACGCTCAGCCAGGTAGGAGATGCCGGAGACCAGCAGCACCGGTGGAGCCAGAGCCACAGCAAGAGGAGGCGACAGAGCTGAGGCGATTGCAGGATCGGGTCGCTAGGATTGAGGAACAGTTGGAGTGGATCGGGGAGGTACTTTTGGATATCGCTACCCAACAGGGACGACGCCCCCGACCATTCCCAGCCCGAGCCCACGATCATGAGGCTGGTTCTTCCAGGCCACCAGGTGGCGATTGATGTATTTTTCTTATTTTCTTTTGGATATCTGTACTGTACTTATGATACTTTCTATTTTTGTTTATATTATATTTTGTTTGTTTGCATTTAATCTTTTTGTGAGTCATGCATGTGATACCAAAAATTGGAGGAGTTGTTTCAAACAAGTGTGGGGTCACCGTGCCCCCTCCACTTGCTTTGACCACTGGCGTGTTCATTGTTGCGCTGCAACTCCAAGAATGCTAAATTGAGGACCTTTTTGTTCGTATTTATACCCGTGACACCGAGCACCAATCAAGCGATCTACCGTCCAAAGGGGTAACTATTTCTCCCTTGTTCTAAATAATTTTTGTACAACGGGGACGTTGTACGGTTTTAAGTGTGGGGTGTGGACGGTCGAAAGAGTAGTTTTTGAAATTTTTGCGGAAATGACCGATTTTCAAATTTTTTAGCAACTTTTTCAAAAATTTTATTAGATTGTAATTTTGAAACGGATAGTTTGTGATTGTTTATAGCATTAGTGTTTTTCGAGAAATACTATTTAGTTGTGATCATGTGATGCGACATCGGATCTGGCATCGGGTCTTGAGGATAGGTATGGATCGGAGTTCTTGGTGTTAGTGCCGCTAGCGAGTTCCCGACTTGGATCCTAGTCACAATCAAGAAGATAATCGTTAGAACCGCCCCAGGGCGTGAGCCCCGGGAGACGGCTCCGACGATCAAGTTAGTGTGGTGAACGATGGGAGATGATCTCTCCTGGCCAGAGAGAATCATCCTTGTGTGTAGAGGAGAGAAGTGGAGGATGATAACTTAGGGAATTAGGGTTCCCTCATGTTCTATCTATAGGGAACAATTAGGTCAGGCCTTGGGCCAACCCAACTCAGGCCCAGCTAGCCGGCAGCACTGCTGGGCCAGCTGACAGACAAAGCAGCCCAGCACTGGAAGGCAGTCCACGCCGGAAAGTCCACGCCGGAAAGTCCAGGCTGGAAAGTCCACGCTGGAAAGTCCACGCTGGAAAGTCCAGGCTGGAAAGTAGTAGGTCGGCCGGCGGACCTATACTATCAAGTTGTGACATCCGCCTAAAATGGATTCGGGTCAACCCAACCCAATTGGAAATTTAATAAACCCTACTCGAGATTTCTTGACGCTAATAGGATCAAAACCCTTACACTACGATATAAATTGACGTTAATAGCAATATAGTATAGTATAACGTTATAACTATAATAAAATTAAATTATGATACCATATTAAAATCAAATCAAAGTATGATGCTCTAATTAAATTAAAAGAATCAAACTTGAATGCTATAATTAAACTTCAAATCAAAGTAGATTGTTATAATCAAATAATAACCTATTTTTTTATAAAACTCTATTTTTATAAACACTACATTAAATTTTATAAAACTCTTAAGATGCTTGTGTTAGTGGGGAATTATGAAGACCACCAAAAGTAAAAGGTTATTCCCATTGTCTCCCACTCACACCTCCCATCATCTTTCATTTCATTTTTCTCCCAACACATTATTCTCATCACCACTCAAACCATATTTATTCTTCCTCTCACTCTCAATCTCGAAATTCCTCCTAGAAATCTTCATTTTTCAGCCAAGAACACTTCAATATACTCAAATCTCCATCCCTCTTGAAGCATTCATCAAGGTATGTTGTTAAAAGTTCCAAATTCATACATGAAACAAATTAAATCCACCAAAATATCTAAAACTCATTTTATGCATAAACCTGATTTTTATCAGACTCTCATAAATAAAATAAGAAGTTCTGGAAATTTTCAGAAAATAACTTAATCTTATTGAATTACTATAATTATTGCAATAAAATATGGCAATAATTCACATAAAATACTTTTTGCAGTTAATAAATTCTGGGAAAATTTTGGAACAACAAATACATTGCGTAAAGTGGATTTATAAAGTTTCATGCATTTATATTACTGTTTGATGCTTATTTTGTATTTTATTTTGTTATAGATAAATAAATTGCAAAATATAGTTATGTATGTTAAAAACTAGATTTTATATTTTTCGCACCTTATTAACATTTTAAATACTCCATGACAAAATTTACAGATTTTTGTAAGAATGTTTGCTTATTTTTCCTGATTTAATGATTATTTAATGGTTTAAATTGATAATAAAAAGCTACACATGTCCAAAAATTATAAAACCTTATCAGAATATCATATATAACATGTTAATCATAAATAAAAAGTCTAATGAATTTCTCTTAATATTTTCCTATTATTTATGATTTTATTGATTAGTTAATAATGAAAAACATAAGAAATACTTCCCATAGTCCAAAATATCCATAATATTTACAGTAGGCTCTATATAATGTTAGAAAACTATGATTAAGTTTCCAGAATTTTTGGGAATCATTTATTATTTTTCCCGAATTTTGTTGTGGTTTAATTATTAAAATACTAAATAAATACTAAAGCAGTTAAGAAAAATATGAAAATTTTACAGTAATTACTATTTTATGAAATAATGATTTTCTGATAATTTCAGAATGTTTCATTACTGTTTAGTATTTAAAACCATTTTCCTAAATATCTAAGCATGTAAAAATGCATTTTTAATGATTATTTCATATTAATAATTGTTTATAATATATAAAATCTGTAAATACTTATAATTTGACTAGTTATTATTTTAATAAGAAATTATTAAAATCTTGCCTAAAGTGAAAATATAAATTAATTAAGCAAAGTAATTAATTCAATTTAAAATTCATTTAACATATAAATACATTAATATTCAAAACAAAATTTGGATAATTGTTAATTCATCTAATATAAGAAGATGTGTCTAATTATTTTTATTAATACTATATTCCCATTTATCGATTCCTAAGCCAAAACTATTAATTATATTAGGTTCTACGACATTTTGACTCGAGCCGTCTATCGTACAAACACGCGCATTCCTTATTGGACTAATGTGAGTAATCTACCCCATATTTTATAATTTTCAATACTTTTGGGGTGTATCATGTGGTTTTAATATGTTCCAACTTCATTTTATTATTTTTTCACCATTGAGACATTGTTGGGACATTTATACGTGAATCATTATTTGTATAATTATTGTTTGTTTACGCTACATGTACTTGTAGTGCATTACCATTTTTAGTCTAATCTCCATGACTATGCCCGTATTCTTGAGGTACGTTATGGACAATAATAGCGCTATTTGTAACACCCCGTTTTCCTGATACGTTGTTTTTGACTAAATTATTATTTCTAGCGAATAATAATAATAATAATAATAATAATAATAATAATAATAATATTTCCAAAACTAATTATAATAGAAGAGGATGAGAATTGTCATTTTTGAAACTTCTAATGTAAAGTTAGGAGTTATTGGGAAAAATAAAATAAGGTGCTAAAGTCAAGGTACTAAAGTTGCCACTCTTAATAACCATCTTTCTTTTCATGATAAAAACAAATACGCATCATCTCTCTTTTCCTGATAAAACAAACGCACACACTTTCGAGGAAGAAAAAAAGAGACGACTTGGTCGTCGGTCTTGAGCAACTGACGCGAGAAGGAGTCTCGCACCGCAGCAGGACGCCGGAGAAAGTAAGCACGCAGGAGGGTGGTGGTCGGAGTTCAAGCGGAGTTAATCACCGGTGGCATCGGTGGTCGGGTATGCGTGTCTTTGATGTTTGATCGGGAAACGGAAGTGAGAGACGGGAAAGATAACCGAGACCTACATCTGGTCTCTTTAGGTCGTGACTTTCAGCATCAAGTAGCGAGATGGATCGGGAGGGGAGGATCGGTTGCGAGTGGGAATATATAGAGGGAAGGGTAGCGGCGGTAGCAAGCCGGCGGAGGCTTAATGCCCGACGATGGATATGAGGGGCGGACGGGATGTGGAGAAAACGGATCAGGGAGATGAGGCACGACTACAGTCACAAAATGAAGAAAAATCCGACGACAGGACCGCCGACTGCGGCATTTTCCGGCAACTAGGAGGTCCGACAGTGGCTGGAGAAGATGAGGTACAAACTTATCTTAGTTTGACTTTTCCATATTAAGTCAAATATTCAGGATATGAGATTGGGTCCATTAGATGTGGGCATAATCTTGGGCTGCTTCACTTGGTTCCATATTTGGGCTAATTGAAATTTTGGATTTACAAGATTGGACTCATTTAGTTTTGTGAATAAATGGGTTTAAATGAGATACAACAAAAATAGTTAAGACAAGACGTAACATTTAAATGATTAAATTTTAATATCTTAATTTAATTAGTCAATGATTTGAAAATATAGATTTAACGGTCTAAAATACCAAAAATGGTATAAACGAGTGAAATGAGAAATGTTTCGACGTTTAAGCAATTAGTATTATTATATAAACATCTTAGAGCTATAAAGATGTTCAAATTATATAGCAAACTCAAGAAATTTATAATTTGTCACATTTGAGACATAAAGGGCGAAAATGTCCAAAAATAACTATTATACTCTCAGTAGCACAACGTTAGAAAAGCTCATGTGTGACTCAAAACATACTATGTTTTTAGTTCGGTAATACGTACTAACCTTTTAATAAATTAATAAAGGTTGATAGAGGATTGGAAACAAGTACATTCAAGAACTAATGGATTTTGTAGCTAGACATATCTAGCTACTGAGGTGAGTTTCTCACTACATTGTATAGACGTTATATGTGTTTTACCGTATTTTTGTGTGCTTGTAAGATGATTGTGGATAGTACCAAGTTGTGTGTATTTTATTAATATTATACATTCCTTTTATAGTTGTAAGTGTTGGGGTATGGTGGGTGGTTAGTACTAGACGTGTCTAGTTCTAGTGTGTAGAGAATACGGGCACGACGAACTGAGCAATATAGGGTGGCTCGACGAACTGAGCAATACAGGGTGGCTCGACGTACTGAGCAATAGGTTGGCTCGACGCACTGAGCAATATAGAGATATCCGCAAGATGCACTAAGCAGATACGCATGACTCGACGTACAGAGTATGCGCGGCTCTGAGTGCTGAGCGGTGGGGTTCAATTTATTGAGCAGATACGCATGACTCGACGTACAGAGTATGCGCGGCTCGAAATGCTGAGTAGGAAAGTACAACTCGACGTACTGGGTAGAGTGAATTATGTGTTTATTTTACTGCGATGTATATTTGTATTTTATAGGGTTGAGTATGTGTAACTGACATGCTGTGTAGGTGTTGGAACTCACTAAGCTATGTGCTTAACCTTTCCCTATTAAACTACTATTTCAGGTTTTACAGGTGGAAATGGCGATCAGGCATGACGGGTACACACAGATACAACGTCTTTTGAAGATTTATATTGAGTTGACTTGTTTTGTTGACTTCCGCTGCTGGACTAATTTGGTATTAAATGTTTTTTTTTAAAATAATTAAAGATTTTGAGTTGTTATATTTATAAACATAATGTGTTTTTACTAAAATTGTTTTATTATTTATTTTTAAATCTGTTTAAAAATTGGGACGTTACACTATTGGGTTGACCACCCCGCATTGGGACGCTAAGGTGATTGATTGCACGTGGTTGAGTGTGTATGATGATTAGATGCTCCATCCTATATATATATATATATATATATATATATATATATATATATATATATATATATATATATATATATATATATATATATATATATAGGGTGAGGACTTATTGTTGTTGTTATCATTTGTTAATCAATTTTTGATTTATAAACTGCTATCTCAATAACACTTGCTTGCCAACTTCAAAAGAAAACAAATTTCAAATTATTCAAACTCATAATTTTCTTTAATAAAACTAGATTACTCACCAACTCTCGTAGTTGACCTGTTTTTACCCATGATGCAGATTTGAAGAATGAAGTTGATGAAAAGTAGGGTTTACCTTAGAAACCCACAAGACTATTTAAATTTGATGTAATAAATGTTATTGTATTTTGATTTGTATTTGTATGTTGTGGATCTTGTTTGCATACTTAGTACTTAATTGAATCTAATCATATTATAACATAGTTGTCATGAGACTTTGAACAATATATCACGCCTTGATCGATTCCGCCAAGGATCGGGGTGTGACACAAGTCCCCTCAGTCCGATGTGATTGGTTTGCGACCGATCGCATTGGACTGGATACAGTTCTATTGATCATACGCTGTCAAGTCCCCTAGTCCAATGTGGTTGGTTTACGACCGATCGCATTGGACTGGATACAGTAAATGTGCATCAATATTCAAAATGAACGACCAAACCTCGCCTATGGGAGCCGTAGTATGTTGTGGTAGATTTCAAGGTAGACTTGGATCTACACAACGTGAGGCTAGCTTGATAATGTTTTCTTACATCGTCGGATTATGATTCGGTCGATATGACGCAGCATAGTTATTGTCACAGCTGTGTACTGTGACGGTCATGCAACATGGAGGTGGCGTGATAATGCCGCAAGGCGACTATATGATGTACCAGCGAAGCTTTTGTAATCATTATGTGGAGGGATTGTTGTAACGTTCCCGTTATGTCTTGGTGAAGTACCGCCAATAATCATCTACATAGCCTTCTTTTCATGAGTTTTGCGAATAGTCTCAATACTGTTTTGTATAAGCGATACCAAGCCTGTTTCCCCCCAGTCTGATACGGGTAGCGGATAGGTATCCGTGTCAGACTAAAGCGAATAGAGGAAAGCTGTAATAGTGTTGGCCTGATTGTTGTTTTAATGATGTCGTTGCTGCCATAGTGAGCAGTAAGGGCTGCTGTTCGGATGAATAATGAGCGAAGTTACCCTCGGATAATGAGCAGCGAGGCCATCCGGATAATAAGCAGCAAGGCTGCCTCCCGGATAATGAGCAGCGAGGCCATCCGGATAATAAGCAGCAAGGCTGCCTCCCGGATAATGAGCAGCGAGGCCATCCGGATAATAAGCAGCAAGGCTGCCTCCCGGATAATGAGCAGAGAGGCCATCCGGATAATAAGCAGCAAGGCTGCCTCCCGGATAATGAGCAGCGAGGCCATCCGGATAATAAGCAGCAAGGCTGCCTCCCGGATAATGAGCAGCGAGGCCATCCGGATAATAAGCAGCAAGGCTGCCTCCCGGATAATGAGCAGAGAGGCCATCCGGATAATAAGCAGCAAGGCTGCCTCCCGGATAATGAGCAGATAGGCCATACGGATAATAAGCAGCAAGGCTGCCTCCCGGATAATGAGCAGCGAGGCCATCCGGATAATAAGCAGCAAGGCTGCCTCCCGGATAATGAGCAGCGAGGCCATCCGGATAATAAGCAGCAAGGCTGCCTCCCGGATAATGTTGTTATTGTAAAATAACTTTGTTGTAGTGAGATACGGCGTGAGAAGTACTTATTGATCGTCGAAGTAGAAAGAAGACCATGTTTGTCTTTGTCGATCTTCACACAGAAGAGATATCGTTGGACATGTTAAGGCTTGGACTTAAAGTCGCTGAGCCTGTTAAGAACATTCGTCCATTCAGACCTTGCTAAAGCTAGGACCAGGAGTCGCTGAGCCCGCTAGGGAATATTTCACCCTTAAGGTCAATAAGACTAGGACCAGGAGTCACTAAGTCTTCTTCGGGATGTTTCGCCAGGCTGGACCTTGCTAAGGCTAGGACCAGGAGTCACTGAGCCCGCTAAGGGATATTTCACCCTTAAGGTCGATAAGACTAGGACCAGGAGTCGCTAAGTCTTCTTCGGGATGTTTCGCCCGGCTGGACCTTGCTAAGGCTAGGACCAGGAGTCACTGAGCCCGCTAAGGGATATTTCACCCTTAAGGTCGATAAGACTAGGACCAGGAGTCGCTAAGCCTTCTTCGAGATGTTTCGCCCGGCTGGACCTTGCTAAGGCTAGGACCAGGAGTCACTGAGCCCGCTAAGGGATATTTCACCCTTAAGGTCGATAAGACTAGGACCAGGAGTCGCTAAGCCTTCTTCGGGATGTTTCGCCCGGCTGGACCTTGCTAAGGCTAGGACCAGGAGTCACTGAGCCCGCTAAGGGATATTTCACCCTTAAGGTCGATAAGACTAGGACCAGGAGTTGTTAAGGCTTCTTCGGGATGTTTCGCCCGGCTGGACCTTGCTAAGGCTAGGACCAGGAGTCACTGAGCCCGCTAAGGGATATTTCACCCTTAAGGTCGATAAGACTAGGACCAGGAGTCGCTAAGCCTTGTAAGTTGATGCCAAGAGCCTTGAAATCTTCTTATTTTAGTGTTTGAGTTGATGAAGAGCGACTCAAGGAAGACGTTATGCCTTTTGAGCTCCGTTAGGATTGTGCTTATACTAGCCAACACTTTGCGAGTCTGCTCGTGGAATAGTTGCGACTTGGTTGTTGTTTTAAGGCCATGTAACACAGTTGTTGTCGAGATTGCGAGCAGTGGTGTTGCCGTCAAGAGTTGTACAGTTTGGGCGACTGTCTGGCTAAGCGGTTGGATAGCATGGCTGTTGGCCGGACAGTGTGACTGTCTGGAGCCTGGTAGCATGGCTGTCTGGAGCTAGACAGCCTGGTTGACAGGACTGCTGGCTGGAACTAGGTGGAAAATGCGAGCTGGTTCTAGGCAACATGGCTATTGCCTGAGGCTGAGTGGCGGCTGTCTGGCTAGGCGGTTGGGCAGCATGGCTGCTGGCCTGATAGTGTGACTTTCTGGTGCTGGAGAGCGTAGTTGTCTGGAGCTGGAAAGTATGGCGGTCTGGAGCTGGAGAATACTTTATCATTATCAGCTTGTCATGTAGTTTATCTTCAAACTTAAGATAGATATAACACTTCTGTGTAGTGTTGTGTCAACCCTTCTACTCCTTTTTTTTTAAGGAGATGATGATGGTTTAATGAGGATAATGAGTGTATGGAGTTATGTCTTGTACAATTGAGTATCGGTTGTTTTTGTGTATTGTTGATTCGCCCCAGAAGAGGCGGGAGCTCATATATGGAAGTTTGTACATGGATTGTTACATTTCACATTTGCACGTATTCTTTTTGGTGGCAAGTGCTCGACGATATGGCTGTTAGTTGGGGTTGGAGCCGGACAGCGAGGCTACTGGCTGAGGCTGGCCGCGGGCTGCCGTCTGAAACGGCTGGAACTGGACCACGAGGCTGCCTTCTGGAACTAGCAGCGGCGTTGTTGGCTAGCGCCAGAGCGAGGCAGCGAGCTGGCTGGAGCTGAGCTGCGACTACGAGTTAGAGCTGGGCAGCGGATGCTGGCTGGAGCTGGGCCGCGACCGCTGGCTAGCGCGACTGCTGGCAAGCGCTGGGCCGCGACCGCTGGCTAGCGCGATTGCTGGCAAGCGCTGGGCCGCAATTGTCGGCTAGCGCTGGGCAGTGACCGCCGGCTTGAGCTGGGCCACGGGACTGCCGGCTTGGACAACGGCTGTCGGCTAGGTCTGGGGAGCGTGGCTGCTCGTTGGAGTCGACGGCCTGGCTGCTTGCCGGACCCGGGCGGCATGGCTGCCTGTGTTGCTTTGTGCGTGTTTGTATCTCGTTCATTTGCACATGTCAAAAGGAGCAACATAAGAGTAAGTTTTTGAGGCTCGTACTATCATGTACAAAGAGTAATAAATGAATTTTTGAAGTCAAAATAGATTTAGAGATGTGTATGTGTTTATCCTTGACCAAAACAAGATCTTTTTCCATAATCAGATTGCTAAAACACACATGAATTTTCCACAAGTTAGTTGCATATAACATCTCTACCCCACCCCCACCTTTTTTTTTTAGAAAAAGTATTGGCATTTACAAGTTACGGAGGGGGGCTTATAATGTATGAGAATGATGTATTGCATAACGGCAGGTTGCCGCATGACCATTGTAAAGATAATAATAATAATAATAAAATTATAAGATTATGTTTGGTATATTAATTAGTGTTTTAGCAAATCAATGATGACTTCGATTTTTCTCTTTTTATTATATATATGAGGACATGGCGAGGTGTACGTACCTCCTGCTTCATGTATTGTACAATGCGTGCATTACTCCATGAATTGTAAAGTTGTTGTGATAGTTTTGAGTGAGGACAAACGCATTAAATCGCTTCACTCGGGTGATAGCAATTGCAATTTGATGTTGAAAAGGAGCACCGAGCTGTTTGAGTAGGCGAGGAGTTAAAACGAGATCGAGGCATTTGTGTCCTGTTGTTGTCGAAGCAGCGATGTGGTGTCAAATCATGCCATGCTGAATATAAAGGGAAGCTTCGATGTGATTGGGTTTAAATCGCTTCATACGCATTGCTCTTGCTTTTTTGTCTTGTGCTTTATAGATGATATTTTGTACGGGTACTAGATGTGGGATCTGATGGAGCAAGGTGGGATGCAACATACATTCTGTGGAGTTTGGGCGCGACATCTTTTTTTGTTTTTTAGAAAATTACCATGGCGATCGCTTGAGTTTTCTTCGGTAGAATTGGAAGAATTGGAATATTTTCGACAAAACCACATGAATCTTGGAAATAGTGTAATATTCGTGATCGTTTTTGTTATTGACGATAAGACTAGGATAGTTTCAAAGATTGCGTCTTCGTAGTTTGGTGAAACGATCAATTCACTGATAAACTTCTTATGCCTGATGTAGTTATTGAGTGACGTGTAATAGCATAACCCAATCTTCTATCCATATTTGGTTGACAATACTTCTACCATTCACGATTCTTACGTGTGCTCAACCACTTAAAACCAGATAGAAAACCAGGACCGTATTTAGATGGTTGAACAATCATAATAAAAACCCAACTGATCATTATTTGTATCGGTCCTTCCGGATATGTCGGGTGGAACCAAGTGGCGCAAAATCAACTTGAACTTCAATGTCTTCAAAATGAGTGGGGTTGAATACCTGAATCAACTCAACAGTATTTAGACAAAAAACATTCTTTCAGGCATTCAGTCGCACACTTGTAGTGTACGGCTCATCTTCCTCCTGTTTTTTTTTAATTTTATTTTATTCCGTCGACCCATTCTTCTTTAATTTAGCATACAAGGTTAATGTTGGAACATATGGTAGCACTTAGAAGCAACCAACATTACTCAAATCTTCTGTGAACTTCTATGGTTCAAAAGATTATACAAATTCGACCCGCTGAAGACGCAAGCTGAATAAGTTAAATGTAAGATGATAATTTGGGATGTATACGCCAAATTTTTAAACGAGAGTACCAATGAATGAATGATAAGAAGCATGTAAATTATCGTATGTATAGTTGTGCCCATGCGAACCAGGAGGTGCAAGTATGAGCTCTTCGTTATTGGTTTCATAATTATTGATGTGACTAGCGGAGAAACCGAATTTTCTAGTAAGTCAGACGGAAGAGCCAGGTTTAATAGATGCTTAAATGGGAAACGAACGTGAAAATTCTCCTGTCGCTTGTATGGTCTGGGTGTAAGGCGGTCAGTTGAAAGGGCTATAGGACAGTTGAGTTCTGCCTTTTTGGTTGTCGATGGTAACAGAGTCTCCGATGATTTGACGGGGTCTGGTTGTATGAAGCACCGAAATCAGTACCAGTGCGATTCCGACACACAGTTGCTCTTTCAAGCATTTTGTCGAACAGGTTGTGGCCGTTTTCATTGCTACAAATTCGTATTAGATTAACCTTGAAGGCCCATGACTCCACCTTGTTATAATGGGTATCGATTTTTGTTCAAAAACAACAGAAAATCAAATAAATTTCAACCAATGAGGATGAATGTGTGTAGGGTCTCAAGCGGTGCGTGAAGTCTCGTTGGGATTCAATAGGGAGTAAATGACGAAGTCCTTTTTTGCTTTAGAGTAATTGAGGGTGGTTTAGTTTTCGGAGATGTACAATTTTGGGTATTTGTAGTCTATTCAACAAAGAGAGCAAAAACGTCCATATTAGAAAGCTACCGGCTGTAATTGGTTTTAGAAGCGTAGAGTGGAGGTAAAACTGAAACTTGAAAAAGGAATTTAGGGTTGTGTAGATTTAACTGAATCGTGATGGAACGAAATGTACCCGTCATTGACTTCAATTTGCTTCAACTACACAGACCCTCTTCCCCATATCTCAAATGGATTAAAGGGGATTCATCGGTTCACAGTATTGAAATGGGTTTGAGCATTTGTTCTCTGTCTTTTTTTTTTTTGGAGATAGATAAGATCTTCGAGATAACTAAAGCAATAGAAATTTCTGTGTAGCTGAATCACATGTATTCAAGGTATACGAACGACAAGGGTTTTGAGGATCCCTTTGTTTGTCCAAGATTTTGAACGAAGAAAAAAGCTTTGAAAAGATTTTAGGAAATAAAACCTTTGAATATCAGATCTGTGAGATCGTTGACGAGATGAAGTTTGAACCTCTTGCGACAATGGTTATTTGCTCGAGGTCCCACGGATGGCGCCAATGATGCGACATCGGATCTGGCATCGGGTCTTTAGGATAGGTATGGATCGGAGTTCTTGGTGTTAGTGCCGCTAGCGAGTTCCCGACTTGGATCCTAGTCACAATCAAGAAGATAATCGTTAGAACCGCCCGAGGGCGTGAGCCCCGGGAGACGGCTCCGACGATCAAGTTAGTGTGGTGAACGATGGGAGATGATCTCTCCTGGCCAGAGAGAATCATCCTTGTGTGTAGAGGAGAGAAGTGGAGGATGATAACTTAGGGAATTAGGGTTCCCTCATGTTCTATCTATAGGGAACAATTAGGTCAGGCCTTGGGTCAGCCCAACTCAGGCCCAGCTAGCCGGCAGCACTGCTGGGCCAGCTGACAGACAAAGCAGCCCAGCGCTGGAAGGCAGTCCACGCCGGAAAGTCCAGGCTGGAAAGTCCAGGCTGGAAAGTCCACGCTGGAAAGTCCAGGCTGGAAAGTAGTAGGTCGGCCGGCGGACCTATACTATCATCATGCTATTAGTTAAGTCAAATAAGTTGAGTTTTATGAGTTTAGAAGATTGGACTGTTTTAGGATTGGAATTTAGGAAGGAACCGTCAATTTGTGACCTTTGTTGTACGAGCCGGTAAGTCTAAAATGGGTGGGCTTATGCACCTTGCCACCTAAGATCATCTGGTCTGGGATGGTATTTCTGAAAGCTCGCTACACGGATAACATCGAAAGTCATGGACAGTTCTTTAATGGCCTTTAGAATCTGAATGAGTAAGTACACTTCAGTGTGGACAGAAAATTTGTAATCAAGGATTCTCTAGAAAGCCATGAATTTCAAAGAACATTCCGATTATGTTTTCACGAACTATTTCACTCTAACTCATAAGGCAATAAACTTTGAAACTAAACACAGTCAAAAATTGTTTGAGTCTTAGTTAAAATCTATTAAAAACTCTCTTGCTTGGGGACAAGCAAGGCATAAGTGTGGGGTGTTTACCAACGCCTAGTAATATCAGATATTTTAGTCGTTGTTGAGCCCTATTCTTAGTGGAATTATATCATATATATCGTGGTATTCTCACTTTTCGTGCCAGCACTTGTTTGGAAATGAATAATGAAAACAGGGACCAAAAGCGTGCAATTTGGAAGAAGTTTGAAGATAAAGGCAAAATCAGGCAAACACGTACGCGCGCCGCGGAATTCACAAACGCGCGACGCAGATATGAGGCGGTGGAAAGAATTTAAATTCCGATAAAACGGGGATAAACCCCTACGCGCGACGCGGGATCCACTTATGTGCGGCGCAGCTTCGAGATTTTTGCAACTATAAATAGAGGCTCTTAGGTCGAAAAAACTAGCGAAGACCTGGTGTGAAATCGACCCCAAGGCTCTTTGACTCCGAGATTTAGCTTCAGCAACCATCTTTTGGTATTTTTATGTTTTTATCTTTAATTTTCAATTTGTTAAATAGTTAGTGATAGTTGGCTAGTGTCTTTGGGAGTGACAACCATTGACATTGAGTCTTTAGTTCTGTTTCTGATAGTTTGGTTACTGTTTTGAACCTGTTGGATCTGATTTGGTTAATGATAATCATTCGGTTTATGTTAATTGCTTTGTTTTTCGGTGTTTATGCTTGTGAATGAATTTTTGAGTGATTGGATTGTGTTTGATGTTTGGATTGCCTTTGATTGCTTCTGAATTGGAGATGTACTTCTGATTTCAGTAGGTAACAAGGTTTAGTTAGTGGATTTTAGTTTAGTGAATGCTTGCTTGGAATTGTCTTAGTTTATGATTTTTGGGATTGTTTGGGAAAAGTTAGGAACTAGGTCCTCTGACTGTAGCGTGACACTGCAGTTGGTAATCTGTCACCTGTCTCGACCACGTAACTCCAGTGGATCGACCCTGACTTCCACTGTGCTAAGTGTGTGTGTTAGGTATTTTCTTATTTTTGACCGCATGACGACCGCTGCGATGTCAATGTCTTATGGTGAATATCTATAATCTGGAAAGTATATATGGAGCTATAAAGAACAGGACGTCGTTGGAAGTTTGGATGAGTCATCGAGAAGTTGATGAAGTTGCTGCAATGTGGTGCTTCTTTAAATACTCACTTTATGTGTGTAGTGAAATGATGAAAAGTGACACAATTCATCTGAAGGATGATAGCCCAGTGGTGGATACCTAATTAGAAGTAACATAAGGCTGGACGATGCTGTCAGTTCGATGTCAACTGACGAAGTGGTGAAAAAGAATTGACTATTAATGATTCGGGTCGGAGTAGAGACGTGTAAGATTTGGTGCCAGGTCTGAAGTTTGAAAACTTTGGACATGTTAGAACATTAATAATACTTACAGGTGGAGAATTCAAAGATGTAAGGAATTTCTAGAGCCTTGGACGTGGTGCACTGATTTTGAAGTGTATCAAAGGTGGAAGTTAGAACAGTTAATTCTAATTGTTCTAGTTGGAGAAGTAGTTGCTATTAGTTAAAGGTGAAGATTACTTATTAGCTCATTGTTGAAGCTCAAGGAGGAGTAGTACTCAGGAGTGAACGCTTCCAAAACCTACAGTAGGGCGAAACTGGAGCTGGACGAGAAAGTTAAAGCCAGGTGGCAATATCCTTTCCTACCGATTCAGTCCTTGTCCAAGGCAATTTTTATTTTTGCACGTTTACCTAATCAAATCATAATTCTGATCCCTGCAATTTGCGCATAACTAACTTGGTTACCAGAAAGCCTATGGTCTAGAGATATTAATATGTTCGGAAAATCTTTAATAAAGTTTTAATGTTTTGATTTAGTTTATGAAAAATCTCAAATTAATTTTTATTAACAAAAAAAATTCTAAATTGATTTTTATTAACAAAAAATAACAGAAAACCGGTTAATGGTGAGACTTTTCTATAAACTGTATGAAAATATTGGAAATTTATTGAAGATAAAACATGTAGTTTTTGTCTTTTTTATTAATAAAAGTTAATTTTGGATTTTTTTTATTAATAAAAATTAATTTAAGATTTTTTTTTGAGCCCAACTATTGAAACTTTAATGGATATTTCCCTATTATGTTTTCCCAAAAAATTGAGGGCATGTTTAAGTTTTGTTGTGGATATATATGTAGATTTAAATGTAGAATCAATGAATGTATGAGTAAGCTGTTCTAAAAGAATTTTAGTTTCTTTAAACAACCTTTTAAATGTACTCAAATTGTCGCCAAGAAATGATATCTAATTCAATCTATTGTTTCTTAAAAATATTTAGTTATTAATATAACTACAAAATTCATATTGAACTCAAGTCTAGAAATGGAAGTAATTTTCACAATAATTAAACAAACTCGCAACAGAAGAAATGAATATGCATCAAATCAACCAAACAACGCTTGCTTATACAACTCATCACCACATTCCTCGGCCGAATAGCTCTTTGTTACATAATCCACTCCTTCTCGTGCCATCACACCATTGGCATTCCAATACCAGGGCTTAACATAAATCGATTTAGACAAAGAATCGAGCACGAGAACCGAACCCCAGTCCCGGGCCCCGTGGTTAGCTTCTTTCAGCCTCCTCCGAATCAACAAACTTCCCACATCTTCCTTTCTCATTTCCGTAACACTCCTAAGTATAGCCATGTTAAGAAGCAGCATGAATATTGTATCTTCTTCCGGAAGGAATTCCACCACGGATAGCTTCCAGTTCAAAAGACCCGTAGCTCTCCCACTAGGGTTTTCCTCCGTGAACCGAACAAGTGTCACGAACCCCTCTTCGTCACCTTCGTTTTCGTTAGCTTTGTACTGCATTTGTCGCCCGTGTAACAAACGAACCTGACACAACCAATATGGAGAAGGTAAATCACAATGTTCAAGAGCAATTAAGGAAGCTAATAGACCATGGGTTTTTGTTCAAGTAATGGGTTTTTGAGTTTCTTACTTGTGAACCGGTGGAGGTACTGGTTTTAAGATCGAAATTCATGGCGGTTGATGATGCCAACCGCATATAAAGTTCATGTCCGGTTGAAAAGCTCCATTGAGATTGCCACCCTTGGGACAGCGTCTTTGGTGTCGCAGTTCCTATCACTTTCTCTGTACTAGATCACATATCAGAATTTTACCATTAACCATTAGGTCAAGAATAGAAATTCAAGACGAATGAGGATTTGAGTTTGTAACAACATACCCGGGGCTTTGCCAATTGAACCTGCCACGTACGACCACGAGCCTTGTCGTATTTCTATACATCGATCCTCCCATTTTACGACCGTGGGTTTGTTACTACCTCGTCTCCAAAACCCACCTCCAACTCTGCATTAGAATCGAAAAAATGATGTTATAACATGTTGTCTAGTGGCACTATTATACCTTTATTGTAATTATAATTTCATGTAGTCTAAGGACTATGATTGTCATTAGAGCTTCTATATCAAGGCTATACATTAATTTCTCATCAATACAATCAGGGGCGGATACAGGATTTATCAGTAGCGGGTGCACAATAGTGGGTGGGTGACATTTTATTATTTAAGCGGGTGCACAATTTTTTTCGTACCGTTGCACCTAATAGAAAATAAATAAAAAAAAAAAATTTTCCACTCCGTACACGATTTTTAGCAGGTGCACCGCCCCCCGATGCTCTATATTGAATCCGCCAGTGAATACAATACACGTCATTCTCCATATAAAGATAAATATTAAAACAGGAATAAAAGTTACTAAGAAATGTAACCTCATCCGAATAACGAAACACTCTCTTCCCGCATGATCAAGAACCGTACGTGACAGCCACCGGCCTTCTTGAGGCCGATACTGATTCATTTTCAGAATCACCTCCGACACCATGGCTCCGGAATCATCGGTCACCCGGTCAGGCACCGACTTCAACAAGTATGGTGCTTGGGCAGGCGGCGTGATCGATACGACCACCCTCGCTCTTTGCCCGACCACTCCATCCAAAGTGATTGAAGGTGCCCGAAGCAACTCATTCCACATAAAAGTTTTGGACTCGAGCAGCTTACTTCCATTGATACAGACTCCCCCTTTTCGCCGGAGTTCAACGGTGATTCCTTTTGTCCCAAATTCACAGTAAAAATTCAATAACTTTTGCCATGAATTCGAAGAAATGGTGGATATGGGGTTGTTTATTTTAAGGTCTCGATGACATCTAAGCAACTGGAAACGTAAAAACTCTTTTGATACATCCATTTGGGACGTCTTGATCATAGGAATTAGCTTTACCAATATGTTAACCTGTTTTCGTTAAAAAAAAAAAAAAAAACTTTAACACTATCAAGAATTTAAAGATCAAGAAACAGTATAAGGTCAATATTCAGGCCGACTGACCTCAAGCAAAAATCGAGGTAGCAATGGTCGGTACTTCACGTTGACATCGGTATCCGTAACTTCCCAGTGAATCGGTGGTGGGTTTAAGCCACCGGCACCGCCGATTGCTGGGCAGCCGGCTTTCTCGTATGGCTGGTCAAATACTTTCTCCCAAAGCTTCTTCGTCACCTCCAAATCTTCCTCCTTTACCAATTCTCCTTCACCGACGACCTTCTCCAATTCCTTCCCATCCATCGTATATGCTGTCGGGTAGCTCTGATTCATTAGAAAGAATAACTGGATCAAAATTACGGATTCACAGGCTAAAGTTGGATATGTTTTAGAATACCTTATGAGTAATCCACATAAGTAGAATATCCGATGTGGGTACAAACGATGAGCTGCTATCGGCGAATTTTTGTAACATGAACAGAAATCCCTTGTATCGGTTTTTGGCAGCGATTAAGTACACGAGTTCTAGCATGTAAGGCTTGGAAAACATGGTGAAAAGACATCTTTGCTTGGATATTTCTCCCAAAAGATATTCGGTCTGAGGAATCTTGCCGTTGTGAAGGTCACCGGAATCGGAGTCATTTTCAAAAGATTCAGATGGGTATCTCGCAATCCAAATCTCTCTACATCTATCCAAAGCGTAATCTTTGTTTTCTTGGTTAAAAATGGCTGGTTTTCCGATGAGTTTCGAGAATCTTGACTCGCAGTATTCTCTATAAGTTACCTGAAACAGAGTTTTGACTGTCATCTTTCATTTTGAAAGTTCAATCAAGTCGACTATTGGTCTAGAAAAAAGTCAGGCATACCGGATTCAGAGTGTGACAGAACCAAACCCATTCAATATCAAGGGAAGGAAGGATCATCGGAGGCTTGCCGGACTCCGCCGTAAGGTCAGACAACATCGGCATCCATAGTTCATGATACCTACAAGTTAAGCTATTAAAAACACCCAACAACAGATTAAGGGTGTCGTGTATGTGTCTATTAACTACCTACCTACGAATGGATTCAACAAGAACAGGTGTGTGGTGAAGCCAATGCGATTCTGCAACATCCCTCAAGAACCCGATGTTTTGTCTGGCGGCCGCCACCAGATCTAAGCTCAGCCGCATCAGCTCCTCCTCAGACACCTCACTGAGGCTTGTCGGGGACGGCGATGGGTGGTCTGAACCAGACATATCTGGATTCTGGACCCAATATTTTCTTTCAACAACCAGGAAAAACAATGGTCAATGAACAGTATTGAATCTTGTAAAAGGAAAGTGGTAGTCGGGGTGCGACTGTGGTGGGTTACGAAATACGAAGTAGTGATGTCGTTATTCGCAAGTGGCTCATTGGCTGATTAATGAAGTCGTGGACTCGTGGCACACAGGGATTACTTTTGAGGAAGTGCGATCGAGAAGCTACAATAATTCTCGTAACTTTTAATTATTGTATTATTGCACCACGTTATTGTTGATGCTGATGGAAAACGAAAGGTATCAAACTTTTAGAGGGGATGTTGGATTAGTTGAGTGTATCTTAGAAGTCTTTTGTAACTTCTATGGATTATTGTCTTCATTAATATCTCTTATTCTTTTTTTGGAATTTTCAGTTTTCAATTATATGCTAACATCAGCATCATATATGTATATTAAAAATTGAATAATTATTCGGACGTGATTATTTTATTTTATTTTATTTTTAAATTTATTATTATTATTATTGATTATTGTTATCAGTTACTTTTTATAACAAATGAAAAAAGGAAAACACACATTAACTTTCCTCAATGTAACTTTGCAAGTTTCTTCTATGGTAACTTTTACTTAGGTTTATTTTCAACTTTACTTAACTTAGGTTTATATTTGGATGTTTGATTACTAGTTGATTATGCAGGCTCGGTTTATAATTAGTAATTGAAAGGTTCTATGTTTTGTAAAAGTTTGATACTTTGACTATTAATAATTTGATTATCACTTACGTATTTCATTGCGAATTAAGGAAATACATTTCTGATTTCTCAAAAGTGAAACTAAGAAAAGCCTACTTGAGATTATTAATGTTATAACAATGATTAAATAGGTTGGCGGTGTTCTCTATCAAGAAAGATATGTTAGATGTTGATCTTACTACTATTACTAATGGCCTTGCATACGTAAAATTTCTATTGTATAATTATATTGCAATCCAATGTTTATATCATGTTTGATAAAATCAACGAATTATGGAAATTGTATCTCTTTCTAAATCTTAACGGCATCAATTTGCAACTTTTTTGTCCTCTTTTATTATTTTACTAGTTGTAAAACCCGTGTATTACACGGGATGATAAAAAAAATTATTAATTAAGAATATCTAAACATTAATAATTTTACATAAGAATTTTGTTTGTGTATCGTGACATTTTGCCTTTGATTTTTACTATTACGACTTTGTATTTTGATAAATATAATTGATTATGAGAATGTTATCGATACTAAAATCAAATTCATTATTATGATTAGAATCGTTCTTCAAAATATTATGACGTCAATTGTCTCTTTATTGTCTTCCAAATTATTTTACACATTAAAAAATAATATGATATTAAAAAACAATTACTTTTGAAATTGAATGATAACAATTAATTTTGAAATTGAATGATAATTAAACCGATCATTAATGAGTTAGAAACGTTTCAAACCAATTAGTTTTTTAAGAAACTTAAAATTATGAGAAAATGACATGTGGCAAAATGAATATGGTGATGACATGTGGCATTGAGTTACTTATTTATTAGGATAGGATGGATGCATTAATTAGGCCTTAAAATCTTGGTAATTTTGTAGTCGTGGGAGAAGGAAGAAGGTATTGATAGGGATTCGTTAATAATAAAATATGGACAAAATAAATAAATAAATTTCAGTAATAATTTAAAATCACTTGCTTCTAAATAATCCTAAACTTCGAAGAAGAAAAAATATCCATATGAATATAAGAATTCAACATCTAGCTGTTGTTTTAATTATATCTAAATCCAAAATATTGAACTTAAATAATGATATTCCAAATTTTACAAGTAGTAGGTCAATTATGGAGATGTCGACTAACGGATAAGCATATGAGCCTCTTCGAAAGCCTTTTATGTCAAATAAATTTGTTAGAAAAATAATGAAAATATCAGAAAATGGTCAATGTGGAAAGGTTAGGTTTTATTGTGGTAACTATGTCATATTTAAAATGACAATTATATTTTTTAATTAATTTTTTGTATTATTAATATTTATTTAAACAATTTTTATAACACCTATATTTTGGGTCTTGAAGTTTTAGGCTTAAATCAAATATACAAATAAGTTTTTTTTGGGAAATAAATTAAATGAAGATAAATAAATAATGATACATTTAAAAACTTATTTTATGATTAGAATTATAATTCAATGATTCAAAAATAAGGTTTTAATGAGTAATTAAAGATTTAAAATCTATTTTTATTAAAAATAGAAAAATAAGACGTAGGGACTAAAACCATTAATTTTGTCAAATTTGTCATAATGAGATTGGGCTAGTTAAGGACTTAGAAAATGAAGGATTTATAATAAAGGGATAAAGTTGAAAACCTATTTTAAGTTAAATATTTTCTTAAGACAATAATAAGGACCTAATTGCAAAGATTTCCTTAATAAAACTTATTAATTGATATTTTTTCGGTGGGGGCAGTTGCCCACACTGCCCCAGAGTGATGGGGCCCACATCCATAGCGACACTTCTCCCTCCCCAACAAGCGTATCCGTCCATGACGGCACCCGCGCCACCGTCAGCCACTCAGCTCATTCATGATCCGGTAACAGCCGAAGTTGCCAACGCCACCGTAGCGACTATTTCCTCTTACACTAACGGCGATGTAAACCACAAGATCAATATGAATCAGACGTCGAAGGAATGGCGAGAAACTGAGTATTAAAGCAGTCTACCACCCATGAGAAAGATTAAACCTCAATTTCCCAACCCCTCTCCGCCATCACTGGCCACCAACTCCACCAAGTCCTACAATGCTCTAATCAACCGTCACTCGACCGCCTGTGCTCACCGCGAAGTCCTCCTCCTCTACTTCTCCATGCTCAAAACCAACATTATGCCGGACCCCTACACATACCCAAGTATGCTCAAAGCTTGTACTTCTCTAAACCTCTTCTCACACGGCCTTTCTTTCCACCAACATGCCATCGTTAATGGGTACTCCTCTGATGCGTACATCGCTGTTTCCTTGATTAACCTCTACGCCAAATTTGGGTACACCGACGTTGCCAGCAAAGTGTTTGATAATATGCCTGAAAGAAATGTTGTTCCATGGACTACAATTATCCGGTGTTATGCTCGATCTGGGAAGGTAAGTACCACTTTTCAAATGTATAAGCAGATGCAGTGTGAAGGAATTAAACCAAGTTCCGTCACCATATTAGCCATGCTTTCAGGTGTCTCAGAAAACACCCATATCCAATCTTTTCATGCTTCTACAATCCAACACGGGTTTGCTTGCGATTTGGCTTTAGCCAACTGTTTCCTAAGTATGTATGGCAAATGTGGAAGAGTCGCAGATGCTAAGACCCTGTTTGAATCCATGGAAAATCGAGATATTGTCTCTTGGAATTCCCTAGTTTCTGCATATGCTTTGATTGACGATGTTGAAGAAATCTCACAGCTATTTTCTAAGATGCTTTTAAGTGGATTGAAACCTGATCAACAGACATTTGGGTCATTAGTTTCTGCTGCTACAAGACATGGTAATCCGAGAATCGGGAAGTTGGTACACGGGAAAATTGTCATCAATGGTTTTGAAGTAGATCTCCAAATTAAAACATTACTTATAACCATGTACCTTAAGTTTAAAGATCTAATAAACGCATATCGGATATTTGAAACAACTCCAGATAAAGACATGATCTTATGGACTTCAATGATTCATGGGCTTTTATGGAATGAATGTCCCGATAAGTCATTGGAACTGTTTAGTAAAATGTTAATTTCCCATGTAATGCCATCTACAACAACCATAGCCTGTGCTCTTGCAGCTTGTGCCCAATTGGGATCTTTACTTCTAGGAACCTCAATTCATGGGTACATAATAAGGCGAAAAGTACTCATAGATATTCCTACTCAAAATTCTCTCATTACAATGTACGCAAAATGTGGCAAACTAAATCAAAGTTGTACCATTTTCAAAACAATGAACCATAAAGACGTTGTCACATGGAATGCCATGGTGGCAGGGTACGCACAAAATGGTGAATTATCAAACGCGTTGTGTATATTCAACAAAATGCGAAAATCTTTCGAAAAACCCGATGAGGTCACGGTTGTATCCCTTCTTCAATCTTGTGCCTCAATTGGCGCGTATCATCAAGGAAAATGGATACACAATTTCATTGTTAGAAATTGTCTTGGTGGGTCCCTTAAAATTGACACAGCTTTGGTTGACATGTACTTTAAATGTGGAAACATTAACAATGCTAGAAAGTGTTTCGATAGAATGTTGCATCATGATGTGGTGTCATGGAGCATAGTGATTGGTGGGTATGGTAGTCATGGTGAAGGGGAGAATGCTTTAAGAATGTTTTATGAGTTTTTGAACACCGGGATTGAACCAAATCATGTTACATTTTTATCGATTCTTTATGCGTGTAGTCACAATGGGCTTGTTAATGAAGGTGTTAATTTGTTTGAAACTATGACAAAACGTTTTAAAATCGAACCAAAACTTGAGCATTGTGCGTGTATTGTTGATCTTTTGTGTCGAGCTGGTAGGGTAGAAGATGCGTATAATTTTTACAAGAAAATGTTTAAGGAACCGGTTGTTGATGTTTTAGGGATTCTTCTTGATGGGTGTAGGATTAAAGGTAATAAGGAACTTGGAGATGTTATTGTGAGTGATATACTTAGGTTGAAAATTGAAGATCCCGGGAATTTGGTGCAATTGGTGAATAGTTATGCTTCAATTGGTGGATGGGATGGGGTAGGTGAGGCATGGATCCAGATGAGGGCACTTGGATTGAAAAAGATTCCGGCTTGGAGTTTTATTGAGTTAAATGGGAATATTACGACTTTTTTTAAGGATCATAGTTCACATGCTCAATATCATGAGATAGTGATGGGTTTGAAATCCATGGCCTTGCATATTAAACCGGGAAAATTAGCCACGGATTATTTAGAATATGATGATGATGATGGCGTTTAGTGGCAAGTGTTGTAGCATAATCATGTGTATATGTATTACATCTGAAAGTTATACATGTTATCACTTAATAATAGTGAAATTGACCTCCATTTATTTGTGATTTTTACTCTTTGTTGATGTGTATTAGTTTAATATATATACGCAACCAAATTTTGAGTTGTTCCGTTTGTTCTTTTTTTTAGAACAGCTGTTCGGTTCAGTTTGTTATTTGCTTAGTGAATTTTTTATCTTTTTACTGACATCGGCATGGAATCGAAACAAATAAGTTTCATTACAAAAATGGGATATATCCATGCCCTGTGTCATCTTTTATGTTTTTTACTTATGGAAGATTATCTTATATGCGACAATATGTGGAGATTGAGAGATTCATAGCATCTCACAAAAAGAACTGTCGTTTCTGTTTGGTTGTTGTATGAAACTATGTCTAAGTATTTGCTTTTTTGTTAATCTTTAAAGAGCTGAATTAAAAAGAAAAACTCAAGTTGAGGGGATGTGACTCATGTTTTCCAAAACTCAAGGGTTTCCAGAGCAAAGCTAGAGGACGACAGGGGCTGCTGAATCATTTCATGAAACTGGCCATGTATAAAAGATTAGTAAAAGCTTTGTTGTCGTAAATTATCTATAACCACCTTTTAGACTTTAAATCCTCTAAACTAATAAATCAAAGAAACTTAAACACGTGCAAAGCAAATATAGTCATAAACACGTGCAAAGCAAATCAAGCATTTCAAAAATATCCGTGCTATAAAAGTATAAACTTTATACAAAGTCGTTTATCACAAAAGGAAAAAATAAAAACAAATCTACCTTTAAAAACATGGACAAAAACAGTAACTCAGTAACTAAATCTTACACAGTATAATTCTCCTCAGGGTGCTCACTCTTTTCCTCAAAAAATAGAAAAGAAAACACCCGTACACAGACACAGTATAGCTTTGTTCTATTCTTTATATACTTTAACAGTGAAGCAAAAAAAAAAAAAATACAAATTTTCATTTATGTTTAACAATGTAACAGGTTAAAAGATACAAAACTTCATAGTAATAAAACGAAACGGTTCAATATTTCACGACAATATTTTAGGACAGAAAGTTAAGTAGCTTATAGCTACACCTCATAAAAGAAGTTTAACGGTATATCAAAGCAATCGTAAAACTTAAGTGTTAAGAATATATAGTATTATCTACTATGACCTTGAAACGGCTGCCAAATACCTTGTGTAACTTAACAAAATTGCAAGTTCAGTGCAAATTTTGAAATATTCCAGTGGCATCCTTAAGTTTGTATTTTGTTGCAAATTTGGTCCGTATGCTTTACTCAAAACTGCAAGTTGGCCCAAAGTTTAAAGTCACTTTAAATGGAGCAAGGCCCATAACCGCATATTGTGAGGAATTGAACTTAAAGTTGTGATTCTTGGTAAATTGTAAAGCAAAGAGACCAAGTTTATAGTTTACTCCAACAGAAATGATACATGTAATCATTTCAGCAAGCACCAGCGTGTAAGCACAGGATGAAAAGTTACATCTACAAAGAAATTTTTTGACAAAAAGGTAATACATGTACAAAGGGCAGCTAATATTATGAAAACAGAGATGACCGAAAAGTTTCATTCACACGGTATCTCTAACAAATCAACATTGAAGACGAATCGGTAAACAAAAACTATGTTAACGACTTAATAACATATTCACCTACTCGAGGGTGTCTTGACCGCAGGTACCTCATCAGAGTAACCAGACATGTCAATATCCACGAGTGAGAGGTCAAAGGGAATTATTGACGGGGAATCCACGACATCAACTAGCAGCGGTGAAGGACTCTGCACCATTTCTTTCTTCGGACTTCCCTTTTCCGGTGTTGTGTTGCCGGAATTGGAATTTGACAAACTTGATACCGATAGTTGGATGTCACTTAACTTTCCTCCTGGAAGGTCCTTGCTTTTTCTAACCGTGTCCATTTCTGACCCCGTTGGGACGAAAGTACGTGCCCTGTATTTTGTACCACTTTCCTCACCCGAATCGCTGCTGTGGTTGTAGAGTACGTAATCATGGTATGTTGGTGCAAACTGCAAGGTCAAATGACCAAAATACCCATTACCAATACCCACCAGAATGGTTTGAAATGATGATTAATCTATAAGTAAAGCTGAACATACCTGATGAACAGTGTCATGATAGAAGTCATTCAATTTCAAAGCATGTGCAAGACTAGCTGTAAACCCACGAGGTGCACCAACATTTGCACCAGCATACTCTTTGTATGGAAACGCATAAAGATGGCCCACAGCAGCAATAAGCATCTCAACACAAATTATAAAGTTTTGAAACTGTGCTGCTTCTTCAGCGTTTTTTATGAAGTTATACCTCGCAGCAAGAAAGACCAAAACACCCTGAAACCAACAAATAATTATCAAAACATCCACTACATATGTAAAAAGCTGGTGAGAAGTGGTACCTGCCAATATGTGAGAAAAACAACACTCTTGATGATGATGAATTTTGGAACGGGATTAAAAGGCTGGAGCAAATCCCTGCATGCCAAGTAAAACAAGGCCAAAGCATACAATGCTAGAGAGTAAGAAATCGTGTATATAATGGTGAGATATAAGTATGACTGTCCCACACTGAAATTTCCATCATGATATTTTCCTTGTGCATATAGTATGAAAGTAACTGCCACCAATATAGGCTTTAGAATCACAAACTGCAAACACCCTTGTTTGCATCTTCGTATAAATCGCCTGCATAAAGGTATACGAATTATTAGGGTAAGATAATGTTACACCAATATTATATTATGAAACTCACCCGTCTAGTGGAATAGGATTGAAGAAACATGTCATCAAACACCAGTTTGACCTAAGAGTGCGTCCGGTAAGACTTAAAACAACAGCACCTGGACCACCTACCCATGCCAGGCATAGTGACAGAAAGTTGTATATAACCCAAGCTTCATAACTGTAATAAGATATATAGATATGAACATGAATGGAGTAGTATTATATCTATGTATCTATACAACTTGCTCTGAAGTTATAAGAAGAAAGTATTTGCTCACACTTCTCGAATAGAGTTGAAGTAGATTGCACTTGTGTTGAATACAAGTGACATGAAAGACATCAATGCATAAACCTGTTGATAAGAATGAATCACAACAAACAAGGAAATATATTCAACAATGAATAAAGATGAAGAAAAATAAAAACATTAACTCTTTGAATTAAGGTAACATCACTGATACTAGCAAAAAATCAAGAGAGTAAGCTATAACTTTAGCCAAACCATCATATTTACCTAAAAACTCAATTGTCTTATTATCTTTGATCTTTTGTAAGCTATAAATTTCTTTATGGATGAGGATATTCCAAAACATTGAGGGTAGGTAGAAAACAATGAGGTTCAGCAATACAAATTTTGTAAGATTTGTATTGATACTAAACTAACTAACTAAACAAAAAATAGCACAGATGGTAGAGACAAGTAGCCATAAGTGTGTCATTTGAATCATCCAAGTCATTGAAGAACAAAGTCATTATTTCCAATGTTCTACAGACTTGAATGACAATATTACTTTAACATGAAATTGTAAGCAAAAGGTCCCAGACTATCTAAATTTTTATTTGATAGTCAGGAATTAAGAGATTGGTAGTGACAGGTCTTACATAGTACTGTTTTTCATGCAGAAAGATATAATTTATCATCACAATTACATCTGACGTTTAGATTATCAAAAAGGAAAGGAATAAAAACTCACAGGAACCATAAAAATGATGCGGACGATATAACGCTGATACGTGGGTTCTGTGTAATTCAAAAGATGTCGGTAAATGTGAAGTAGCACCAATCCAATTGCCCCAAGCGTGCAAGGAAGCGCCACTAATATATAGTATACTGGTCCCATATTTCTTGTCCCAATACACACAACCCCTGTGCCCCCTGAAATCCAGATCAAGCGAAGAGTAAGGACCGGTTAATGAGAAATCACCAGCACATCCCTACGTTCTAACTTGATGCCAAGAAATTAGATAACACACGCCATAAAAACGAACGTATATAAATTTCCAGGGTTTTGTCTATGATAAAATCTTTTTCAAGTAACGTTTGAAAATATTTGCTCAAATTTTGTTGCAAATAAACCCTAACCCCCAAAAATTGATACATCAAACAGAGAACAATACGATCATGCAGTTGGTAACCGAGGGAATATGTAGATGAAATGGCTGACCTTTCTGTGAATTGAATTAGGGGGTTAGGGTCGAAGAAGACGATGACGATACGCAGATAGATCTGCTATTCTTCTTTTTTCTGGAATGGCGATCTGCAATTGCTCTCGAAATGCGAGAGATGAAACGATAATATCGGGGTTCCGTGATTCAGCGATTAGCAAATTCTAAGGCAGAGCGTCCTTGGACAAAGGGATGCACTTGTTCTGCAGCTAATCGGTTCCAGGTTTTCTAATAATTGACGGCAAGATTTCGCATTTCCAAGCTAAAAAAAATTATCTAATCACGTATCTATCGTTATACCAGGTGTTAGTTACATGATCCCTCTAAAATTATCTAATCACGCATCACTTAAAAGAATATGTATTGAATATTAAAAGTTTATTAAACTTATAAAACATAATCTATAACAATATTAAATAAAAATAGATATAATAACAAATATACCTGCTGATTTGTAAAATATAATATATTACTTGCTATAAACTTTGCATCCAATAATCTTGACGACAAATCATTAGACGGGAAGTATAATACCCTATTTATGTCAATGACTATGCTTAACCATCTTTGTTAAAATATATTGTGTCATTTGTGTCTTCAAACATACAAGTAATCGTCGTCATTAATGCATTAGATTGTTGAAGGTAGGTGGTCTGATCTGTGAATGTCTCATCATAAACGTTTTTCCCCGTTTGTCAAAGTAAGTAAGTTGGCACCATTAACTGTATTAGTGTATCATATGAAAACCAAAGTCTGGTGTTGGATTAGAGTGGAATTTATTGGTTCGGAATGTGAAGGCTACGAATTGTGGCAACTTTAGTTTATGATAGCTACAATAATTGGTTGCGTTTTACTGGACTTGACAGTCTATTTTATACCGTAGACGTGTAATCAAGTACCCTAGATTGATCCCACATCATTACATTACAAAAAGTGGTTGGAGACTAATACAAAGGCTATATACTTTTGCAATATCGTGTATTTTCTATAATTCTCATTCAACAACCGCATATGGAAATTATCATATAGGAAACGTGTGCTTGACTCAAAACTTTAATGAAACTTGTATCGATTTCGTATAGCTCCACTTGAGCTTTTCTCAACCTCTGGGCTTCCCCTCATGATGAAACATCTTTACTCAAGATTGCACTACATGTAGGCCTCCATTAAAGGCTCATTTTAATACATGATGCATATTGTTATATGAATGCCATCGCTTATCATGTTACTTACCTTATAAAGAAGGTTGTGTATGATTGTCCCCTATTTTAGCTCCTTTGTTCCTACAAAATCAACCACACATATAGTAATCATCACATTCAATATAAGTTTGCCATCTAGACACCATTTCCACCCCTAAATAACTTAACTTAAGTAATCTAGTTAGATAACTAGTTTCTCATCATTGAGATGGCTTGTATTCTTGAATTTAAGAAACTTATATCTTCTAAAGTGTCTCCTTTAGCCCAATCTCAGAGTAGATTGGTGCATTCTAACTAAAAGTTCCAATATCTCATCTCCAAGGCATCATATTAGGGTTTGAACCCCACATGCACACAATACAAGTATTTTGGGTGATCTTATATACTTTATCATCAACACTCTTAGTGATTTATTACTCATAATATACGATTATGTGTAGATTATCATAACTTGGTTTATAACTCGTAACCCCTAATTTGCCCAACCCCTAAGATAGACACAATCAATAATATGATTAGAAGTTCCTATCATTATCTCTTATGGATTTTGTTTGGTTCTCTTTGTTTAACCTTCTTCACACTCAAATCACTCAAATTTCCACTTTAGTTTACACACACACACATACTAGAACATATTTGAGTTGAAATGAACTTTTTTTACAAGTTAGTAAGGGTCGTAATGGGAAGAAATGGGCACTACTTGTATTACATGAAATGAAATCAATGAAACTTTTGAGTTAAAAAGGATTACATCATTGGATTTGTTCCTAACTATTGTTCAACATATTGTCGTTATTGAATATGGTGCAATAGTTTATTAAATAATATATTATACTAACATTAGTTTTAAGCAATTCTAATAACTATTCTATTTATGCAATTTAAACAACCGATATTCATTGATTAAACCTAATATGTTACTCTAAAATCTAGCAGTTCTAAAATTAGCGTGCATATTACGTTAATATCGATGGAAATGCCAATTTGAGTCAACAATTCATGTCGTTTGAGATGTTTAGATTATATTGTGTGAATCTATAGTAGTACCGATATCATTTATAAAAATATCATTATTTGTTTCAATTACTAAGACTTAGAAGTTAAAACTATATTGGGGATCATAAATTTCAATGAACGTTATTAGAAAACTAACAAATTAGTCAAAGTTGATTTATAATCTAAAATTTATCTAAATTAAAAGCGAGAATTCATACAAACAAAGCATTCAAAAGAGAACCAACATATTCATTTCACATATAGATCAAACTAAAGCTTCAAATGAAAACCCTAATGTTGGAATCAAAGTGATTTAGGCACACATGATGGCTAATCATCATTACAATCAAGTTTGGAACAATAATGACTTATAATGAATAAAATATAAAGTTCTTAGGTTTCAAAATCGCCCTTATCGGATAATACGACACTAGAATTTTTATAAGGGTAAATTGCATAAAAGTCACTAAGTTTTCCAATTTTCTCGATTTTGACACTGCATTTTTAGTTTTTGCAATTAAGTCATTATGTTTTCAGAAAAGTTGCAATTAAGTCATTATGTTTTCCAAAAAGTTGTAAAAATGACCATATGACCGGATAGTAACAGGTTACCAGGTCATATGGTCAGATTTGCAATTTTTCAGAAAACCTAATGACTTAATAGCAAAAATAAAACATAGTGTCAAAATCAAGAAATCTGAAAAAGTTAGCGACTTTTAGGGTTTATTTCATAAAAAACCCTGAATTTTCAATTTTTTCTGTTTAAACCTAAAACTTTATTTTTTTTTTCCAAAAAAACCTAAATTTTGGAGAAACTTTTTAATTTATCCCCCTAACCGGTTTTACAGGTTATACATACTTTTTTTTTTCAGAAAAAACCCTAATTTCTTTTTTTTTTTTTTTGGGAAAAAACCCTCAATTTCAGTGATTTTTTCAACAAAAAAATGTTTCTTCGTTTTTGTAATTGACATAACTTTCATATACGATTTCCAAATTCTACGAACTTTATATCCCTGGAAAGGTCGTAAGTAATACTACAACTTTGCTTTACTGACTTTTGTTTGAATATGTTCAGATATTTCGCTACACTGGCTTGTTTTCTTATAATAGCTGTATATTTTGCATACGAGCTTTATTTTGGATGTTCTATAAGTCGACGGATTCATAAACACGAATACATCGTGTAATGAATATTATTTAAACCAAACTATTATTTGTAGTATTATAATTTCCAATAATACATTAGGAAAGTTATGAAAATTACATTTCAACGTATTATCCTAATTTGCACTCTGGTTGACTTTTGTTGACCAAATTTGACGGACATCACAGACGGGGTCACAAGAAAGCGACGACGTGACACTTATGTGGTTGGAGTTTGAACGGTACAATTTAAACCTTCACGAACGGATGAAATTTGAAATAAAAAGGCTTATGAAGACAAACAACGAGCCCGCCATGATCGACAACGAGCCCGCGAAGAAAAACAACGACTAAAAGACATAAAGTATTTGTCGTCGACTAAAAGACACCAAATTTTTTTTTTACGAAAAAACCCTCAATTTTTTCTTTTACTTTTTAATTTAGGACATTTACGAGTTTATCCGCAAGTTAAACGATTTTTCAGGGATTTTTTTACAAAGAAAATTATTTTTCTTCGTTTTTGTAGTTGGCATATCTTTCTTGCGACCCGTCTGTAACATCCGTCAAATTTGGTCAACAAATGTCAACCAGAGCGCAAATTAGGATAATACGTTGAAATGTAATTTTCATAACTTTCCTAATGTATTATTGGAAATTATAATACTACAATACGCTATTTCGAATCAATTATCGAGTAAACGTTATAATTTTGAATAATAGACTATAGTAGTGTAAAATTCGATAAATCATACAAATAATATTTTGGTTTAAATAATATTCATTACACGATGTATTCGTGTTTACGAATCCGTCGACTTTTAGAACGTCGAAAACAAAGCTCGTATGCAAAAGATACAGCTATTATAAGAAAAACAAGCCAGTGTAGCGAAATATCTGAACATATTGAAACAAAAGTCAGTAAAGCAAAGTTGTAGTACTACTTACGACCTTTTCAGGGATATAAAGTTCGTAGAATTTGGACATCGTATATGAAAGTTATGTCAATTACAAAAACGAAGAAACATTTTTTTTTGTGAAAAAATCACTGAAATTGAGGGTTTTTTCCCAAAAAAAAAAAAAGAAATTAGGGTTTTTTCTGAAAAAAAAAATATGTATAACCTGTAAAACCGGTTAGGGGGATAAATTAAAAAGTTTCTCCAAAATTTAGGTTTTTTTGGAAAAAAAAAATAAAGTTTTAGGTTTAAACAGAAAAAATTGAAAATTTAGGGTTTTTTATGAAATAAACCCTAAAAGTCGCTAACTTTTTCAGATTTCTTGATTTTGACACTATGTTTTATTTTTGCTATTAAGTCATTAGGTTTTCTGAAAAATTGCAAATCTGACCATATGACCTGGTAACCTGTTACCATCCGGTCATATGGTCATTTTTGCAACTTTTTGGAAAACATAATGACTTAATTGCAACTTTTCTGAAAACATAATGACTTAATTGCAAAAGCTAAAAATGCAGTGTCAAAATCGAGAAAATTGGAAAACTTAGTGACTTTTATGCAATTTACCCTTTTTATAAACTAAATCTATTTTAATGCCCATCATTTAGAACTATACATATAAAAAATATATTGAATAACCGCCTCTTGACTATGTTGCATAACTTGATAAAGGGAGAAGGGCGATTTTCATGCTAGAATAATAATGAAGAAGATTTTGAAATGTAATTAAAGAGCTTAGTTGAAACAGGTCTTAAAAGTCTTGCAAGGTAAAAATATTTAGTTGTGTTCTTTAATTTTCAACCTAGGGTTTGATATTTTCCCAAAGTATGAATTCCTTTGATAATTTAAGTGCTTTAAGCCTTTAAGTGAATTTTAATTATTAGATCATCAATTTAAATTCTCCCAATCCATGTATTGTGAATTTGTGAATATTGGGTAAACTGAAATACAATTTGTGGAAATGGACTTTGTTGAGATGTTGGTTGATCTTGTGAACCAGTAATGTCACTTTTCTTTCAATAATATACGGTAGCTTTAACTTTGTCACGACTTGAATCCATTTGGAGTGAATGTGTTGGTGATTTTAGTGACACCTTTACCTTTTAGTATAATGGAAATAATAAGTATATCAATGAGTTCACACTTTAGTTCTAATACAAGTTAGGAGGTGCGAGAGTGCATACGCTGACGTTGATGGTCAAGCATGCATTGACGCTGACGCTGATGGTCAGGATGACGCTGATGATCAGCCCTAACCGCCTCCTTTAACCACTCATACTAGGATTCAGTTTTCTGATTTAAAAGGATCATTTTAATGTTAATACTGATATACAGAAGAATATGAATTCACTCTAACTATCTAAACCGCGAACTTGCAATTGTGCCTGATTACAAGTTTGATGCTTCAAGAATTATCCTCATAATTTGAATTTCGTGTAACCTAGACATAGGGTCGAAATATCAAATTCGGAAAGTGTTTTTCACGATTTTTGAAGCAGTCTGTGATATCAGAAACCTTCATTATTTCTACATACATCCCTAATAAAATGCAGGTGGAAAATGGGTGAACATGTGAGAGTATTGTGATAAATGGTTGTGAAAAACTTAAATGTTAGTTTATGTGTAATTATTTGAAAAAAAAAATATGAAAATAACCGTCGGATAATGATCACAAAGGGATATATATATATATATATATATATATATATATATATATATATATATATATATATATATAGGCAAAATTACATTGTAGCCCCATGAGGTCTTGTTTGCTGGTCGAATTGGTCCCTAAGTTATTTTTTTGGTGTTATGAGGGCATGAATTATTGATTTGGTTGTTAAAAAGGTCCCTCTTCTATAAAACGAAGGGGTAACCCGGTTTCAAAGCCTAGTCAGCTGGTGATTAGGCTACCATGTCACTCGAAAATGAAATGAAAGACTTTAAAACCCATTCGTCTGTTCATACGGTGTTACCAAACAAAGAATCGAAGCAGAAAACCCTCAAAAGAAATCGAAAACCCTGTTTGCCCAAAACTCCACTGTAGCCCCTGTTCGCCCAAAAATTCTTACAATCGATCTAAACCATGGGATCCAATGTTGTGGTGGAGTTGCACTTCAAAGGAATCTTCAATCAGGAACCGTTTGGCTACATAAATGACATGCAACAGTACCTAGACGATGTTGATTTTTCAGGGATGAAGTTGAAGGAATGTATCGAGTTCCTTGAAAGGTTTGCTGGAAGGGAATGCAAGAACCTGTACTATTGTCTACCTGACCATGACGTACCTTATGGGTTGCGTTTGATTTCAGACGAGATGGAGTACGTCGACTTCATAGAGGTTTTATACCACTGTGGAGTTCTACTGCTTATTTACATGGATCATGAAGGAGTTATGATACAAGATTGGATAAATGAAGACGATGAAGGAGTTATTAGTCCAGATGAGGAAAATTGTGGTAGAGTTATGGGGTCACCCAAAAGAGTGGATGAAAAGGCGACAATTGAACCTGATGGTGCAGAAGAAAATGTGGGCGATGATGCAGAAGAAATTGTGGGTGATGAAGTAGAAGAAAATGTGGGTGATGATGCAGAAGAGATGGATATGGATGTAAACACAGGATCAAATACTAGTTCATCAAGATTCAATCCAGATGTTGAATGGAAAAAGCAGGTGCCTGTTTTAGGTATGAGGTTTGAGAATCCTAAGCAACTGAAAAGTATGCTCTGTAATTATGCTGTTGCTAATGGTTATCAGTTATGCTACAAAAAAATGATAGTAGAAGGTTGTTAGTAAAATGTTGTAACGTTGCTTGCACATTTAGGTTATGGGGTTCTTGGATGAGTGAGGAAATGTCTTTTCAAATTAAGTCCCTTAAAGAAGAGCATAATTGTGCTAGGAATTATAGAATGGGTTCCCTTGTCACATATGCTTGGATTGGTAGTCATTACACTAATGAGATACTACACAAACAAAAAATGAGTGTCAGACTATTAAGGGAAGAGGTAAGAAAGGATTTTGGTATAGAGGTTAGTATGAGCTAGTGTCGTAGAGCAAAGAAATATGCATTAACTCTAATTGAAGGAACCATTGTTGAACACTATGCAAAGCTATGGTCATATGGTGAGGAGATTAAGAGATCAAATCCTGGTTCAACTGTGAAACTCCAAGTTAATAGCATGCCAGATGGGAATAATTACTTTAGTAAATTTTATGTTTGTTTTGCTGGTTTAAAAGAGGGATGGAGAAGTGGATGTAGAAGACTCATTAACTTGGATGGTTGTTTTCTGAAAGGGTTATGTAGTGGGGAACTTTTAAGTGCTGTTGGGAGGGATGCAAATAATCAGATCTTCCCAATTGCTTGGGCTGCTGTGTGTGTAGAGAATAAACAAAACTGGAAATGGTTCTTGGAGAATCTTGCAGATGATCTACACTTGGAAACAGGTCTTAGTGTGTCACTTATGTCTGATCAACATAAGGTATGGTGTACATCTGGTTGAACTTGTGAATATATAAAAAAATTTACATTTTGACAATTTATCAAATATTGCAGGGTCTGTTGGAGGCAGTGAAAGAAGTCTTACCTGATGCTGAGCATAGGCAATGTGCAAGGCACATATATGCCAACTTCAAAAAGAGATTCACAGGGGCTCAATTTGAAACCCTTTTTTGGAAAGCAAGTAAGGCAACAACTGAACCCCACTTCAATGCAACAATGAAGGAAATCCAACATGTGAGCAATGCAGCACATGAATTTCTGTTGGAGAAGAATCCTAAAACATGGTCAAGGGCTTTCTTCAAATTTGGGAGTATGTGTGATGCACTGGAAAATGGTTTCTCAGAAACATTTAATAGTGTGATAACTGAGGCTAGGAAAAAACCTATCATCACCATGTTAGAAGAAATTAGGATGTATGTGATGGACAGAATGCATAGAATGCAACTGAAAGGCAGTAATTGGCCAGACTATGAGATTTGTCCAGTACTTAGACAGAAAATAAATAACTTAAAAGTGCAGCAAAGGTAAAATTTATTAATGTTTTTTAATGTGTACATTCAATTTACTAATGTTGTAAATACCAGGTACTGGCAAGTGTTGCCCTGTGGTTTGATGCAATTTGAAACAAGGAATATGGGGGAGGCATATGCTGTGGACTTGGAGAAGAAGACTTGCACTTGCAGGCTATGGGAAATCAATGGTTATGCATGTGTGCATTCCTTGGCAACAATTTCATTTGTGAATGGGACAATTGAACAATTTGTGAATCCTTTATATCTTGCAACATTTTATAATAACACTTACAGACATCCAATAAAAGGTATGAATGGATAAGAAATGTGGCCAAAAAATGAATTTATTCCACCTTTACCCCCATAAGAAGAAGAATGCCTGGGAGGCCAATCATAAGGAGAAAGAAGGATGCATCTGAGAGAAGCAACAAGCATATTGTCTCAAAAGTTGGTAAAAGCGTATTGTGTGGCATTTGCAAAGAGCCTGGTCACAACAAAATAACATGTAAAAAAATGCCACAACATCCAAGTCCACTACTTCTAAAAGGTTTAAGAGGAAAATGGCCACATCAAGCAATTGTACCGCTTCAGGGATACAACAGCCTTTGGGAGGGGAAGCTGGAGGGACTCAAGAGAGTGTTTGTAACAAGAAGCCAGAGCCAAAAAGATCAGAAAGAATCCTTAAAAGAAAGCTTGGAAAAACAGTTGAGGTTGCTGGTGGTGAAGGGATGAGTTCTGCCAAGCCGATGGAATTGGATTAGTTAGCATTGATGTTTGTTTTAATAAAGTATGTGTGTGAGTTTTACAGAACAAATTGTCACTCTGATGTTATGTTGGATGTTAAATTTCATGTTTGGTGGTTTGAAATTATGAACTGAATGAATATTTAAATGGTTGTTAAATTTCATGTTTGTGGTTTAATAGCATTGTACTTTACAATTATCAATAATGAATAATGATTCAAAACTAAGATTGCAATTTGAAAATTTCTTTAAAGGAATGGGCCATCTGCAACTGCATGTCTTGTGACATACCAAATTTAGCAATATACTTTCAAATTATGGTTTTATGGTCTAAATTAGCAATATACTATAAAATTAGGACTAAAACTGAAAAAAAATTTATCCATTCGACCAAACAGGACCATAATTTATCTAATCGACCATAAAGGTTCAAATAATGTTATCTAACTTATCAATTTCACATACAAACTCCAACTGCAGGTCATTTGAATTTTTCAGACAAAACAACCAAATTGTAATAAATATTCAAAGTACGTTGGTATTAAAACGCAAATATTAAAAGTATGTTACCATTTCTGATATATTTACTGTACTGCAGGTCATATGAATTTAGTGTACCATTTCTGATATATTAAAACGCAAAACTGTCAACATTGTGTGACCAAATTTGTTGACAGTTTGTTCAATGTTTTGTTCACTCTTTTCTACAATGTTGTCTTCAATATTTTGTTTTCAGATCTGCATACCCATTCCAACTTACAGATACAAATAAGAAAAACAAACTCAAACCATTAAAGAAAATCAAACCATTAAACAACGATTACTTAAACTTACTTCATATATATTCAATTTCCATTTTTTTCACCCTTACATCCCTTACATCGGAGAAAACATTTTTAAAATCCTAAACCAAAATGCCTGTAAACACAGGTCTTTCCTTCACCTACACTACAATACCGATAACCCTAATATCATAATATCATAATAACTACCTTCACCTTCAAGATCGACCACATACGCTCACTTCCATAGTGTGCAAGTGATCCCCATTGCAAGCAACCCCACAAAACCTCCCCAAATCGAAGCTTTGATGGTCTTCTTGAGGTTAACAACTTCACGCCGGAGGGCGTCGTTCTCCGCCTGCAGCATCGCCATACCGGCGTCCACCTCCTCTCTAATCAGCGCCAACTCCAGCTGAAGAGTGACGTTCAAATTTTCCTCGATACAAATGTGGGTCGGTACCATATCGTTCACGGTAAACTCGTTGAACATGAATTCCACAGTCGGATCCATTATCGGAACGTAAGTACGAAGACGATGAGTTTATCAGATGAAGATTTTGGTATGCGTAAGGGTAACGAGGTATTCTTTTGGGTCGATTAAAGCCTTGAATTTATATTCAAGGTCTCCGGTAACCCTTGTTGCCCAAGCCAGCACAGTAGCCGGTCGCCCACCTCCCTCACGTATGCATGCTGACGTCATCATCACCTTGCCACGCAGTCACGCTTCTTCCACCTGGATTTTACGAAACCTGGTATAAAGGGTGAGGGATTTTTTTAAAGGTAATTATATAGTTTATACCCCTATAAGACAAAAAAAAAACGTTAGTGACCAAATCGACCAGCAACAAAGACCTCATGGGGCTACAGTGTAATTTTGCCATATATATATATATATATATATATATATATATATATATATATATATATATATATATATATATATATATATATATATATATATATATATATATATATATATATATATATATATATATGCTCGGTGCAGCTATCCCAATTTGGCCAGGTTTTTGGTGGTATCGGGCGTGTGAGGCCGATGTAGCCACTGGTACCGGTCATGCCGGAAGCTGGCCGAGCTCATTCTGCACCCACTCCCACCATCCTAAAGAGGAGAAAATCTGGTTTCTCTTTAAATGATTTTCATTCACTCTTTTCTTCGCTGTCTATTTTCAGGCAATGTCAAATTGCAAGAAATGATTACATATTTTATTTTCAATATCAATATGGATAAAATATTTTATTAGTTTATATGTAATCAAGGGCGAACCTATATATAGCTTGGGTAGCATGGACTATCTTTCAAATTTTCCAGTCAAATGTAAATTTAGCGTATATTTGTTGGTATCCGTCAACAATCCGTTAGAAACCTATTAGAAATCCGTTAGTAATGGTTTTAACAACACATTTTCCACATACCAATGCTTATAAACTTTGTTAAAGTAGTGATGAAGTTGAATACTTGTTAATGTGCAACATTTGAAAATTTTGATGTAATCAGAATTTTTTTTTTCCTTAGTCCACCCCCATACGTAATATCAATATTTTTCCCCCTTACAATAGCAATTTTACATAAATTTTCTACCGACTATAGTAGGTATAAGCTAAAATATATTTACAAGTTTATGTACGTTTGTTATTAGTAGATGCAATTTGTCTCCCTATTTTGTAAACCTTTCGAAATTTTATCAAAGAAGATATCATGGAGGAATAAAGAAACAAAAATTGGAGGTATATAAGCAGTTGAGGTTTTAGTTATAGCCAACAAGGTGGTCTCTAGGACCATACATCTCCATAAACCTCTCACCTTATCCCCCCATCTTCTTCCCCTTCCTCCTCCTTCAGTTCAGTCCCGACTATCAAACTCATGGCGTGTTCATCTTCCATCATAGGCGTATCCGTATACCACAAAAACCCATCACTAGAACAACTCTCCAGAAAAATTGCCGCCCCTGCCGCCCCCTTGCACCTTCCCCGTTCTGCCGATAAAACCCACTTCACCTCCTTGAAAGTTACCTCTAGACTCAAACCTAACAGCTCAGGTGTCAGTGGTGGTTCTGCTTTTGTTGCGTCGGCCACTGCCGCGCCGAATTCTGTTTTGAGTGAGAACGCGTTTAAGGGTTTCTTCGATGAAGATAACTCTTTGGACGATAGCGACAGAGAGTATAGTGATGAGTCTGAAAATGAAGCTTCAATAGATAATGATGCTGGAAATGCTGTTGATGACGATGAACTTTCAATTACCAAGTTGGGTTTGCCCCAAAGGCTGGTCCAGTCTCTTGAAAAAAGAGAAATTACTAGGCTGTTCCCAATCCAAGTACGTTATCCATTTCTCCCTTTCTAAACATGTTTTATCCAAAAGTTATATACATCTCACTCTCTCTCTAGTGCTTATCTCTATATGTTTCAAGTGTAATTTATCGTTGCTGCTTGTACTTGGTTTCATATAACTTTCTATCAAACAACTTCATCAAGTCAAACATGGTAGTAACTTGTATCCGTTTGAATCATGCAGAGAGCTGTATTGGTCCCTGCACTAGAAGGTAGAGACATCATTGCCCGTGCCAAAACTGGAACAGGGAAGACATTAGCATTTGGAATTCCAATAATCAAAAGACTCACAGAAGACGATGAAGAAAGGATTACTCCCAGGTACCCATATAAAATCTTGATTCTATAACATTTACTACTTGATAATTCAAATAATCTGTTGTATCTAACCGGTTCTTATATATATCTTTTATGTAAAGGCGTGGTCAACGGCTTCCTAGAGTCTTGGTCCTTGCACCTACCAGGGAATTGGCAAAACAAGTGGAATCAGAGATCAAAGAGTCTGCACCATATTTGAGCACTGTTTGTGTCTATGGTGGTGTCTCGTATAGTTCACAGCAAAATGCATTGTCTCGTGGAGTTGATGTGGTGGTTGGTACACCAGGAAGACTTATTGATCTTATTGACAGTAACACCCTAAAATTAGGGGAGGTTCAATTCTTGGTTCTTGATGAAGCAGATCAAATGCTTGCTGTTGGTTTTGAGGAAGACGTGGAACATATCTTGGAAAAGCTTCCATCAGAGAGACAGAGCATGCTTTTTTCAGCAACCATGCCCACTTGGGTCAAGAAACTCTCTAGGAAATATTTGAATAATCCATTGACAATTGATTTAGTAAGTTTCTTTTTCATTTCTATTTTCATTACTTTCTTTTTTAACAAACTAATTGTTCAACACGTCTCAAAAGGTTGGTGATCAAGATGAAAAGCTAGCAGAGGGTATCAAGCTGTACGCTATACCAACAACATCAACTTCAAAAAGGACAATACTTGGTGATCTTGTAACAGTAAGAAACTTACTCGATCTTGTTTAAATCAAAACTTGAACTATTTTCTAACAATATACATTGTAATGATGTTAGGTATATGCAAAGGGTGGAAAAACCATTGTCTTCACTCAAACAAAAAGAGATGCAGATGAGGTCTCATTAGCATTAACTAATAGTATCACTTCAGAGGCATTACATGGTGACATTTCTCAACATCAAAGAGAAAGAACACTGAATGGATTCAGACAAGGAAAGTTTACCGTCCTTGTTGCAACCGATGTTGCTTCTCGCGGGCTTGATATCCCAAATGTTGATTTAGTAAGTTGACTAAGTTCCAACTATTTGACTTTCTTGATGCAACTTTGACATTTGTAGTTTTGTACTGACTCCCTTTTCTTTTTTAGGTTATCCACTATGAACTTCCAAATGACCCCGAGACTTTTGTGCACCGTTCTGGTAGAACAGGGCGTGCCGGAAAGGAAGGCTCAGCCATTTTGATGTTCACAAATAGTCAAAGGAGAACCGTTAGATCGCTTGAGCGTGATGTGGGATGCAAATTTGAGTTTGTAAGTCCGCCAGCTGTCGAAGATGTATTGGAGGCTTCTGCTCAGCAAGTTGTTGCCACCCTGGCGGGCGTTCATCGCGAGTCTGTTGAGTTTTTCACTCCAACTGCTGAAAAGTTAATTGAGGAACAGGGTGCAAGTGCTCTTGCTGCTGCCCTTGCACAGTTGAGTGGTTTTTCAAAGCCTCCATCTTCCCGTTCTCTTATCACACATGAACAGGTGAATTAAATTAACATCTGTAAATTCTTTATTAGTATGGTATTTGTATTTATTTATTTTGATTGTGTTATAGGGATGGACTACATTGCAATTGACACGTGATCCTGCTTTATCGAGAGGGTTTATGTCAGCTAGAACAGTTACTGGATTCTTGGCTGATGTTTATGCAACTGCTGCTGATGAATTGGGAAAAATACATATAATTGCAGATGAAAGGGTGTGTATTCACTTTGTACTGTTCAAAAGACATAAATGCCCTCCTCATCATTGAAAGTAGCCGTAAAAAGCTCGGTTAATGTAACTTTGTTTTGTGACATGTATTTGTGTTATCAGGTCCAGGGTGCGGTTTTTGATCTTCCGGAAGAGATTGCTAAAGAGTTGCTGACTAAGGACATGCCACCTGGCAATACGGTTACAAAAGTTACAAAGGTGAATTGAGTTTGGTTATTGTGGATGGAATTATTGTATTTTTTGGGTTATTGCTGAATGGTATTTGGTGGTTATTGCAGTTGCCTGTGTTGCAAGATGATGGTCCAGCAGGCGACTTTTATGGTAGGTTTTCTAACAGAGAGAGAAGTTCACGGGGAGCGGGTTCAAGAAGGGGAGGTTCGAGTGGCTCTCGTGGTGGTTGGGGTGGTGGCAGTCGGTTTTCTTCAGATGATGAAGGGGATAGCTTCAGGCGAGGCGGCAGGAGTGGCGGCAGTAGTTGGTCTAGAGGTGGTGGCTCAAGAACCGGTGGAGGTGGAGGTGGAAGTGACTGGCTAATTGGTGAAAGACGATCTTCACGCACTCCATCCTTTGGGGCTAGGGGCGGTTCACGGACTAGGGACAGGTACTATATTGATTCTTGGTTAACTACTGACATATTTTCATCCAACTTCATTTTTATTCATTGCTCATTGTTAATTTAAGTTATGGGTAAAATGCAAGAAATAGCAACATACTTTCATTTATTTGTGTATTATGCAACCTGCTTTCATTTCTCTGTTAGAGCATTGTAATTTAGAAAATCTACTTATAGCAATGTTGTCCAAATACGAAGTTACAAACCAATTTTCACTTCTATATTTGGGTAATTTTCATAGTATGATGCCCTAAGAAAAAAGTTGAAAAGTACAATGCTATAATTGGGTAGATATTTCAAAGTACATTGCCTTAATTCTAAAAATTTGAAAGTATACTATTGTTATAGAATAATTGAAAGTATAATATTGTAATAGAAAAAACGGAAGTAGGATGTTATAATACACAAATAAACAAAAGTGCATTGTTAATCTTGCATTTGGCCCTAAAAGGACTGAAAGTCGGATGCAATGATAAACAAACCAATGGATATGTTGCTATTTTTTTCAGTTAACCCTAATAAAAAGAATGAAAGTAGGATTCTATAATAAACAAATAAATGAAAATACATTGCTATTTCTTGCATCGCCCTAAAAAGAACCGAAAGTCGGATATTATAATAAACAAATCAATTTCTAAAAGTATTTTCTTGGTCACAAACTCACAATCAAGTGTCAAGAATTGGATTGGTATCAAAGTTTAATTATTTTGTAATATATATTTTATGTATCTCATATGCGTTTAAGAATCCAAATTTAAATAACAATAAAACCATATATGCTTCATGAAATACTAATGTTACGTCTTTTTTTTTTTTTTTTTTTTTTTTTTTTTTTTTTTTTTTTTTCTGGTGAAATAGTAGGAACTTTGATGGTGCATGTTTCAACTGTGGACAATCTGGGCACAGGGCATCAGAATGTCCCAAGAAGAGAGACTACTAGTTGGCCCCCCTGGTCCTATTTAGAGCCTACACGTTCATAGGTCTATTTTAGCCATTGCTGCTCCGGTTAAAAGAGGTTGCCACCTGCCAGATTTCAGACAAAAAACTCAAACAGAAATGACAGAATGTAAGGTCTTTAGATAGCTTTAGTAGGTAGCAGAAGGTTTATCCAATATGTTAGCAGCATTTTTGATATTGTGATTTGTTGAACCTAAATATATCATATGATGTGGATTGTTATTTCTTGTAATTTGGCATCAGAAACTATATGCTATGTTATATATTTGATTAACAAATGAATTTCCATCCCACATCTGCCATGAGTCCTTTATAAGTAGACAATCACATAAAATATATTCATTATTTAGAATATTTTTTGTATGACAAACTGGTAATCTTTGATGTATGCTCATTTGGTATATTGAAGTTAAGCTAAAAGAACATTTTTGTAGTGGGAGCTTTTTAAATATTTTAAAATTATTTCCTGTACCAGTACACTTTTTAACACTTATCTTTTGTCTCATACGTAGTATTATCATTAAGTACACGTCTTACTTCTATTACACTTCTTCCAAAAGCTAATAACTTCCATTACACTTATTCCAAAAGCTAATGCCAATCAACAAATCTTTGGTCACAATTACTTTAGACATTACGTTGTTTCCACGAATCAAAAGTATTTGATTGCTAGATCACATATACCTTTGGTGGGCCCATTTGTTATGTAGGACCGGTCAGAACATGATAAGAGACAAAAATTGCAAAGGTAGGACATGGATGGAAGATCTCCTTAATAACTACTAACAAATAAACGGAAGTAACTCATGGATGGAAGAACGCGTCAATCATTATCCAACAAGGAAAACGAACAAAAGAATTAATTCATCGTTTAAAAAAATATATCATTCGTTTTGGTTTACATACAAGAAGATACGTGTGGATCATATATAATCACAGATTGCATTTCCAACTACCTCCAGCTCTCCTACCCAAGTTCCATCAATTGCATCCCGTATAAGTCTTCCTTTCACACATTTCTTCTCTCTTTCTAAACAAAGTCGCAAAAAATAATAAAACCTATGAAAAATCTCAAGGTTTCCAAGGCGCCGGTGGCGGTGGTGGAGTCGGAAACATAGGCGGCACCGCCGAAAAAATCGTGTTTTTATCAATCTTAGTTGTTCTTTCACCCGAGAGGGCCACCAGTGCCGCCACTAAACCAGCATTTCCGGCAATAGTCGGCTCTGTGTAATTGTAGTTCATACGCACATCATGGAAACCATCACGTTTATCCGGCCCTGCAACCATTGCCCCAACAATCGTATGCGGATTCGGTTTTTTTGAGTCCCTCCATTTATACCCACCTTTACAGTTATACTTCACCTTATTCTTTGGTATGGAAGCGCCTCTATGGTGCACGTGTTTCGGGTAGTGATTACCAAAACCCACAACATAACTCATCTTTCTTGGATTCTTCCCAAGTATATAATCAATCTACAAGATCAAAATGGACACAAGTTATAAAAAAGTACCAAATTGCCATGGTTGTATGATAAAGAGAGAAGAGCGAGGTTTTACTTGAGTCTCGGCAAATTTACGAAGCTCATTGGTAGAGTAGAAATTGGGCCCACAATACCACCCGGGAGTATCAGCTGCATCAAGATAGTCGCTATAGAGCGTCGCTAAAAAGGCTGCATTCACAACATACTGAAGAGGCTGCGGTCTCCCGTGGTTTAATTGGATCAACCCTCCTGCAAAGATTAATTATATTATTTTTATAAAAAAGTTATTCTTCCAACAAATCAAATCCATCAGTGACCCATGAGCATCACATGAGATATAAATTAGGTACATAGTGGCCCACTAGGTTCGCACACTGTGTCTAATCAGTTATATTTTGTATTCACCCAATACAGCGTACGTTTTTATTATTTACTATTATTTTTTTACCTCTTGTTCTGTTAAAACTATTGAAGTACGGAAGGTATGAACACATGATTATGCTCGTCTGGTTGTGAAACGTCTTCAATGTTTCTTCATACGGATAACCCGGGCTCAAAAACAATCTCAATCTAGTCAACAGTACCTAACAAAAAAGCAACATTATCAACACGGTTTATAACACGATAATTAATCATTTAACCAACTTACTTGAGCTCCAGTAAGCTTATTGTCCCAACTCAAAACACCATAATCCGGACCACCCCAAAAAGCACCAGCATGCTTAGCAAGTTTCGGGTGACTAGCAAGGTAAAGATAAGACTGATTACCCGTTGCATAATACATCCACGCCCCACCCCAAACAAACTCATCCCAATACATACTCGAATTATAAAAGTTAGCAGCATCTGCACCACCAGCACTATAACTACCTCTTTGATCCCTAGCAAACTTCCAAAGAGTCGCAGCCCCGTGCACCAATTTCTTTGAATAGACCTTATTGTCCTTGAAAACAATGGAAGCCGAAGCTAAAGCAGCCGCCATCTCAGCAGCAAGATCAGAGCAACTAGAACATTCGGTTACAGGGCGAGGGTAATCAATGTCCTCGGGTCGCATCCAACAAGTATGATCATTAGGATCATTTGTCCCCCCTGACGTATCACCACTTCCAACCTAACACACAAAAAGGATTACACAAGTTAATTTTCTTTTTGACAGAACTACTTAATAGAGAAAGTCAGGGAAGGGTATTACTTGAGCTACGATTTGGCTTATGGTATCAGCGGTAGAATTGAAGGTTTTGAGAAAGTAATCAGTGCCCCATTTGATGATTTCTTTAACATGGTTGAGTTCTCCGGCAGCTTCGTATTTGGCACTGTATTCGATTACACTCCAACTTAACATGGTCATGGCAAAAGCTTTAGGGAAATGGAATTTTATTGCATCTCCGGCATCATAATAGCCACCCACTAGATCTTTTAGCACCGCGCCTGATTTGTCTGATTTTCCATCGTTTAGACAGGAGTTACCCCTCCATGAGACATTATTATGCTTCGGGAGTCTTCCAGCTGCATGGATTCTAATTTATCAGTGACCCATTTCTGTAATTTTACAATTGAGGGAATAGCACTGAATTGATAGGGATATAAACATTGATAAGAAGTTATAATAATCAAACGAGGTAAGAAACAGAAGATGGGTGATCAATAGATCTGATTAAATTAGAAAATGGACTTACATTTCTGGGCATTGAAGAACATGAGGGCCTTTTGAAGTGCGAGAGTGTAATTATCTGCAGGAGGGGGGTGTTTGTGATGCCTAGGGACGGTTTTCACGATCAATGTGGTAAACCCAGCAATAAAACCGGCTGCGAATATCAATCCGACCGTCCAAACGAAGATCTTACGGCTGACACTGATGCAACCAAGATCGACATACTTCTTTTTCTTTTCTTCTCCGGGACCTAACAGCCAACTCTGTTGCGTCTCGTCCAACGGCCGGGACAACGCCGCCCTGTCGAAGTCATTCAGGTTCCTGCTCCGGTCATCGTCCGTGGCTGAGTCAGCCGTGTTTATCTCTAATGGGCCACCCCATGGATCCCTCCCGTACATACTCATGATTTTAGCCTGCCTTCAATTTTGAATTTTGGGTTGTTCCAAAACAAGGCTTCGGTCGGGTTCACAAGGATGAAGACCAATATCAGAAAATGAAAAAAGGTGATGAAATTCAAATCTACTTCTTGTGATCTCACAAGAGATGGTATGGAAGTAAGAGAATACAGTGGGGTTCTTGGACTGTAAAGTGAAGACAGTGGCAATAATGCAATGCCCTCGATGGATTAGCTGGTTTATTCCGTTATCGCCTCGGTTTTTTTAATTATATTTCTACTTTTTATTTAGAGTAAATTACAATAATGGTCCATGTGGTTTGCAGAAACTTTAAAAAATGTCCAACTTTTAAAAATTCACTATAATGGTCCTCATGCTTAGGATTTACTTTCAAAAATGGTCCAAAGGCCAAGTAAAAATACCATTTTACCCTTTTTAATTTCTTTTTCATTTTCTTTTAGTGTATAATTTATTAAAGTCATTAAAAAAAAGGAAAAAAAACTTACCCCACCCCCACCCGTCTCTCTCTCTCTCTCTCTCATCCCACCCTTTTTCCTCTCACCTATCTTCTCTCTCTTTTTCCCTCTCACTTCGACATCAAGTTTTCTGACAGCTCTTTTGCGGCGGCTGTTACTCGTTGCCATCCTTGTCTCCGTTTCCGTCGCTTCCGCTGAACTTTCAATTTCGAGCGGGAAATTCAATATGGCTTTTTTGCCTCGAAGCTTAAACGCGGCTTTGTCATACGCTTTCGCTGCATCTATGGCAGTGTTGTAAGTCCCAAGCCAAACCCTGGTCCCTTTCTTGCTAGGGTCTTGGATCTCCGCCACGAATTTTCCCCATGGCCGTTGTCTTACTCCTCTGTAATGCTTGCTCTCCTTAAATTCCTTCTCCTTCACCACTATATCAGATTTCTCGATCGCAGGTGTATGAAATGGAAATGATATAGAGGGTTTTCGTTGATTTAAACCGTTGCCGCTATTTTTTCCAGTTATTTCTGATGAACTCGATTGAAGCATCGGTTCTGGTTCTATTCTATATTCGAGTGGGAGGAGAAACAGTTCGAGTGTGATCAATCACAGAGGACGTACGAGAAGAACAAAAAGAAGATGAGGTTAGAGGGAAACAACGACGAATTTGTGGGTGGTATTATTGCAGTGATGATCGGAGAGGATGGAATATTCCTGTAGGAAAGAGGAATCGTCGATAAGAAGGTGTTGGCAGATGAGATCTAGAGCTGAAGATTCATCAAGTGATGCCATTGCAGAGAGAGAGAGAGAGAGAGAGAGAGAGATGGAGAGAGAGATGGAAAAAGAGAGAGAAAGAGAGAGAGAGAGACGGGTGGGGGTGGGGGGTGGGGTAAGTTTTTTTCTTTTTTAATGACTTTAATAAATTATACACTAAAAAAATGAAAAAGAAATTAAAAAATGTACAATGGTCTTTTTTACTTGGCATTTGGACCATTTTTGAAAGTAAATCCTAAGCATGAGGACTAGTATGGTGAAATTTTAAAAGTTGGACCATTTTTGAAAGTTTCTGCAAACATGGACCATTATTGTAATTTACTCTTTTATTTAGTATAATTTATAGAGTAAATTACAATTTTGGTCCCTGTAGTTGACACCAAATTACAGTTTTAGTTCCAATTTTGAAAATTTTACACTGATTTTCCCTATGATTTTCAAATCTTTCACTTTTAGTCCCTGCGGTTTCTAAATCTTTCACTTTTGGTCTCTCCCTCTCTTATCGTTTGTGCAAACAATAGGGAGCAAATTTGAAAGATAAAAAAAACACTGGGACCAAAAGTGAAAGATTTGAAAACCACAGGAACCACAAATACAAGATTTTTAAAACTAAGACCAAAACTATAATTTGGTGTAAACTACAATGACGAAAACTATAATTTACTCTAATTTATATTTAAACTAGTATTCGGACTGTCCGCACGTTGCTGCGGAAGCCCAGTGTATTGACAAACGCAGCTCGACAAAGACAAATTACGTAAGAGACGAAAAATGTAACTTTAAAATATAATAAGGGACTGGTATCCTAACTTACGAAATACCAATAATATAACTTTATAATAAATAGGGATTAAAACAATTAATTCGAAATTAGTTGAGGGAAAAAAACGTAAATATAAAAGTTTGCTATAAGAAGAATCAAAATTGCTATTTCCAAATAAAAGCTTATTTGTAATTTGTATCCTATGCTTTATCAATTATACTATGATCTGAATTTAGTAGTTATGGTTCTGGACAAAGTAATATGAATTGAATAGTAAATATGTGAGGAGAAGTGATTTTGGTAATTAATATATATATAATATGGAAAAAAATTACAAAAGTGACGAAACTAAATAATTTTTTTACTTATCATAAAATAAGAATTCATTTTGGAATATATTTTACGTGACGGTAAAATTACTCTACTAAATGGAGCTTATAGAAATACAAAAAAAAATAAAAAACATTAAATACATTAAAAATTCTGCTACTACAAAATACATTAATAGGTTCCAAGATACACATTCATATATTTTTAAATATTTAAAAAATGCTAAAAACACTAGGATATGTTCTTTCTACTACCATCATCAAAAACCTCTATCAAAATTTTTTGTGTCTCAATAACTTAAAAAAGTTTTAAATATGTAGAAAAATTCAAAAACTTATGTAAAGAGAATATAAACTACACATCGTAAAGAAATAATCGTGACGTGGGTAAGTATCTTTTGCTTAAAGCGTATCTATCCCTTGCTCTCATTATGCTCCAAACCAACATGCTTTGCTTTGTAACCCCTCAAGGAGATGCTTACCTTTCTAATTTCTATTATAATAATAATAAAAAAAATTCTCTATAACTATTATCCCGAGATGTAAATGCTCAATGATTTATTTTGGTACATGGGTCGCATTCATTTCTCTTGAGATTATTTTCTTAGTTCAGTAATGTGAAGTGGAAATGTGGAATACACTCGGAGTCGGACTTCATTAGAGAAATCCGCTAAAAGTAAAACAATGTTTGGGAAAAAATATAAGTTGCAAAAACTATACGGTATATGAATATTGGTAATTTAAAGACCTGACAATTTGATACACGATATGAGTTTTTCGTGTATGAGTTTTAGAAATTCGTGTTTCGTGTCGAACACGAATTTTAACTTCGTGTTTCGTGTCTTAGACGTGTCAAACACGAATTTACCTGTTTTGACACTTATAAGACACAAATTAAATTTGTGTGACTAACGACACGCATAGACACGAAAGCTCATAAACACGTATAAACACATATAAACACCCATATACACGTATATATATATATATATATATATATATATATATATATATATATACACACACACACACACACGTATAAACACGTATAAACATGTATATTTTTCAAGGTTAAAAAATTATATTAGACAACACGGGTACAAGTTTGTGTTTAAATCAGTGTAAATCTGTGTTTTCGTGTAACACGATTAAAAACGTGTCTATTTGTGTCGTGTCATACGAATTAAATACGTATCGTGTTCGTGTTTAATATTCAAAATACGTTTTACAATTCTTGTAATGTAAATTTGTGTTTGACACGTATACATGACACGTATACACGTATTGCCAGGTCTAGTCATTTGGCTTTTCTCTTTATTCCATTATTTTGTTATCCGATTAACAAAATAAACACATTGTCTTCTTTAACTGATCATGTTTTGTTAAAAATGTTTGTGGCATAGAACAAAAAAGAGAATGCATTACAACATTAGAAAGAGAATAACAATGACCAAAATCAAAATCCTTAACTGTTTCATGATTCTCCTCCTGTGAGAGTGGCACAATGGCCAAAGAAAAATATAGGATTATAACTCAACAAGACGCTCTAATATAGGATAAAGTCGTTGGCGACATTTTGACTTTCCTTTATTTTCAGATTTGATAGCTAGACTACAATATGTGTCTCACAACAAAGCTACATATATCTACCTTGAACATAATAAGGGGGTGGGTATGGTCTCGGCACGCCCTCAACATGGGAAGTGGGGTGTCCACTGTGAAAGCTAATGTGGCGATGGAAGTGTTAGGATATGGAGCATAATCGTGCCTTTGACCTCATTGTCGTTATACAGACTAAGCATGAGGTATTGCTCTCAAAAAGTGTTGCTCTCTCAACCACATAACACTAAAGAGCATGTGTTCACAATCGAAGGTACAACAATTAGTTGGATGTCTAGATTACAAAAGAGTTTCTCTTTAGAAGCACAATACATGGCTATTGTAGAAGCTAATAGAAAGCTCATTTGATTAAATAATTTCCTATCAGAATTGGGGATGCAGCAGAAAGATTATGTACTGCATTGTGACAACTAGAGTGCAGTCCACTTGACAAAGAATTCGATGTTTCACAGTAGATCGAGATACATTCATATGAGGTATTATTTCATCAAAGAACTGATCAGTGATGTGACATTGAACATGAAAAAGATCAATGATTTGAAGAATCTAGTAGACATGCTCACCAAGGTTGTTACCAATGAAATAGTTGTGCATGACCTTAACTGGTCTTCCAAAAGTTTAAAGAGAAGACATGATAGAGAATGAGAGATATGAGAAAGAGTTGCATAGATATGGATGGAAAAAGTTCAAGTTGATCGAACCTCCAAGTAGGAGATTGTTGGGATGTGGAGCCTGATCATATTTTTAACCTCATTGGCATTACGTTGACTAAGCACAGGGTTGTGGGGCAGCGTCCCATGAAGAATTTTTTTCTGAATTAGTCTAAGGAAAAACTGCGGTGTCGAAGGATCGCAGTTGTGGTGCCGAGTAACTAAACCTGCAGTGATGGAGTGGGTCGTAGTTTCAAATATTAGAAGAACATTGTGTGTCGAGAAGAAACCTGCGGTATTGAGTCCTAGAATTTATTGTGACAAGGAAGACCACAGATTATTGAAGGACTAAAGTTGTGGTGTCAAGGTAGAAAAATATATGGTGCCGAGTTGATCACACCGAGCAACATATTTGCGATGCCTTGTAATCCCTAGCTCATTTGGCACTTTCGAATGGGCCTGGCTCAGTTAGCAACTAGGGCATCCCAATACCTATATATAGGATGTATTCCATTGAAGTGTGGAAACAGAAAGCGATTGTGCAGATAGAAAACCTAGGCTAGATACAAGCAAATTAACGATTGTATTTATATGTTTTTCCGAATTAATAACTCTTTTTTGTTCGACCGTGGACATAGCCACTTACTCTAATTGCCAAACCACGTAAAATCTTGTGTTCTTGATTATTTTTTTGATTGCATTGATATACTCTAGCTATTGAAACTGTTTTATCTATTATTTGAGATTATTGATTCTACCCAACACTTGGTTTATTAAATATGTACTCATTCTAGTTTTAATGATTCTATAGGAGGGAATCCTGTTAAAGGGAAGATACTCGTAAAATCCTAAATTTTTATAATCGTATTATATCGAGTAACTACCAGAACAACTGTTTTATTAAAGGGAAGATATTTGATTCTATCCAACAACTGGGTTATTAATGTTCTCATTCTTTTTATGATTCTGTAGATGAAATCCTGTTAAAAGGAAGATATTGATAATTAACATCCTAAATTTTTAAAATAGCATTTATCGAGTAATGACGAGAACCATAACCTAGAAGCTTTATGAAATATAATTGAACCTTCAGTTGTTTACGTTAGTAGACAAGAAATATGGATTTAGGCTCAAGGAAATATCTTCCTCACTTAGTGGTTGGGATAAATTAGAGTAAAAACCCTAATGATATTTTATGGAAATTGGTATTTAATGGTTTCATATAAATAAATAACCAAAAGTGATTGTGTAATGATAAAATAATTCAAAAGGAAAGAAAAAAATCATTCTTTAGTATTCTTCTATGGTGTTTTCATATTAAAAAAAATAAAAAACAATAATAATAATATTCTGCGGCGTTCCAAAAAAAAATAATATTCTTAAATATAAATGTTTTGTATTAAGGACTTAAAAATGGAAAATGGATGATTTTTTCTATCTTTAACTGGGAAAGCAATAAAAGAAAGAGGGAATGAAAAGAATAAAGTGTGCATGGCGTGTGCGTTTGTAATGGAAGGAAGAAGGGAAGAAACACAATGTAAGAACCCGCGAAAATGTGTAATAAAATGTAAAATAATCGGGTGAAATAGTAAAATTTTGGAATAAGGGCAAATTGGTCTTTTTGCCATGCCTTGGACCTTGATGTAAAATAAGCTGTGTGATGGGATAATTATGTGAAATAATGAAGTTCTATATAATAAAAAGTTGTTTTGGGTGCCAAAATGGAAGAATGGAAGCTGGAGGGGTTAAAGTGGAGATATGAAATTATAAATAAGAAATATCTTCTATCTCCAGAAGATAATAGAAGAATCGAGAGGGAGAACCAGGGAGAAAGGGAAGAACATAATTTCTGGAAAATTCGTGAAGTAAGGAAGCGGGAATTGAAGCATTAGTTGAGAATTGAAGAGTTCCCAAAGCCAATTGAGGTAAGTTTTGTGATATGAACTCATATATTCAAGTTGTGGTGATTAGTTTCCAAACTGAAATTTAAAGATGAGAGCAATCCAACGAATTCATATGTCTCATTTAGCTCAAATCATCACAAGTAATAGATTTCTAACCATAAATTGTGATGGAATTCATGAAAATGGAATTTGAGCTTAAGAACCCTAGAAATGGGTTTGTTGGATTAAAACTGATTTTAATGTTGTGTTAGGCTCTAAGGATCATTTAGGATGCATTAAGACATTCCTAAGTGATTAATTTCAAAAATTGGTGTTTTTGGTGAAAACGGGTAAAAACGGGTTTAATATGAATTGGTAAGAAATTATGATTTTCACAAGTTAAAACTTGATGAAAATTTAAGGTTATTGCCCTGGAATGGTTCTAAAATGATTAGGTTAGGTATTAAGGACTTAATGCAGGGAAATAGTGGAAGTCATAGCTGAAAAATCGTCAAAAATAGCAACAGCAGAAGCTAGTTGGAAAATCACTGCGATTTAAACCTTTGGTGGTTGTGAATGTGGTTTCCAAAGCAAAGGGAAACATGAAAATCATCTTAAAAATATGTATTTGTACTAGATATGCAGTATACCCGGAGCAATACCAGACTGGATAGGTCGATAAAACCTATGTGTTGGTGGCCGGGACAGAAGAAAAACATTTAAAGACACATGAAAAGTATTTGACTTGTACGTGAAGTAAGGTCAAACCGGTAGAACCGTGCGAAGAAATTGACCCGTTGTTGGCCCCAGAGAAGAAATGGGACAACATTATTATAGACTTTGCTATAAAGTCTCCGCAAGTACCGTATATTGGTGAACAAAGTGACCTGATGATACAGATTTGAGAAGACGTGCTGGAAATTGTATAGAAGATCCTAGTAGAAGATGAGAAAATTTTCTATCTTTGATAGAATTTGCAAGAAATAGCAGCTTACATGCTGTTAGTTTGATGACTCGTATGAAGAATGGTATGGAATACCGTGTTATCCTCCGATATATTGGATAGAAGATGTGGTAAAGCCGTTGGCTAGATCCTAGTTTGTTATACAAACTGAAGAAAGTACTTGGTAAGTATGAACGAATTTGAAGAATAGTTAAGAATTGTAAAAGTGATCTGTGGATCATTGAGTAAAAAGCCTTTGAAATTCCAAGTAAAGGAATGTGGTAGTATGAAAAGAAAGCCTTTGGAAATGTTAGAATTTGTTTGGGACGAGAAGTTATGTAATGATAATTCCCAACAAATCCCTCATGATTAGATAAAGATAGACAAGTAGATATAGTACCCGGAACAACCGGAGGAATAGTATGCAAATTGTGATGTAATCACAAGATAAGAAGATTAGTATGGTTAAGTGCTTAGGCATTACCATAGATATTCCGACATGATGTGGAAGACCGAAAGCTAATCGAGGGAGACATGCCCTCAACTCCTTGTATGATTTCGGGGACGAAATCTTTTGAAGGAGGGGAGAATTTGTAACGCCAATACCCTCTTTTTATGTAAATATAATAAAAAGGGTAAAATGGTCATTTTACCTTGGAGGGGTAATTTGGTCTTTTTGATAGAAAAGGACTTGTTTTGTAATAATATTTTAAGTCTTGGACTTAAAATGTTATAAGAATCTGATTTTGTCATTCATTGGGGTTAGTTGTGGCAAAAGTCTAAGAAATGCAACTCTAGGGACTAGATTTGCAAATTCTGGAAGTATAAAAAGATGGAACTTCTTCCATTTGTGTGCAGATTTTTAGAGGTTACGGGAGAGGGTTTTTGTGCCTAAATTTCCAGAAGTTTGAAGATTATAAGCTAGAAGTTTGATTATAGCCTTGGAATTGGAAGTTTGGAAACTTTGAAGGTAAGTTTTTCAATTTCTAGCTTGGTTTGTTTTGATGAGTTTTGTAGAACTCAAAACTGCATTTGCAGTTATCATTGTGTGTTTAAAATGATGTAATGCTTCCAATAAATCATGCTAAAAAGGACTTAATGCAAGAAAATGGAAGTAGGATGCTATTCTTGATAAATTTGAGAATTTTGCCAAGAACCCTAAATCATGAATTTGTGTGATTAAGGTGTTTGTAATGGTTTAAAACTTGTTATTAGACAAAGGTTTTAGTCCTAGAACAATCCCTGATCATTAAGTCGTGTATTAAGGGCTTAAAATGGGTGAAAATGGGGATTTGTAGCTGAAAAATCGTGATTTTGGTCTGTTCAGCAGAGATCGGGTCGCGATCTATTAAGGATCGGGTCGCGATCTAGATCGAGTCCCTATCTCTAAAGAGATCGGGTCGCGATCTCTGCCAGCAGCAAAAATCAGCCCCCTGTTAAGTTATTTTGAGTTTTGAAGTTGGAATTTGGGGTTAGGCTTGTCCGTTTGACCTCAAATTTTAAACACAAGTCCAATATGGTATGAAACTTCGTAGAAAATTGTCGGAATATGTATACGACCTCCCGAAAGTACTGTAGCAAAATACGTGTATTTTGTACAAATGTATAATTTGTAAAAAGATGATAAATGGAAAGTTTATCATCTAGGGATGATTTATAGTTGCATTATATTGGACTCTCATGTATTAGAGTCAATTGAAATGGTTGTTAACCTATTATCATTTTAAATATAAATGAATATATAGGTACGGGACAAAATGGTTGTGGTGCGCGCAAAGGCAAGAAACAACCAGGATTTAAATGCAGCTAGCATCCAGGTGAGTAATCTCACTTATATCACATATGATATATGATGATTGAATTGTTACAGGTTGAAACGGCTTCGAGGGACGAAAATGACAAGTGTAAAAATATATGTAAAAGACAAGACCAGATAAGCCGTGAGTCATTGCGATGACAAGAACGGAACTGTGAGTCAATACATATATATATATATATATATATATATATATATATATATATATATATATATATATATATATATATATATATACTATGATATGACAATACCAGATAAGCCGTGAGTCTATAATAGACAAGAACGGAGCTGTGAGTCAAACTTTTATTGACAAGACCGGAACCAGCCGTGAGTCAATAAAATGAAATGACAAGACCGGAACCAGCCGTGAGTCAATAAAACTTATATAGACAAGACCGGAACCAGCCGTGAGTCTAGGCAACAGCGGGATTTTCCCGTGAGCCACATATTTTAGGCAACAGCGGGATTTTCCCGTGAGCCACATATTTTAGGCAACAGCGGGCTTACCCGTGAGCCATAATTTAACAAACTGTTAATAAATGGTGCGGCCTTCGGGCTATGACTCCGATGCGGCCTTCGGGCTATGACTCCGGTGCGGCCTCCGGGCTATGATTCTGGTGCGGCCTTCGGGCTATGATTTATATATTGATAATGTTTTGGTACAGCTTGTATAGCTATGACACAGGGTGCGGCTTATTTGGCCAGGATATACGGTGCGGTCCAATGTGACTAAGAAATATGGGACAGAAATGTTATATATGATTATATGTGCAAATAACTGACGTGGCTGATAATTTCAGGTTATCATGTTTTAGTCTGTAAGGCTATAAATTAGGATGTGAAATCCTAAGAGATATTGGGTCAGCCAGTAAGGCTAGGAGTTTGGATTCGATATCCATACAGTTATATAATTGTATTTTGATACATATTATTCGCAGATACGATTACTCACTGAGCTTTATAGCTCACGATATTTGTTACTGTCCCTGCAGGTTAGCATGATACTGATAGGGGACAAGATAGAGTCCGTGACTCTTGAAGTGGGACTCATAGATGCTGTCAGTAGCAGCCCGGCTTTAAAGGAGATATGGTATTTTATACTCTCCTTGATACACTTGTACCCGTTTTTATGAAAATATACCCCTTTGTAATGGTTTTATGTATTGAAACCTGTATATTAAATGAAATTTTTTTCAGGGGTGTTTTTGTTTTAAAAGCCGGGTGTTACAAGTTGGTATCAGAGCCGTGGTTTAAGTGAACTAGGTGTCTATAGAGTAGATTCCTGGACTTAAACCCTGAGATAGTAGACATGATGCATAGTTAGGTGTATATTGATGTTATTATACATATATAACCTAACTGTTGCCGACTTCTGACATATAAGAAATATGAACTGTGAATCTTCTTGGAAGATATTTAGGGCGCGAAGCTCTAGGTCATGGATCAACCCTTTCTCAAGACTCCGTTGTATGAGGAGCAAAAGGGGACGAAAAGCAGAAAAATCCACATGACGAGCAGTAGTAGCTGTTGTGGTCAGATAAAGAAATCGGTTGCTCACCTTGGTTGATAATCAAGGTGAAAGAACAGTAGTTGAGACTACAAGAAAAGCAGAAAATATTCGGGGACTTCTCAGCAGAAGTTAAAACGCATTAGGTCTAACATTAAAAGGAAGGGACCAGAACGGAAAGATGATATGATGTAAGAAGTGCATGAAAAGCACTCAGAACACTGTGGAGCTGAGACTCTACCGTTGTATGGCTGAAATGTCAGGAAACATGAGCATGTTGCTCAAGCTTGTTGCATGGGACGGAAGTGGTTCCAGTGTGGAACTATAGATCACTTTCCTATGAAATACTCACATGCTAAATGTGAAGTAATGGGTAAGTAACCCAGGAAAGAAAGAAGAAACCAATGGTCGAAAAGGACCAGTGGCACTTTGAGCATTCCAGCAGATTGTGGAAGAAGCTCGTGAGGAGACTGATATGATCTCCGATGTAATTATTCTGAATATAACTCGTGTATGTATTATTTGATCCATGAAGCTATGTTTGGGATCGATGACTTGATGTCTTGTTGGAATATTTCATCAATGATTATGGATGAAATTTTGGAAACAGCTATAGCAGATAGCAAGAATGTTCTAGATATTGAACACCTGGAAGGTAGTTTGCCTAGGATTTACGGGACCATTTTCCCTATAAATCTGAAGCTGATGACTACCAGTGATTTTGAAGCAATGGTGCATATGAATAGGTTAGCAATGAATTATGCTAACATGAATTGTAGAAATGAGAACAGTATGGTTCTTAAAACAGAAATGAAATGGATGGGAATCCATGGTAAATGGCCGTTGTTGGGAATACCGGTTATTTTCTTTGCTTAAACTCGGAAAAAGTTAGTAAAAGAATGATGTTATAATTGGCATACGTGGTATTGGCCAAGATAAATAAAGCAGTGCTAGTAGTGTACTACTTTCGATAAATTCTCGGATGTTTCTTTTGAAAAGAACTTCCAAGATTTCTGCCAGATTGGCGAGAAGAGTTTATGATAAAGCTGATTTTGGGAGCCGTTCCTATTATTTAGGCTCTAGACTGATTTGCATCTGTAGAGATGGCATAGTTGAACAATAAAAAGAAGAAATTCTTGAATTGGGGTCTCACATGACCGTATGTGTCATTGTATGGAGCCCTATCTTGTTTGAAAAGAAGAAAGACAAGTTGATGCAGATGTGCATTGACTAATGAGAATTTGATATTCTCGAAACCAGATCGAAAATGAGGTACAGTTGTACCAGAAATCGGAGTTAATTCACTGAGTTAAGTGATTTGTAAAATTCTCCAAGTATGAAAATTTGGCTAAAAGAAGCTTGATATTCTTTGGGCATGTTAATAATGCCAGAGATGATGAAGTGTATCCAGTGGGAAATGATACTGTGATAAGACAGAAACCACCTTGGAACCCGACTGAAATTAGTAGTTTCCTTGGATTGGCGAGTTACTATAGGAGAGTTGTAGAAAACTGCTCCTTGAATGTTGTTAAGTTGACTAAAGTTGATTAATAAAAGTAAAAAGTCTGAGTGGAAGAAAGACCACAGAAATCTTGTAAAGGTTTGAGATAAACCTTGCGTGAAACTCCGGTGTTAGCATTATGCTAAGCGGAGAAGATGAATTGGATCATAGAAATGCATCCAGATTCGATCGTAGATGCAAGATGTTGCAATAGCAACTATGATTTTGGTATTGAAGCTTTGGAGACACTATGTATATAGTGTAAAGCTTATTGTTGATATGGATCATAAAAGTTGGAAATACTTAGTTGATCAAAAAAAGAAGCCATATATGAGATAAGTAAGATAGATGGGTTACTTAGAGATTTCGGGTATGAAATCTTGTACCATCTTAAATGGGCAGATGTGGCTATAGATGCCTTGAATTGAAAAGAATAACCTTTGAAGGGTTACATCCACATGTATGAGTGTGGCGAATTGATTACCTGAGTTGATTTGGGTAACACAGAAAGATGTGTGCATGTTTGAAAATGTGAATAATAAATAAATGATTGCATATTAGCAGAAGCTAGTTGGAAAATCACTGCGATTTAAACCTTTGGTGGTTGTGAATGTGGTTTCCAAAGCAAAGGGAAACATGAAAATCATCTTAAAAATATGTATTTGTACTAGATATGCAGTATACCCGGAGCAATACCAGACTGGATAGGTCGATAAAACCTATGTGTTGGTGGCCGGGACAGAAGAAAAACATTTAAAGACACATGAAAAGTATTTGACTTGTACGTGAAGTAAGGTCAAACCGGTAGAACCGTGCGAAGAAATTGACCCGTTGTTGGCCCCAGAGAAGAAATGGGACAACATTATTATAGACTTTGCTATAAAGTCTCCGCAAGTACCGTATATTGGTGAACAAAGTGACCTGATGATACAGATTTGAGAAGACGTGCTGGAAATTGTATAGAAGATCCTAGTAGAAGATGAGAAAATTTTCTATCTTTGATAGAATTTGCAAGAAATAGCAGCTTACATGCTGTTAGTTTGATGACTCGTATGAAGAATGGTATGGAATACCGTGTTATCCTCCGATATATTGGATAGAAGATGTGGTAAAGCCGTTGGCTAGATCCTAGTTTGTTATACAAACTGAAGAAAGTACTTGGTAAGTATGAACGAATTTGAAGAATAGTTAAGAATTGTAAAAGTGATCTGTGGATCATTGAGTAAAAAGCCTTTGAAATTCCAAGTAAAGGAATGTGGTAGTATGAAAAGAAAGCCTTTGGAAATGTTAGAATTTGTTTGGGACGAGAAGTTATGTAATGATAATTCCCAACAAATCCCTCATGATTAGATAAAGATAGACAAGTAGATATAGTACCCGGAACAACCGGAGGAATAGTATGCAAATTGTGATGTAATCACAAGATAAGAAGATTAGTATGGTTAAGTGCTTAGGCATTACCATAGATATTCCGACATGATGTGGAAGACCGAAAGCTAATCGAGGGAGACATGCCCTCAACTCCTTGTATGATTTCGGGGACGAAATCTTTTGAAGGATGGGAGAATTTGTAACGCCAATACCCTCTTTTTATGTAAATATAATAAAAAGGGTAAAATGGTCATTTTACCTTGGAGGGGTAATTTGGTCTTTTTGATAGAAAAGGACTTGTTTTGTAATAATATTTTAAGTCTTGGACTTAAAATGTTATAAGAATCTGATTTTGTCATTCATTGGGGTTAGTTGTGGCAAAAGTCTAAGAAATGCAACTCTAGGGACTAGATTTGCAAATTCTGGAAGTATAAAAAGATGGAACTTCTTCCATTTGTGTGCAGATTTTTAGAGGTTACGGGAGAGGGTTTTTGTGCCTAAATTTCCAGAAGTTTGAAGATTATAAGCTAGAAGTTTGATTATAGCCTTGGAATTGGAAGTTTGGAAACTTTGAAGGTAAGTTTTTCAATTTCTAGCTTGGTTTGTTTTGATGAGTTTTGTAGAACTCAAAACTGCATTTGCAGTTATCATTGTGTGTTTAAAATGATGTAATGCTTCCAATAAATCATGCTAAAAAGGACTTAATGCAAGAAAATGGAAGTAGGATGCTATTCTTGATAAATTTGAGAATTTTGCCAAGAACCCTAAATCATGAATTTGTGTGATTAAGGTGTTTGTAATGGTTTAAAACTTGTTATTAGACAAAGGTTTTAGTCCTAGAACAATCCCTGATCATTAAGTCGTGTATTAAGGGCTTAAAATGGGTGAAAATGGGGATTTGTAGCTGAAAAATCGTGATTTTGGTCTGTTCAGCAGAGATCGGGTCGCGATCTATTAAGGATCGGGTCGCGATCTAGATCGAGTCCCTATCTCTAAAGAGATCGGGTCGCGATCTCTGCCAGCAGCAAAAATCAGCCCCCTGTTAAGTTATTTTGAGTTTTGAAGTTGGAATTTGGGGTTAGGCTTGTCCGTTTGACCTCAAATTTTAAACACAAGTCCAATATGGTATGAAACTTCGTAGAAAATTGTCGGAATATGTATACGACCTCCCGAAAGTACTGTAGCAAAATACGTGTATTTTGTACAAATGTATAATTTGTAAAAAGATGATAAATGGAAAGTTTATCATCTAGGGATGATTTATAGTTGCATTATATTGGACTCTCATGTATTAGAGTCAATTGAAATGGTTGTTAACCTATTATCATTTTAAATATAAATGAATATATAGGTACGGGACAAAATGGTTGTGGTGCGCGCAAAGGCAAGAAACAACCAGGATTTAAATGCAGCTAGCATCCAGGTGAGTAATCTCACTTATATCACATATGATATATGATGATTGAATTGTTACAGGTTGAAACGGCTTCGAGGGACGAAAATGACAAGTGTAAAAATATATGTAAAAGACAAGACCAGATAAGCCGTGAGTCATTGCGATGACAAGAACGGAACTGTGAGTCAATACATATATATATATATATATATATATATATATATATATATATATATATATATATATATATATATATATACTATGATATGACAATACCAGATAAGCCGTGAGTCTATAATAGACAAGAACGGAGCTGTGAGTCAAACTTTTATTGACAAGACCGGAACCAGCCGTGAGTCAATAAAATGAAATGACAAGACCGGAACCAGCCGTGAGTCAATAAAACTTATATAGACAAGACCGGAACCAGCCGTGAGTCTAGGCAACAGCGGGATTTTCCCGTGAGCCACATATTTTAGGCAACAGCGGGATTTTCCCGTGAGCCACATATTTTAGGCAACAGCGGGCTTACCCGTGAGCCATAATTTAACAAACTGTTAATAAATGGTGCGGCCTTCGGGCTATGACTCCGATGCGGCCTTCGGGCTATGACTCCGGTGCGGCCTCCGGGCTATGATTCTGGTGCGGCCTTCGGGCTATGATTTATATATTGATAATGTTTTGGTACAGCTTGTATAGCTATGACACAGGGTGCGGCTTATTTGGCCAGGATATACGGTGCGGTCCAATGTGACTAAGAAATATGGGACAGAAATGTTATATATGATTATATGTGCAAATAACTGACGTGGCTGATAATTTCAGGTTATCATGTTTTAGTCTGTATGGCTATAAATTAGGATGTGAAATCCTAAGATATATTGGGTCAGCCAGTAAGGCTAGGAGTTTGGATTCGATATCCAGACAGTTATATAATTGTATTTTGATACATATTATTCGCAGATACGATTACTCACTGAGCTTTATAGCTCACGATATTTGTTACTGTCCCTGCAGGTTAGCATGATACTGATAGGGGACAAGATAGAGTCCGTGACTCTTGAAGTGGGACTCATAGATGCTGTCAGTAGCAGCCCGACTTTAAAGGAGATATGGTATTTTATACTCTCCTTGATACACTTGTACCCGTTTTTATGAAAATATACCCCTTTGTAATGGTTTTATGTATTTAAACCTGTATATTAAATGAAATTTTTTTCAGGGGTGTTTTTGTTTTAAAAGCCGGGTGTTACATATTGTAAAGTTAGTTATTATCTATATGAATTGAACATAAAGGTATATCTTGTAAATAATAGGTGGTGGTTCGAATACGGTGAACCGAGCAAAGGAAAAAGAAGTGCAAAAGACTAACTGATTCCTAGGTGACTTGAGGTGAGTATTATGTGGATTTTTGGGTACATAGCAAAATGAATTTTATTTAAAATGTTTTGGAGTCAAAGTGGTTTATTGAGTTAAAAAGTATTTTGTGAAAGATATGTTTATAAGGTATAAAGAAAGAGAAGCAGAGTTACGGTGGACTAAATATGTGACTGTCCCTTGATGATGAGTTGTTTAGTATCCGGATAAAGACCACGGCCTGCTGCGGTAGGGGTGGCAATAAGACACTACTGGGATGGTACCTCCCGTCGCGAAGTAGTTGTCTTACCTTGATAGATGAATCCGTTTCATGCTATTGAGGAAGTAGTTATACGAGTGCGTCTCGTATAAAACCTACGGGTGCGCTCGTAGGAATGTACCATCACGAAATAAGGAATACCTGGGGGTGCGCTCACAGGAAATGTAAAATTGGAAATTTAAAGAATAACGATATAATTGGTAAACTGTTTTGGGTCTAAACCCATAATGCTCACGAGACATTATGTCTCACGTATTTGTTTTAAATGCTATGTACTCAGGTAAGCAGGAAGGGCGTTAAAAGAGTCGAGTGTGGGACCGTATCATCGGTTATTGTGAAAAGTGTATAATAAACAGGTTTGAACCGTGGTTGTGAAACGAATTCGTGATACCCCGGTTGTAATAAAAATACATGGTTTGTTTGCAAAGTTTGTAATAAAAGTTTGAAAAAAAAAATTTGTGTGAAAATTGGGGTGTTACACACAACATTGATTCTATATGTCTGCATGTTTTGTGATTATAGCAAAGGAATTAAATGAAGAATAAATTTGAGAGGGAATGAAGAGACAGCGACACATTAAGATGTTGGAGAAGATACCGATTATCAATAATAGTAGGAAATAGAAAGGGGACAATGCCCATCGACACTATGGTGGTGGACGACAGTGCAAGCCAGTGGCAACAACAATGACAATCGTTCGATGGATCTCTAGTGGCTGGCAAACATAAAATTAATTCGGTCGAGGGAAGAAACACAAACATCGATTCTGTAGTTCTTAAAATGCATGTTGTTATTGGCTTGGGAATTCTCTAAGAGACCTTTTGTTAAGCTCAAAATTAGCATAAAGGTAAAAGGAACCAGATAATTTGCTTGACATATTCATAGCTTTTATTTTTGTTGGGTCAAACCATTTGTTGGAAGTGAATATGAATTCTCTTGATAAAATTGAGTTCTAACAACGAAAATAAATGGTGTTAATTTACTTATTGGTACATTTGTATACAAGGAGTATTGTAGTTTGAATAATGACAAAAGTACACATTCATTCTATGGATATTCTAACTACCAAGTATAACAATTGTGGCAAGAAACATGTAATTTACATATTGATGAAGGAAGCAAGAAAAAGGGACAAACGACATTGTGTAAGTGACAATTCGGATAGTGTTACAAAGGCGCAAAAAGTGTAAGAAGCTGTAAGAATGTGTTACACATATATTTGAGCAGTGATGCAAAAGTTGCTAGGCGGTCTTAGGTCCGTCAACTAGCGAGTACTCAACGGGTAACCGAATATGGTAAATACATACATATTATATAAGTAGTATACACTCAGAGATACTAAATATAGTCATAATAGCATCAAATTTGAATTGAATTGAAATAAATTAATATTGAACAACACAATGTTTAATAAATAAGTAAATATATTTCACATGAAAGTAAGTTTCAAAGAAAGATGGAAATATGACAATACAAGATATATAGCAAAAAATGGTTGAAATGGCAAAAAAAGAATACTTAGATATGCAATGTGATATAAGTGAACTTGTAAATGAACAATAGGTATGTAATAATACAAATACAAGTAAATGCTTAAAGGCTTGACAACAAATGTCTGAAATTGAAAAATATAATGTTGCTTTGAACAAGAAATACAAGTATGTAAAATGACCAAAACATAAATATTATGGTTATTTGACATGTAAATATGCATAGAATAAAGAAATATCAAAATTTAGGCCAATTAAAGAGGTAAATTGTTGACGTCTAAAAATGACCAAAATAGTTGCAATCAAAACTAAAAGTTTATATTTTAGCACTAATGGGTACATATAAGTATGAAATGGAATTGGGATGATATCTATAAAGTATGTGGAACACAATAATACCAATTAAATGAAAAACATGAAGTTTTATAACAATTTCTATTTTTATAAAACTTTATTAGAATAAATTGCCAAAAATGGTGTAAATGATGAAAATGAGATAAACACATAAATATACGTTTTTACTTATAAAAATATTTTGACATGAAAGTTTAAAGAAAGAAATCCAAATTTTGCAATATTTTGCCTTAGGAAAAGTAGGATGCCTAAATAGGTAAAAGTGTCAAAAGGTATCGAAATGAAGTTGGTCCAAATGGTATCTTGAACTCTATTGTAGATATAAAGCACTAATCCAATGTGTTTTGAGGTGAAATAAAAATTAGAAAAGCACTAGAATACAAGAAAATCACACTTTTTGAAAAAATGGTACAAAAAGCTAAGAATGCCAAAAATGATTATTATGCTTTTTGAAACCTGTTTAACTATTAGAATAGAACTGGAATAATGTTTGAGTGACTCGATAAACATACTCATTACATTGTTATGATATTTGAAGCAGTTTGCTAAAATAAAGTAATATGATAAAAAAATAAAGTAAGTTGTTACTTTTGAAATACGAGACCTTGATGCAATGTGGTACTTAGAAACCTTTATGATGTAATTAGTTTAGTATTGTAATAATAACAAAATATGTTAAAGGCACTTAGATAACTTATAATGCAATTCTTGAAAATAAAGTATAATGTTATTCTTGAAAATAGGTATCCTAGATATGGGAAGTTAGTATAAAGTGATAAATAAAGGAATATGAAATAAATGATTGGTTAATGATATACATTGTAAATGAAATGAAATAAATGATTGTTTAATGTGAATGTATCAATTTGTTTGTTAATGACTGATATTCTTGCCACAGAATGCATACAACCATATCTATTGAGTTGCCACAGCATGTATATGCATGTTTTCTTCTCCAAGTTTAAAACATATGACTCTATTAAGTTTCTTGTTTTAAATTGCATTAGACCACTAGGTAGAACATGCTAGTACCCACAAATATAATGGCAGAAGATATTATTCTTGGTTTTGAAACATTGTAACAACTTCTAAATAGTTACATTTGTTGTATTTTCAATCAATTTACTTTTTTTTTCTAATAGATTGACAAAATTGGGTTAAGCCAATTATAGCCTTTCCCGTGCATCTTATGCATCCTTTCCATCACATACATACGTCTTTCTTCAAGCATAATGAGTATTTGTTTTTTCCTAGCTTCAATAATGATATTATTGAGGATGTCTGACAAACCATTCTTTACAACATCACACATGCTGCCAAATTTGAAAAATGATATTGACCAAGTCTTAGGATCCCTTTCCATGAGATGCTTATATGTTCCAGGGTTTAGCATTTGAATTTCCTTCATGACTGCATTGAAATGAGGTTCAGTTGTTGACTTGCTTGCTTTTCGAAAAAGGTTCTTAAAATAAGCTCCATAAAATCACTTTTTAAAGTTGGCATAAATATGCATGGCAGATTCCTTATGTTCCGCTTTTAGTAATACTTCCTTCAATTCTTCATAAAGCAATGTACATTCTTTAGTAGTTGAATAAGATTGTTGAATGGAAAGAAGAACTAAAACATACCCTGTATTGATCAGACATCAAAGTAACAGTAAGACTAGTTTCAAGGTGCAGATCATTTAAAAGATTTTCCATGAACATTTCCAATTCTTTTTATTCTCCACACAAACCACATCTCATGTAATTGGGAAAATCTGGTTATTGGCATCCTTTCCTACCATACTCAACGACTCCCCACTACATAAACCTTTTAAAAGATATCCATCCAAGTTTATGATTCTTCTATGTCCAGATTCCAACCTTGTTTCAGTCCATCAAAACATACATAAAACTTGCTGAAATAAGTTTCCCATGTGGTATGTTGTTGACATCCAATTTCACTATAGACCCTGAATTTGATTTTCTAATCGCCTCTCCTTATGACCAAAGCTTTGCATAGTGTTCAATAATGGTACATTCAATAAGAAATAATGCATGCTTCTTTTCTCTCCTACATTGACTCATGATAAGGTCTATACCAAATTTCTTTTTTACCTCTTCCCTAAGTAGTCTAACACTCATTTTATGCTTGTGTAAATTTTCATTAGTGTAATGACTGCCAATGCAATCATAGTTTATAATTGAACCTAATTTGAAATTTCTAGCACAATTATGCTCATGTCTAATGGACTTAATTTGGAAAGAGTTCTCTTCACTCATCCATGAAGCCCATAACCAAAATATGCAATCACCATCACAACAATTTATCAACAATCTTTTGCTATCATTTTTCTATAACATAATTAAAAGCCATTTGCAATAGCATAATCGCATAGTATATTTTTCAATTGTTTAGGATTTTCAAACCTCATACCTAGTATAGGCTTCTACTTCTTCTATTCAACATCTACATTGAACCTTGTTGGAACATCAACTTGTTGGTCACTCTCACCAATCTCAAATTCTGGGTCTACCTCAATAATCTGACATTGTGGTTCATCTTCAGGTATAATTGTAACCATGCTCATAGGACTGGTCATCTCAAATTCTGGGTCTACCTCAATAATCTGACATTGTGGTTCATCTTCAGGTATAATTGTAACCATGCTCATAGGACTGGTCATCTCAATTTCATCATGGAATTGTGGTGAAAAATCCCATATACCATACTTGTTTTCATTACTATTATCTTCATCAGTCTAGTCCTACAGCTAACACCAATATAGTCAATGTAGATCGGGAGATCAACACCATAATGATACAAAACTTCGATGAAGTCTACATATTCCATGTCGTCTGAAATCAACTGTAAACCTTCAGGTAACTCTAACTCTGACAAACACTAATACAAGTTCTTGCGCTTCTGTTGTGCAAATCATTCCGGGAACTCAACACATTCTTGTAAATTCATGGCAGCAAAATCGACGTCTTCAAACAAATGGTGCTTGCCTTCAGCGTAAGAAAATGACAGCCTGATTAATATTCCTTGGAAGTATAAGTGGACTTTGCACTGTGAAACCATTGTAACGAACCAAAACACGATCGAAGAAAATAGTTTTAGGTGAAAATCAACAATAAAAGGGTTTTCGTTTTCGTTTGTAATTTCAAACGCCTTCGTAGAGTGTATTATAGGAACGACAACGCAACTAATTGGGATGGCAACGAGTGGCATGATTGCTGATTAGGCTTCTGGCTGGAAGGGGTTACCGATTTATCCCTTTGATTGGGGGTCAATGACGTTTTAAACGCGAAAATATAAAGTTCATACCCTTAGAAAGCCAAAGAAAAACAGTTTGCCTTGCCATTAGTATTGAATATATGACCCACAACAATCTTTTGTAAAAGCCGGAATCTTACTACTATAAATAACATCATACTCAGAACATTTATTATTCAAGTGACAACTTCCATTTACGGGCACCTCGGATTGTTACGACTACCTGGACCTCCATAAAAGAACACTGGTTCCGGGACATATTCTTTTTGGAGGTATGCGTCGTAGCAGTCCCACTCATCGGAGCTAGGGAAAAGATTTTCTGGCCGCTTTAGAGGATGCGAATTTTCTTCGATCAGTATCCCCTTTATCGTTCCTGAACTCCCAAATATGAAATCAGAAAACTTTCCACTGCCCATGCCTGTTGCTGTGTGTGGGTGGGTTCCGACCTTCGGGCTAGAGACTTCACCTCCCCATTGGACCAAGTTTGCTTGATGTCTCAATATCGGAAAGATTTCTCCCGGCCAGTACCCAACTTCCTTGTTATTGTATTTTAAAAACCAGTTCGATGTGTATGGATCCTACATGTAAGAACTAAGATTAGATACAAGACCAAAACCTGAAACATTGACCAGACATCTTAGATGACAACGGGACTAAAAAGGAGAGATTTTTACTAACCTTGGATATTTGAATTGTGATTTCAGATCCATATAAGTCACTAATATCCCCTCCAAGAACGACCTCACGAGATGTTTGAACGAATCCCGGACAAGTGAGATCAAAGCACCCTGTCTTTTTCATCCCATCAACCTGCATAACATGTGCGAGTTTAAAGTGTAAACCATGGTTGAAGGACACGAGTTGCTTACAATAATTGTCTCAGAACCTACCGTCCAGTATGCAAATAATCGGGTGTTGTTGTCATGATATACTTTCGGGTTTACCTGAAAACATCGAAAAACGTAAGCTGTAAAACCCTATGAGATAAAGGATTAAAGACGGCCTTTGTATCTGTAGTGAATGTGATACTAACCGCCCATCCTGCTTCTGCGTTATCGAAGGTTTGTAAAGGCCCATTCCTGAGCATAACTTTAGAACTACTGTAGTCATTGGCAGACTCGACGTATGGTTTCCATACTTTGATGTTTGCTTTAGCTCCTGAATAACTGAATCCTTCGGTTAACACCACTGTAAACTATAGATAGGTACAGGTTAGAAAAAGATGGATACATGTACATATGTACGTGGTTTATTAATGATCAATCAAGAAGATGGAGGTGGTGGGTTACCGAGTGATGTGGAGTTATGATAACCTTCCTTGGATAGGTGTTAGTTGGACGGTTGTTCGATGTCCTTCGAATTGGGATTGTTCCGTTTGGGCAACTTCCATACTGCTGCCATATTTGTGACGGTACCTTGGAGGCGGTCCTCTTTTGATCTGTTTCTTGATGAAGATGATTCGACTTCATCTGATACGCATATGCATATATTTATTAGTTTCAGATTACCAGATGCCTAAATAATTTTAAATAAAGTTGAAATTTATTTAAATAGCAAAATTAAAATATCAGTATTATATAAAATTGAAAAGAACTGGAGAAGACTACAGTAATTGCATTTCCTTTGAATCGGTAAGTCGTGTGGTTGATTTAGCTGATTTGGCATTCGTCAAATAGGGTTCTATAAGATGAATCTTTTTAATTTATATCTATTTTATAGAAAAATAGAAGTACATATACGAAAATTTAATTTTGTATGTTGCGTGAAATGACAAAATATTCAAATTACCTATTTGTATTTTAAATGCGAAAAGACCATAATATGATAATAAAAAAAAGCTAACAACATAAAAACCACTGTAGTTTGGTCAATATCTGGTTTAAGAACTATATTTTTTTTATTATAAAAAAACCACTCATACTTTAAAAAAAATTCTTAAAACCACTCATATTTTCAAAAAGATATATTGTAACCACTATAACAAATAAAAGTCAATATTTTATGCCGCCAACTCGTAACACTTCTTACCCCCGTCGCATTCAAAATTTAGTGGATTAAGTTGGACACTCTATGCATTTACAACGTGGCCGAAAAGCTGCATTTACGAAGACCAAAATCACATGTAGAAAACTTTATGTATTATTTTCACTGCAATGAAGTTCCAATATTTGCTTCAAATGTCGATATGAAACTTTTTACATAATATTTCGATGAAAATAATAATTAAAAGTTATAAAATAAAATGAACAGTGGTCATTATGGAATTTTTTGAAAGTATGGGTGATTTTTATGGAACAAAAAAAAAATATAGTGGTTAAACCAGAATTTTGAGCAAACTACAGTGATTTTTATGTTATTAACCCTAAAAAAACATAACATTGGGAATTCAAGTTCCAATTTTAAAAGCGCAATTGTTTTCTAATAAATTCATGTTATCGTAATATGCAAACATTATTGATAGTTTGCTACTTTCTAAAAATTTTACGCGTATAATGGCTTTTTAGAACGAGATGACAACAAAAATATTCGAAAATAATGAATTGGACTATTTAACGGATGACACATTTAAAAAAAAAAAAAAAAAACAATACCTGAATGATATGATTTTTAAGAGCCGGATGGTCAAATGCCGGTTGCTTGTATATATCAACACAATCAATAATGTCTCCGTTCATAACCTATCGAAATAGTTTTAGTCAGTTTCCAACTCCAACATTTTACCGAATAAAGCATCAGCCCATGGGTTTATGTATGACAAAAATGTTTTTATGGAGCAGTATATATTAAGAACATAAAATCGTAACAAAACACTACGTATGTTTTATATGGAGTAGTATAATAACCAATAACATAGAATCGTAACCCAACATTACTTACTTACAAATTAAATCAGAAAACACATGCATATAAAACCATTTTAAGATTTAGCATTAGATATAGAGATCAAAATAAAAGAGCATGAACCCAAACCCGAATGGTTTTTATTGGACGACTTTTATGAATTCTTGTTTTTTGTGATGTGACCATGGATGTTATGAGCAATAGAGAAAAGGTTATAAACTTGAAGGCCATGGTATGGATGAAAGTGAATGAACATGAAATGGTGATATATATATATATATATATATATATATATATATATATATATATATATATATATATATATATATATATATATATATATATATATATATATATATATATATAAAATTGAAATTAGATTTCCGAAATACAAATAAGATTGTGCAATGTATTTTGACAAAATAGTCAAATCTTTTTTCAACTACCTTATTGATTGTAACTATAGGAAACTCTAGCTTTCACTAACTATAATCTGATACAATAATTAAAATAAATAAATAAGTCATACACATATATTGTTATTTTGGATTGTCGTGGTGTGTATTTAATGCATATATATACATATATACATAGATATAACATTTAATATATGTTAATTGCATGCAATTATATAATATTTGATTGGTTACTCCTATAAAAATATTAATAGGATCTTCGATATTGCTTATATAAGATGATCATGAGCTCATTGGGGTATTGTACCGCTAATAAACTAAATATAGTATCTTGATTGGAAAAAAATATTTGTTTATTGTTGTTTGGTACTACTAATAATGTTTTTTTAGAACGGCTACTACTAATAAATTTTTTTGAATAAGTTATTTTTATTATAAATTATTAGCTTATTGTCTAACACTCTTAATAAGCTATAAGCCTATTGAGTATATAGATTGACAAAATAACTTTCTTCAAAAACAACTTATTAGTTTATTGTGTTTTGATATTGTATAAGATAATCTAATTATTGTTTGCTCAAACTTGATTTTGGTACCATATACCTTAATAATCATTTTTTACAATAAAAAGCATAAGTTAAACAAGCAATTAGAAACACTCACTAAAGTTATTTATGTCAACAGATATGTTATGGCATACCTATATGTATTAGAACATTAAAATAATGTTTGTGCAAGTGTAGAATATTCCTTTTTGTTCAATTGTAAATAAATGGCCATTTTAATGGAGATTTATAGTATCATTGAAGTAATAATAGATTAAGATTGTAATAAAATAAGCTTGTAACATTAGGGTTTGCTATAATACTTTGCAGCTAGATCAAAAAAATCCAGTACGTTCTTTTTCTTTTGGGCTTATCTATTTTTATTTCCATTTTGGAACCTTTATACCTTCTAATTCTTATTTAATTAATCTAATTAAGCAAACAATTGTTAATCCCAATTAACCAACACTTTAGGTAATTAGTTATGATCTAAAAGTGATGTTAGCATGTGGCCCTTTGGTTTTAGTTATGTTGACAATAGCAATAAATCATATTACAATTATAAGTAATAAATGATATCTAGCAAGACATCATGTATGCGGGACATAACACACTAATTTCACTGCCAGCGTGACTTGAATCTAGTGGATCATACACAAATAGAAAATAACAATGACTTAATTACATGGATTAGTAAGGAACATAAAAACTAGCTAATTGAATAAGTTGTTCGAGAATAAATTGGAGGCATAAGGGATACTAGTCCCCTATCATGGTTAATGGAAGCCCTAGGCCGTAATACTAGTCCCCTATCATGGTTAATGGAAGCCCTATAGCCTTACGGCCTAGGGAGGAGGGTCCAAAGTTTAGTGAAATATTAGCCTTTGTAGGCAGATATAGTTAACCCCCATTATCCTTTTTGAGTTTTGTTGTCACTTTGGTAAATCTATGGTTTTTAGAGAAATTGTTTTTTAATGGGATCAATACCTTATTCATTGGTTTCATCCTTACTAAAGCTAACACTTTATTATTAGTGGTGACATTACTCACGTGTGGATACTATCTAGGGGGATGTGGGGGAGGGGGATTATGGTCCCTTTTGGCTTTGAGGATTTCAACCTTAAAAAACTGGGTAGCTAAATTCATGATTAGATCTTGTCGTGTGTTGGATTTTAAGTCTCTAACACCAATCTGATGATGTAAGTTCATATCCTTGGCCATTTATGGAGTTATGAAGCTTTAATGGTGGATCTGAAACCCTAGCTTCATGAAATCGTCTATGGATCCAATTGAAATCGATTTATATGGAGTATTAGGCTTAGTAATGAGTTTTAAATGTGAATCCAATGGTTCTTAATCCAATTCATGTTGATTGAATCCATCTATTGAATTGAATGTGAGTTTTGGGTGTTTTAATAGAGTTATAAGATTTATATTGACAAAACACTCATGTATCGAATGAATTTAGAGATTGATTGTGTTATTAAAGTTATAATATGTTTAGGATTCTATTTCTAAATCCTTTATGCAAATCATGGGTGCAAACCCAATCTAGTGATCGTTCTCAAGTTTTTAAGCATAAAAAATGGAGTTTATGATGACGATGATGACTTTGATCCATGATTTGTTCAAGATAATTATGTTATAGGAATTATATCATGTTTAGATAGATTATTGGACCTATTATAAGTTTATAGCCATTAAAATTCAATGGAATATATGATAGAAGTGTTAGAATCAGATTAAGAAAAGTCTGAAACTGTTTATGAGTCTTTCACATTTTTTGCAGACTTAGGCATTCTACTCGACTGAGTGGAAATATAAGGTAATTCTACTTGACTGATTAAGTGTCTACAATGACTTTAGAAGCTTATTTTAGTCTGTATTAAGTTTAGGGATCATTAGGGTACTCGCAATACTTCCTTAAGTTCATATATGATAATTTAAGAGGTCTATAAGTGTCATTAAGTGTATGTATCCTAGATTTTTTTAGAACGGCATCCTAGATAGATTAATTAAAGTTAAATAAGCATGGTATTTACATAATTATATATATTTATAGGTGAACATGAACCCTTTATATATTTGAAGGAGCTTGTTGAATGTTAGCCTACACTTGGTGGTGCTCCTAGATCATTTTATTACCTTGAGGAGTTTTTTGGATGTTACTATACAATTTGATGTGAGTTATTACCAAGAACACATGTCCCTTTATATATATATATATATATATATATATATATATATATATATATATATATATATATATATATATATATATATATATATATATATACACACACACACACACACCTTATTTCCTATTGTTATATATTTTATGATGTCATGTCTTATGTGAAATACTATGTTAAAATGTGTTGCATTCACAAAATAGGTTTTACAAAGAGTTTTTGAGATCGAACAAACTACTATCTTTTGAGTTGAGATTTTGATCATAATCCTATACATCTACTTAAGCTAGGATTGAAAACGTGTGACCTGAGTACATAGGTTTTACAAAGAGTACCTGATTTTTGGACTCAAGCTTGAGATGTGAAATTAGAACTCCCAAGAGCATTACGATATGATTTTCTACCCCATGTGTGGTACATGTATTATGGTTCTCATGTTACCTAGTGAGTGGAGTATGCGAGTGTTTACTGTGCTACATAGCACTATACATAGGCTCCAAAACTATTAATTGTGAGATTTGGACTTTCATGACTTAGATGTTTGGGAAATAGAAGCATATGTATTGTATTCTTGACATTGATGATTTGGTTTAAGCCTTGATGATGTTTTAGCAATGCAAATATTTTGAAATGCTTTTGAAGACTAAAGAAAAAAAATAGAATATGTGTATTTAGTTATTAGATGTATGTAAGGATGTTTACTTTAAACTATTGTCTATTGATTATCTTATTACACCCTCATATGCCTTGACACTTTAAGCTTTTAAATATTAAGGATTTGACCATCTGCAACCTTTATTCATAAAATGTTTCTAAAAGGACTAATGTTTTCTAAAACACTTCGGAAAAAAATTTAATTTAAATCATTATTTCAAATAGCCTTATGAGGGGTGTTACAATGTTGTTATTGTTAGAACTTTGTTTCTATGAGTATTGATCATTGGAATTCGAATCAAGTATATCCGCCACAGCCTAGTTCCTTATCATGATCCCAACAATGGCAGAAGAGTCATCCATGACAACAATTCTCTAATTTTTATTAATATTGTGATATTAACTGAACTTAGTGGCGTCGACATTGCCAAGGTATGCCTTAGTCATAACTGAAAGTGGGGTTCTTATATCGACACTCGTGTGGGATGCACTACTATTGAAAATGGAATATATCAAAAGTCGTGGCTATTCTCTAAATTTCCGTTGTACATGTCTGATTCTGTAGTTATGCTGATGGTTATCGTACCGCTAGTAAGAGCCCTCTATCGTCCGCCTCTATAGGGTAATGCCTAGGTGGTTGCTTTCCGTTCATATGTTTACTTGGTTTCCAAGTAATGGCATTTTGACAAACCCCTACAAAGCCCTAAGGCACATGATTTAACTTTCAGGCCTTTGTGTTTTAAGATCGTGATTCTCTCCTAGGGTTTCTACTGATTGTTTGGGCTTAGCCTTTGGGTGAACACATCTTATGTTTTGGACTTTGTCAAAGTCGATTATTTTGGCTTAACTTTGTAGGCTTCTTCTATTATATTAGAATACTAAATTATGATTAAGTAATTATTTATTTACTTGTTTATTTATTTTATTGTGATGTAGCATTGCCAATAATGCCTGATATGATTGTGTTGTCATTTGTTAGTATTATTTATGAGTGATCCTAAATGAACCATCATCTCACTCACTTGATGGTGGACCCTCCCCCCCTAATGCATAGACACATGTCTCATCCATAAGGGTTTATTTAGCACCATTATTATTTATTTATGGCGTGACTTGTTTTCCCGATTCATTTTCTTGTAATTGTGTTGCGACTCTGCATGCTTCTTTCATTTTATTGTAATTATAGTTGGAATTAGGATCAATTTTCCTTGTTCAAAATATCACATGGAAAGAAGACAATACGGTAAAACAAAGACAAAGTTAAAGCAATGTTCAATAGGAGATTCAAGGCCCGAATGTAGATCATTAAGCAAACAAACATTCAAGTATTCAAACATATTTGTATAGTTTTATAATTGTGATATCCAATTTCTAGCCAATACACTTAAAAAAGCTTGACCCTACTCATTATTGTTTCTATAATAAAGGGTATCATTTATGCAAAGACAACTATGTTTTTATCGATGGTCCACATTATTTTATCCCAGAGGCATCATGTAACATGTAAATCATGTACACAGTCGGCACCTAGATGACAAAAGTTTAAGGCCACTGGAAACTGTTTCCCGTTACATATCGTCTTGGAAAAATAATAAATAATATATATTGTCAAGGCAACTGTTTCCCGTTACATATCGTCTTGGAAAAACTTGACACTACATGAAAACCTTTCTGGAAGTCGTCAATGCATAATTATACTAAAGTTCTAACATCAAAAATTTAATCTCTATATCCTATAGCTGATAAGGGTGATAAAACGATCGTGTTCATCATTTAAATTCTAAATAATATTAATACCTCGCTAAATCTTTCATCCCTCAATTTTAGATTCAGGCGAACCGTTACCTGACTTCTTCAAACTAACCAATATACCATCAATCAAATTCTCCTTCTCGCCCCTCGGTTTATCCGTCACAAACGAGTACTGTTTCACCGGTTTTTCCTTGGGTTCAAACTTAACCCGTGTCCGGTCACTCCCGTCACCCTCACCTACCAAACAAGCCGCCTTCTTTTCATTATTCGAATTATCTAAATTCAAATTATCCTCTTTGTTACTATACCATGAATCAAGTATCTGCAATAACGAGCTGCTATCTTCTTCCTTTTTACCCTTCTGACAACTCTCTTCTTCTGAATCCGACATTTCGTTATCTGACACGGTTTCAAAATCATGATCTTTCTTGGAACTTGAAATCGGTCCGAGTTCTTCCCATTTGGTGTCATTTTCTTTATCGTCCACTGATTTACGGTTTTCTGAACGGAAATTATCCCTGGATGGAAGAATATAACTCGATTCCACTTTTACCCCTGGCATTATTTGAAGAAGAGTTGATAGTTTCTGGTAACCGAGCTGTTCAACTTCCAAAAAGTACCCGTATCTTTCAAAAAACAGTTTTTTAAAGCTGCTGATTTTGAATCCGTTAGGGTGTTCTTTAACGACCTCGTTCACAAGCTTTTGACAGTGACTTAGTATCTGACTTCGCGTTTTTGGTGAGACTCTTTTCTTGATTTGACGTTCTTGCCCTTGTGAATTGCCAGACTCTGTGGATTCTTTTGAATTGAAAGGTTTGGTGGGAGAGGTGGTTTTTGAAGGTGTCACGAGTTTGAATGGGAAATATTGGGAAGGGGTTTCCACTACCCATTTTTTCTCGGAAATCAGCAAGTCAACAAGGTGTAAAACGTCTTTTTCGCTAAGAGATTGGAGTTTAGAAGGTCCGAATTGTTGTAACTTTTCTCCCATCTCGTGCCTAATTGAAAACAAAAAGTCCACGAAATAATTCAATTAATTATAACTACGGAGAACTAACTATAATTATGTAAATAACTCAAAATAAGATAAGTATGCACCTGGTCTTGGACTGCAAAATTAAGGCTGAACTTTTGGAGGTTTCTAAAAAGGTCAACATGTCATTCCAAAAAGATTCTGTAAAGATTTCCTGCATCTCTTTATCACTTTTACCGGATTCTTCTGCTACCAGATTATCAGAGTTGTTATCACTTTTCCAAAATTTACACCATCTCACAAACTGATTAAACATGCCATGAGGCTTACTCAATTTATCATCATTTTCTGCATCTTGAATCACTTCATTAGTTGATAAAGATTGGGAAGATTGATCTTTTGCATCAGGATTTACTGTTTCAGTGCTATTTTGGGAAGTAGAACACTCATTAACACTATGACTTATCTTATCTTGATAACCATCATTACCCCTAAACCATTTCCTCCAAATAGACTTCAAAACTCCCACTTCAGGTGTATGGCTCTTCATCTTTACAGGATACAGCTGACCAAGGCTCACTTCACTTTCTTTTGACTTTTCAATAACAGGAGACTGTTCTTTAGCTTGCTGGATTTCGTCCTTCTTTTCTGCAAGTGGTAGTGAGTCTGTAGAAGGCTTTGGTACAGATGTGTATTGAACACCATCTTCCTTAAAAGGAACTGGAACCGAGTCTTTTTCAGTCATACTAGGACCAGTAGCTGTATTGTTAGTAGAAACAGATGTTTCACGGCTTTTTGGGCTAATTCCATGTATGATATATTGACCATCTTTTTCAAATTGAAGTCTTAACAATTGTGGCATGGCCATGAGAAAACGGGAGAACTTCTTATGACCATACAAATCCTTCTCAATAGTAACATTACTCCTCCCTAATTCAGATCGAAGTTCTGTAATTGAAAGCCCTTTAGGATATGAATTCATTATACTACGAATCACATTCAGAACTGCCTTAGGAACTGGACGAGGTTTAGGTTCTGAATTTGTATCAGAACTCTCCTCTGATTGCACAGATGAAGTTTGGTTAGGAACATGGTTACAAACTGCAAAAGGGTCCTCAAGAGGGACTCTATAATGGCCATACCAGGAAGCATAAGGGCCATCTGGAGGTTGATTGAAATGCTTTCCACTTAGATTTTCTCCTTTGACCATTGCCGGCCATTGCCACATGATACTTGCAGCACTACAGAGAACTGCAGGAGCGTTATCTGTACTAGCAAGCAATATGTTATAGTTGTTCATTCTTAAGCGGTGTAAGATGTTAGCAAAGTCCCTGTCCCCAGATATTAGAAAAAGATGTGCAGGTGGTGGATTTTGAGAAACCCAATACATGAGGTCCACTAGAAGAGACCTATCAGCACTGTTCTTTCCCCCTGTACGAAACAAAAGAATAGATAGTTACACATTGTATGGATCTAGTCTAAAATTGTTTGTTCTGATGGAACAAAACCAGCAAATTGCACCTTGATTGATCTATCTTAGAGAAAAATTTACAAGGAAGATCGTTCGTTCGTTATTAAAATCACATTTATCTACAAATCTCGGTAATTTGCAATTCGAGAGTTAACAAAAAGAAAAAAACAAGAACAGCATCTAACCACGAGGAATGTGAGTGAGGTTGATCCCTGTGGAAGAGAGCGCCTCCTGGTTAGACCGAGATAACTGAAGAACGTCACCGAACGCCGTAATTTGAATTGGTCCTTTAATACCAACTGATCTGACAGCAGCAGTTATGCATTGAGTAACTTTGTAGACATTAACGTTACAGGGTACAGAGCAGTTCTCGAAGTCCCACCACACGGAAACCCTGACGTTTCTAACATCCTCAGAGTTGCGCCTTGAAGATGAATGATAGGAAGAGGAGGCTGAGGAGTCCGGCGATGAGGTTGAGAAATGGGAGATTCCGACGAGTTTCTCAGCTTCATAATTGAGGAACGCTAGAGGTGCTGTACGAGTGAAGAGATGGCGTGAAGAGGAGCAGAGAAAGATGGTGATGGAAGAGAAAGGTTTCATGGTGGAGGCGGTTTTTGCGTGTCACCGTATGTGTTCAACCATCCCCCTCCGTCGAATGGAAGCTCGGTGAACATTTACAAAAACCTTTGATACAGCTTAAAACCCTACACCACATGCACATCACGTGCCGTTATAAATTAGCCCTACCATATTCATATTCATACATCTCGATGTTATTTACTGAATTTCATACACGTTTTTATAAACTTTAAAAATTACTTGTATATCATTACAAAATTTAAAATTATGTATATATCCATCTAAAACAATGAAATATATATATATATATATATATATATATATATATATATATCTATATTATAAAAAGTATTGCCTCAAGGTACAAGTGTAAAGCATTCAACACAAAAGTTACAACACCTCTTATGCACAAAATCGATGGCGGTTTCTTCCTGTAACTTCCAACTATCTCCACATCTCTCAACCTCCCCTGTTAGTTGTTGACTGAATCAAAGTGGAACTGTAAAAAAACTCCCCACCTCCCACCTCTTCTCCCACTCCATCTTCAACCTCCCATCTTCTCTCAACTCCCCCTTTTTATCGGATGTCTGCCTATATAAACGCTGCAGTCGCTATTGTTGCTTTGCTTTCTAAGTCACGAACACCAGTTCTGCGTCTGATAACATTTTCATGTATACGATTCTAAGTTCGATTTTCAGTTCTTTTTAATTCTATACATCTTCATCTGATTCTAAATCACGTTTCTCTACATCGCTTTTGGTTACTGATTTCTAAATTTAGAGGCTGGATGTGATTTCCAAAGCAGAACCCTAAAGGAAACGTGGGTTAGATACCGAGTTACAAGTAAACGTTCAATATCCCTAAACCACACCATCCTCTCTCTACTGATTTTTCTTGGTTTTTGTCATGCTAAATAGTTTCGTTCTCTAATTTCAACACTAAAATTACAGTTCTGGTCACTGAGTTTATCGAGATATTGAGGGACACTCATATGAGAAACCTAGATGTGATAATGAGAATATCGCAAGGTAACAACTATGTAATTCTTCAATATTAGATTTGTTGATATGATTTCAGTTAGAAGCGGTTACAGTGACGGGTGACCTTCTTTCATGGTGGAAGAAAAGAAACACCAGGGGAAAAGAGAGGGTCTGGCTGGGCATGTGATTTGGGGGCCAGGTATGTACAAGTTTTTATAATTTTTTTATATAAAAATAGTCAAAAAATATGACAAACGGATGGTCTGTATGGTCTGATATCTACTCAGACATTCACTCTTGGTGAGCTTGCAGTTGTGGGAAATATTTCCAGACCTGCTTACTTTTTAAGGTAAGATGACTTTAGAGAACAAAGCCAATACGAAGAATGTAATGCTATGGAAGAGGTAAAGGTAGAAGGGAATAGAAATGTGAATCAAATTTTGAAGCAAACATTTACACCAAACTCCCCATCATCACATCACCGTACATCCCTAGATCTAAAACTGCAATCGACACAACCTCCTTCAGGTAAGGTAAAATTTTCTGGTTAAAAGCTTGTGTTGTTTTGTAACTTTATTTCCTACTTTTAAATACTAGAAAATAATATTTTATGTTCTATTTTGATGTTTATAATCTTCGGCTATGAGGACGATGCTTGATGTTCATGTAAAATATACCCTGTCCTTGCTGTTGTCTGCTTAAATTTATATCGGTTATATTGAGATCTAATTTTGGTTCTGTTGTTAGAAAGCTTTTTGTTTGATATATATGATATATTATTTTATTGATTTCATGAACTTTTCTTGATTTTCTATACATTAGGAGTTTCTTTTGAAATTGGTGTGCATGGAACTCTTCTGACACAAGAGAAATTGTACTCAGGGTCCTCTGGTCAGTCACCATGAAAGTTGAGAAGAAATCAAGAAATAATGTAGCCTGTGAATGCGATTGTGGCGGAGGTGGATGCGATTGTGGCGGTGCTTGCTATGGATGAGCCCTAATCTCACCTTCGTGACCATCGTTTGCACCCATCAAAAATCGAAAACGTTCTCAAAAGTCCTTTCTAACCCACCGCCTCTCCTCACCATCGACATCTCCATAATCTTCTTCTGGTAGATTCATATTGATACTAATTTTCACTCACTCACTAGAGAATTCATCTTTATGGTTTACAGGTTATAAATGGTGCCTCAAATGGCAAGAAATCGTCGTTTATTTTCTTGCTACAACATCGTTTATCATATGGTGGGTAATGTGCTTTTCCTTTCTTTGTACTCTCTTTAGCTTCTCCGGTGAACATCTGCTAGAAACTCTAACGAACATGTGAAGCAGAGATGATTGTGCGCACCACCTCGGACAAATTCCTGGTCCCCAAACTACCTATTTGGTCTATTTTCTTTAGAAAGTAAGTCTCCTACGCTATAAACATTTGTCGATTCCCGGTGCTTCCATCTTAACAGGTTTGAAAGTCTTGAAGATGTGAAGTCGAGAAGGTTTGTGTTCTCCATCTTTGGTTTTGGATTTCTCCGTTTGCAACCTTATTTTTTTCTCTCCTTACTAAGATTTTCTCTATCTTACACCATCAGCCCCCACCATCATATGTCGCTCTCTGGTATATCTCATAGGCATCTTTTAGGGTTTGATGTTGACAGATGCAACAAAGGATGACCGCCATGAACTTAAATTGTGGATGTTTGATTTCCCCCTCTACTTTCTTTTTTACATTCAACCCAACCACCATGAAGCTAACCTATTGTATGGATTGCAGGTGTAATCTTTTAACTGGGTTTTCTGGCCTCCAAAGCTTTGTTATTGAGGAGACGTAAGTGGAAGGGATTCAGGGAAAAGATGTAAGTGGCTTCCAAAATTTTGGATTAGTTTAATACTGGAATATCATAGTCATTTAACATTTGTCTGGTTGGAAGCTATGTTTGCTGAACCTGGTCACTTCAAGAATAACTTTAATGGTGGATTAAATCGATACATGAATAAGTTTGACCCTGAAAGTCAATGTTATTTGACGGACTCATCACTTGCACGTCGGAAGCTATGTTTACCCATCTTGGTCACTTCTCTTGTGGCGCAATTTAGGTATATTTGGTCTGCACTTGAATTAACTTGTATCTATATCATCATTTTAAAATTTATTGGTATATTTTATTTTTTCCATTTTGACCTTGTAGATCGCTTTCACATTTCTGTTTATACCCGGCACTCATACTTGTGTATATGGGCTACAAAAATTGACTAAAACAAAACACTTGCCATTTTGGACAATATATTATCATTTTGTGTGGCAGTTATCTTATATTTGGAAAAATTTCCTTATCACTTTTAAATTTCAGTCATATTTGCATTCATTAAATACGTGTACATGTTGATATATGGTCAACCAGTCAAGGAGTATCATGACTTTACTTTGAGGCACGTGCTTCTTAGATAGGTAAATGTTTTTGCTTATATTTCTCTTTAAACTTCAGTTGAAATGAGAAGTAAATTATTCTTTTAACATGTGTATAATGTGTACAAGATTTTCTTAGTATGGAATTAACATCATGCTGGATTGGGATCTTACCAGCTTAGGAAGCTTGGCCAAAAGTTAGCATCAAGCTAATTGGTAAGCGCTTGAAGCAGAAAATGGTTCCCGAAAAGATCGTTCATCACATCGTTCAGGAGCTTCTAGGACTAGATGATAGAAAATGTCTGGATGAGGAAAACAGAGAGGCGATATGCCAGTTCTTCAACACCTTAAAACAGCAAGACAAGAGCTCAAAGGTCTTTATGATGTAGTTGTCAGAATGGAACTTATCAAAACATTCCCTGATTTATCCAACACGTGTTTTTTTTAATAGCTCCCACGTGCTTTATTTTTTTTTTATCTTTTATGTTTATATTTGTGTTTATCCTTTGTAGTTTTTGAATGCAGGTAAGATAAATGCCGTAAAGTTTGGTGCTAGCTGATGCATTAGACAGCAGGTCAAAAGTTACCCAACAATCCAAGTATGAACAGGTACTAAGGCTTAAGAGGCCACCTGAACATTTTCTGGGAATCTATGCTGGGTTTTTTCTGCTTTATGTCTTTTGTCTTTATGCCTTTGATTCTAGAGGGAAGCTGCTAATTTTGACAGGGTTCATGGTTATCTAGAATGAGCCCATGAGTGAAAGGCGAGTTACAGCTTGACCTCCAACACCTACAACAACTAGAAATTGATGTATAAGTTTTAGGTCATGCTTTTATGATGTTTCCATTGCTGCTACTTTTATGATACTTCCATTGCTAATATTATTGATAAAATTATGTATATGCGATACTTAATCTTGGGCTTGGTTACGAAGCTGTGTAAATAAAATAAAAAACATGATCAATTAGCAAAACTAGAAGCATGGTGAAAAATGAGAAATTTGAAATTGACGTTTGAAAACACTATAAAAAAATATGGGGAACAATGATAAATAATGCCAACTTACTCATTTAAAATCAAATAAATAACAATAACTAATGCCAATTGAGAAATAAAGTCGCTAAATATTTGGGACGATAACCATTATGAGTTGACTGATTTTTATTTAATCATTTCTTGGCAACAAAAAATAAATATGGTAGTTTTTACTTTCAAATAAACAACTTAGTATTCGGTAATTAAGGATAATTAACAAAAGTTAAAAGAAAAAGCAATTGCCATGTATAAATATCACTTATTAATTGAAAATATCCATTTCTATAAGTTATCCTATATAGCTATATCTAAAATCAACATTTTCTTATGGTTATCAATTGTTTTTTTTTTGTTTATTAACTTTAGTACAGATTATTTAACTTATCTATTGTTTATTACTGCATGTTACCTGGTTATGAATTGTTTCTTTTTTGTTTATTAACTTTAGTACAGATTATTTACTTATCTATTGTTTATTACTGCATCTTACTTCATTTCTCGATTATATCATCCTACTTTAAAGTCTATATTCTTTGAATTCCCATATAATGGAACTAACAAATGGTATATTTTTCTTTTTGTTGTCCTTCAGTGAATCGGTTGGGTATTGTAGCAGAACTCAAGGGGCATAAGATACATATTAGCTCACGTACGCTCAGATTAAGAAGATAAAACCATGTAAATTTTATGTTAGTTTGTGTGAAAAACGTTTAAAATCAAAAAAATATGATGCTATCACAATGTGCTTCATTTACAAACCTTTTGGCTTAAATCGGTTCAATTACAAAGATAAAACTATGATGGTACAACCTTTAAAATGACATAAGCATGATGCTAATTTTGCACAAACTAACTTTTGCGTTTTAAGTGTTTACGGCAACCAACTTTTGCATTTTATAGTTTTTTAGCAACTAACTTTTGACCACTTGGTATTTGCAAAATTGCCTAATTTCCAGCATAATTGCAAGTGACCACTTGGTATTTGCAAAATTACCTAATTTCCAGCATAATTGCAAAGCTTGAAATAACTTGGGTTTTACAAGATACCTCATTTGCAGCAAAATTCCGTTACTCGAAACAACCAAACTTTAAAACTCACTTTTTTACCAACCAACTTTGAAAGGAGGCAACTTTATAGCAACGTACTTTAGCACAATTATGTTTTTTAGCAACCGACTTTGACATTTATTTTTGAGGCCTGTTGTAACAGTAACACAAGGGTCAAATAGTAATTAGCCATCATCAGAAGACACTTGCCCAAGAAAATTAATATTTGGTCCTTGAGTTTACGTTTTTTGCAATTTTTGTCAAAATTTCTATTATTTAACTTGAACCAATGACTAATACCAATAGACACAAACACATTATGTAATATAAGCAATGTACTTTCATTATTTTGTTATTATGTGTTTTATCAATTTACTTACTACAACCGATTTAACCAATCTACTTTGAATTTATTTGACAGTTTTGGTCCTATTCACTGAAACCGGGTTTATGAGATTCTATTTCATAAACACACACTTAAAACCACGGACAAACACTGAAACACAGACTCATAAATACTATAATATCTTTTAATGTTGCGTTTGTATTAAACATGAGTCTTTTTATAAACTTTTAGTTCAAACGGTAAAATTGTCATTTTTTTAAAATGGTCACTTTTAGTTCGAACCAGAAAGGGACCAACAAATCAAAACTTCACTTTTTTTTTTTTGATCAGAATGTTTGGAAGCACTAGAGAATCCATACCACATGGATATCAAAATTTAAAAGACACACACAAAAACAAGTCATTGGTTGTAGTTTGTCTAATGGTGGTTACCATTTCACATGGATATCATTTTCGTATGATTAAACTCATGGACCAAAAATAGAAAAAAAGTTAAAGGTCATTCTTATTTGGCAGATTTGGTCCATAATAATGAAGTACAAACCTATTTAACTGTTTTAAGTATGTGTGTGTATTGCTATGTGATCGAACCAGAAATGGACCAAAAAAATTTTCTTTATTTTTTTTTTTGGAATTTTGTTCATACTTAATATTATATATTGTTTTAGAATATAAGGGGGTGATCTATATAAGAATATCTTTTACTTTCATTTAAGGACCAAAATTGCAAAAGTAAAACATATATTTATTTATCAATATTATTTTGCAATTTTGGTGTCTGACTTCAATATAACGTTTAATATAGTGTGTACATTCTGTAAACATGATTATACTTATAAGAATATATTTTTACTTTTAACCGTACAATTAGAAAATGGAAGGACGGATGGATCAGAACATGATGATTGAGATACTTTCACGAAGTTCGTTAAAGACTAATGGTACGCTACGATGTACGAACAAAGAAATTCAGCATTTGACATATCAACGAAATGTAGTGGATGTCTTTAGGCAACGGAACGCTATTGTCTCAGGCTTTATTGTGCGATATATGAAACCTTTTCTTTCTCTAAAACGTTGTTTGTCCTGTCAACTTTTTTGATGTACGTTGATCTCAATGACTTTTTACCTGATCCGTGTAGAATTGTTGCCTCTTCGGAACAGGGAATCATTGTGACCGAATCTGGCCATCCAACAGATAACGACTTAGCTGTATTCCATGTGTGTAAACCAACAACCAAGCAGTTTCAAGTACTTCCCAACCCCGAATCTAAATATTATACGTTTAAGGCTGCCATTGTGATCATTGGTGTCAAACCGTTGCATTATAAGATCTTCCGGTTGTCATTCTCTCCGACATGGTTAGTGACTATATTTGAGACGTATAAAGAAGTCCTATATGATGAATAAGGTACAATCGAAATCTTAATAATTTACAAGTATTAGCATATGTATTTAATATAATGAATTAATGGATAAAAGGAAACAAGGCCTATATGTATTTTTCAAGTTCAAAATTAGCTAAAAGTATGCAAATCGTAATAAGGCTCATAAATTTATCTTCAAAAATGATGGTTTTTGTTTTTTTATTAATATCATATTCTATGGATTTGACTGTTTGACTATCTTTTGGCAGGTGAAGACTGTTTTTATAGATGGCCTGCCAGCTTCACAAGTTGTGCTTTTTTAATTGAGTTTGTGTGTGCTTTTGTTCAATTTGCAGGTGAATTATAACAAGTCTAGGTTAAAAGTTTGTGTAATTTTGTTCAATTTGCTGGTTAATTTTCTCATATTGGCTTTAGTTTAACTATGGTCACATGTGCTTTTTTAACTAAACAATAAAGAGTAACTAAAATTACCAGTTTGAGTGTTGTCAATATTGGCTTTAGCTTACCATGCTCGTATCTAATAGGATTGGATTTTTGCTGGATATACAACAACCAAGAAATGCTTATGCTCATGTGATAGTCAAACAGCTACAGGTAATCAACTAAAATATCCACATCTAACAATTTGAAGTAGTAAAATGGATAAGAGTAGTTTTAATTTTGGTTTATTTTTTTATCGAACTCTAATGTATTTGTTTCATCTAAATATTCCATGCTTGATGATTCTTATACACAATTTAATACTGATTTGTTGCTTTTTTGTTTTAAAGGTTTGGTGCCGAAGAGATATTATATCAGATTTTAGGTCTGATGCTAACAAGGTAAACGGGGATTTTGCATTTACCTTAGACAATTTACTGCTTTAACTGTGTAGTTTAGTGCTTCTTTTGTGATTTACAGGATGTATGTATTTTGCAGTTATATGTCTTTTGATGTAATATATGTAGCCTAGAATCAGGTAAAGCTTTTTGATTTCTTACAAAGTTCTACATACATTGACAATGGTTTGCATCACCAACATTTGCTTGACAAGTTAGCACAATTTTTGTCTGCTGATGGATTATTTTCGATGTGATCAACTGTTTTTCTCTCAAAGTTCATTATTTTAATACTTATTTGTGGATCACTTAGTTTCATTGGTGAAAAAGGACACCTTTGTGGTTTTATCGATCTGGTTGGATAACTTGGACTTTAATTTTTCGAGATGGCCACTCTTAAGACAACTTTTTAAAACTTATAAGTTTATAATTTCAAATTGGTAATTAATGATTGTGGAAAAATATATTATTATGGTGGTGGTAGTTTTCACATAACTTATTTACGTAAATTGTGTGGTGGCAATCCCTACAAATATAGAAAAGAAATTGCATTATGTAAACCGAGTTGATTACATTGTGGTGTGTGACTTTGTGGTCTCAATTGTTTACATTTTTTGTTTTTCTTAAAAGTCTATGAATGTTAATTACCATAACAAAGAAACTGAAAATATTCAAAAACCAAAAAGAATAAATGATAATAATAATAATAATAATAATAATAATAATAATAATAATAATAATAATAATAGTGAAATTGAAAAGTCGATACATTTGTCGTTTTTTGGTGTCAATATATTTTCGACACTTAATTTTTTTAGACCTTTCGTCATCGCCACGGTTAAGTTTACAAATTCCTTTATTAAAAACAATGTTTTTATATCATCACTGTTATTCTATTTTATTTTATGTTTTGTTTGATTTTGTATTTAGATTTTTTTGTTGTATTCAAGCAGTCTATTGTTTCTTTCCAGATACCGGTGTTTCACAGAGATTATTTTCCTTGCAGCAATCTTCTAGCAGTAAATGTTTTACCAAGACATGAACATAAAAGTACAGGCAGCATTCTAGATTAATTAGTTTAACTGATGTTTCATAAGATGTGAGTATCTGACATATGTGTTTTTTAAATTAAATTATGAGAATTTGGTAGAATAATAAAGTTACCATCGATCTTGACCACGAGTTGACCAAAGAAACTCCCTTCACTGTTTTCAGTTTTTCTCATTACCCAAATGTCATTTCTTTCTAAAAAGGGTTAATTGTAAGAATCTGTTATCATTGACGTTTTTTTGTAACAATAATACATGAAAATGTTCCTTTCTTTAATAGAATTTCATCCATTTTATTCTTAATTTAATTGCTTTTATTTTTTTTGGAAAAGGCTTGGGTTTCGAGCTTTGTGACGGGTTTTCAACCGTCCCTCATTGTTTGACACTGCAAAGACTCGAAGTCCCCACCTCACCAGGAAAATCCCCACAAGAGCTTAGACCCAGAATCAAACCCGGGACCTGCCCCACATGGGTATATAACCCCATGTCTCTTCCCAGCGAGGCTGGGAGTCATTGGCATCTAATTGGTTATAATAGTCAGGAAAAAAGACCCTTCTTCCCAACATATAAATCAAGCAAAAGAAGAATCATTTATGGTTCAATCAGAATGATGGGACCTTCCATATCATCCAGCTCAAAAGTCGGATCTATTAAGCCATTAGCAGCCTCCTCATCAGAAATATTTGACGATACATTACCTTCCAAATGTATTTGTTAAATTATTCAAAATAACATTGATTTCAATGAAAATAAAATGTCTAACTAGATTGTTCTTAAACACTTCAGATGTTCTTGTTTATGGAAAAAAGCTGATGTTGTATGTTTTGACGTGGATAGCACTGTGTGTCTGGATGAAGGCATTGGTGAACTTGCTGAGTTTTTTGGAGCTGGGAAAGCTGTTGCTGAATAGTCTACTAGGTTAAAATTGTCTTTTGTACTTAATCAAAAGTTTTTTTTTTCTTTTTACGATTTATTTTTATAGTTATATCAATTTGTTCGTGTGCTTATAGAGCCATGGGTGGTTTAGTGCCTTTTGAAGAAGCCTTAGCTGCCTGTCACTATTCAAACCTTCATTATCAACAATTCAATATTTTCTTGAAAAGAGCCCCCAAAGTATGATGCCCTAAAACCCTAAAACCTAAGTTGTAATAAAGAGGTATGTTAACTTTTTTTTTTTTGCTTTTGATTTGGTAGACTTACACCTGACATAATGGATTTGGTCCAAAAGCTCAAGGGAATTGGTAAAATTGTATACTTGATCTCTGGTGGCTTTTGTCAACTGATAAATGTAAGCAATCTGTTAATAAAAATAACTATTTTGAATGATATATTTTTGTTTTTTATGGGTAAATTGAAGGGAATAGCAACGTACTTTACTATTTACCAATATGGGCAGTGCAATTCATTTTTTACCATAATAACATTGTACTTGCATGTCTTTACCCTTAATAGCAACATACTTACATTTGTTTTATAGATAATAACAACATGTAATTTCGCAATAGCAACATGCTTGAAATTTCAGGTTTATGCTACAGTGAATGGATGGTGGCTGGGTTTTGGATCCTAATATGACATGTGAGGTGGGTTCCCGTTATGATGTTTCTTAAACTACAGCACACATAGGAACATTTAACACGCATCTCTTTATTTCTGTTAGACAAAATTGCCCCTGCCAAATATTATCTAATACGCGTTGTTGTTATCTGTTTCTTCTTCTTCATTGGTTACGACTCCCCGATTCTAAGAAGGTAGACTCTGGTTTATCTATTGTTCCCCGTCTTTCATTTTTCTATTTTCTTATGTTTTTGGTTTTTCTGCTAATTTGCGTTTTCCTCTGAAATTGTAGTCTGCGACTTAGCTTAATTCACAGGCAGCCGAGGTTTTTCAATTTGCGGATTAATTGCATTTACTATTGAATTTGATTTTGGGGGTGTTTATTTTGATGTTTTAAAACTCAATATCATATATATCAGCACCGTGAAACATTTAATTTATAGAATCTTAGTTTATAGATATCTAGACCTCAATTTCTTGGATAATTAGACCCAATAATTTTTATCCCAATTGTTGTTGTATGGTGTACCTCACTCTCAAACGTGTTTTCTAATTTTTGTACTTTTTATATTTAACACAAAATAGCAACACAAATTTTTTTCAAATGCAAAACAAGAAGCATGCATATTTATTTCCAATACAAAATTCTCTTGTGATAATAGACAAGTACCCTGAAAAATATTGTACAATGTATATTTAACATAAAATAGCAATGTACATTTGTTTTTCAAACGCATAACAAGAAATATGCATATTTTTGTCTAAATCAAAATAACACCCCTCTCCAAAATCCTAATCATTGAAACATAACTATTTGTCGTAAGAAAACTATTCACTGCCCCTGTTGGAAGATGCATTTTACTATAAAACTTGATATCACGATGCATTTGGCTATTTTTGACCATAATTACTTCAATAATCCATTAGCAAAACCAAACCATTCAATGCATATCAAAAGACGTTTGATGAAAGGAAAATAATCGTCATCCAAAAACTATTCAGGTAAATGAAATTAATCGCCGTCCGCTGCATAGCGTGTGTACACACCAACTTCTTTTTCAATTTAAAATGACCAAATAAAACAGTTAACCGCCTACCCATTACTAACCTAACCAACCTCGACACTCCCCCTCCCCCCCCCCCCCCCCCCCCCACCGCCGCCGCATCGCGCGGGACGCCTGCTAGTATATATATATATATATATATATATATATATATATATATATATATATATATATATATATATATATATATATCCAAAATTTTATTTTAATTAAGATTAATATAATTTAATATTAAAAAACTGATTTAAAATAGAAAAAGCACATTAATTTACTTAAATATCCTTCCCAAATTTAATATTAGAGATAAACAAATTTTCTGGTACATCGTCTTCTAATATTTGATGTTTTCGTCGAGATTGTTAGTGATTAGCTATAGTGATAACCTAACAAATAAAAACATAATATCTTTTTTTAAGATAAGGGATAATGCTGTAGAAATTGAACTACCAAGCCGTAGTGAGGTAATATTAACGAGGCGGGAATCAATAATCTTGCATGTAAAGGACAAGTTTTAATTTGTTTTTTAATGTTGAGAGAGAAACACACAGGTCCGAGTTGCTGAGGAAAGGCAAAAAGAAAAGACAACTTTTGAATTCTTTTTGGTTATCATAAGGCTATTTATATTTATATTTATACATAATATTAATTCCCGTATTTTTTGGTGATTTGTGTATTTTTTTTGTGTCACGCGGTTGATCCAATTTGGATCCGTTTATTTTCACCCATCTGTCCGGATCCTATTATTCTTCTCCCAAATCCCACGTATCACTTTTCTTTGGACGTGTTTGTATCAACTGCAATCCGCTACCACCGCTTCCTCCTCGTGCCGCCTTCAACCACAGACGATGAACTACAGTCCGCCATCTTCACCATTATCGATCGCGCAGGTATGTCGACACCCCCGCTCCACCGCTCCACTTCTCGGATTATCCGCCGGTCCGCCGAGTGTTCAGGAATCAAAAAGCATGATTAAAGGTAACCTAATTTCTGAACTTACTTATGTTCATTCGTAGTCGAAGAAGGGGCAAATCTGAAGAAAACGCCTCCGGTCCGATTGGTACAATACGCTTGCCGATCTGTACCAAAGGAAGCTATGCCACGAACTCACTCTCAGGCTTGAACAATTTGTTGCACTCGCTGTTTTTCAGGTCTGTCTCTTTATATTCGTTCTCTGTAATTTCGATACTTTGATGTACCTAGATGAAAGACCATTAACTCCCTCTTATATTCTTATTCAGGTCGTATATGAAAAAGAAGTATGCTTCTGAAGTTTGGTTTCAAGAGAAATTCTCATCTCAGTAAAAGATGCACTCAAGCTATCTATGACATGTACATCCCCTTGAAAAATTATTGGTAATTTGAGTTTTGACTACTTACCACATTGACTTCTACCCTATTTGGCACTGGGAAAAAAGTCAAAAAAATTCCATTTTTTTTCTTTTTTAGGTCAAATCTAAGACTTTACACATTCAATTTACATGTGGATTTTGTTATAGATAAAACAACAATAGAAAAGATAACCTCCATTAAATTATTTTGGAGATGATATTTTAGTAAAGCTTATTCAATTCAATTATTGCAGGGTGTTAAATCCAATATTAGTGATTTTCGTATTCGTTTGACATTCGAGCATGTTGATGCTACATCTGCCGAAAACAAGACAGGGAAAACCCTAGACAACAAGAGAATAAAATCAGGCATGTATTGTTTACTTATTCTTCTTTGTCTAAATTTTTTAAAAAAGTCTATATTTTCATGTATTTGAATCTATATAATATGTATAAGCAAATTACTAACTCACAAATAACTGTGTTATTCAATTTAAATTGTAATTTGCTATCTGAAAAACTGATTTTGGATTTATGCTAACAAGATCAATTTCAGATGAAAGTAATGGACTTGTTAAATGTACGAATGGGACAATGCAAAGTGGTAATGTATCTGACATTAATTCCCCATTGAGAAAGGTAAATCTAATGTCTAATGAACATTAGTTTGAGATTATTTGTGGTGGTTGAAATCCGTTAGTTTTATTTTATACTTGTGTGTTTGACTTTGACTGCTATTCTAATTTTATTCTCTTTTCTCTTAGGTTGGTCAACCTTGTCACATGACATTGGTTTGTTCTAGGGCGCCTATTTTTATTGGTGGTCGATATTTGAAGGTATTTTAACTTAACCTTTGAGTTTTTTTGACTAAAAAGTCAATTAATAAAGTAAAGAAATGCCTTCAATTTACACCAAGTGTTAGATTACCTAATGCTATTATTGGTAAAGGATTCTAAATACGTTGCTATTATTCGTAAAGCAATGTGGAAAAGAATTCCAAAGAATTGCAAGTACATCGCTATTTATGTAAATTGAAGACCACATTTTATAAGTTTCTCATTACATGTTGCTGTTATCAGTAAAGAATACAAATAGGTATGTTGCTATTATGAGTAAAGAAATGTAAGTACGTTGCTATTAGTAAAAAGTTAATTATGATGCTATTATGGTAATGAGAGTAAAGTTGTTTTCAAGCATATTAGTGAATATAATGTTGTTAATTGACTTAATTTAATAATATTATTATTACTAACAAGTCCGCTCCTTTTATAATTATTTCTGACGAAATGTGAGTCAAACCCGTTGGATAATTGACGATGAAAGGAAGGGAGAGGCATCTGTTGAGGTACTACCTTAATTTTATTTAGCAAAAAAAAAAAAGTCGATTTTTAGTTTTTTTTTATTTTAAATTGTGAAAAAATCGACTGGTTTTTTAGGAACTTATTGGTGGCAACATTCTTCCAATGTGTAACGGTGATGGCTACAAATTTCATGCTGCTGGGAGAGAGGATATAGATGTATAAAAAGCTTTAAATCTTGTAAATTAAAAAGATTTTTTGTCTAATAAATGCTGCTAAAATGATGAAAGTTTTACTTTTTAGGTGAGGATGTTGGGTTCAGGGATGCCATATTTGGTTGAGATACAAAATTCTCGTAATGTCCCTTATGAAGTATCCATCAAGGAAATGGAAAACAAGATAAATAGTCTTGAAAGCAACCTGGTGAGTTTAAATTTAATGAACTCAAATTGGTTGCGTTTGTTACACGTCATGTGATTCGACTGGACAAGCTTTTTATGGCTATTCTTAATGATGACGAGGAGGGCATTTATGTCTTTTTCCCAAACGAGATCAAGAGCTCTCTCTGTCTTGCAGGCAGTGACGGTGCGCGAGAAGACGATGAAGATGATGTGGAGGTTGGGTTTTTGAAGTGGATGGGTGTTCACTGTTTGTTCTATAATGAGATGGTGGTTGTAACTGGGGCGGACCCAGGGGTGCCCCCGTGTGCACGTGCCCCCCCTGAAATTTGACTCCGTAGTGTAAAAAAAAAATTTATATAGGTGCCCCTCCTGAAAAAAAATTTATATATAGGTGCCCCCCGTGTCCATTTTTTCTGGGTCCGCCACTAACCCGTAGGTAGTGGTGATTTTGAGATGGTGGGTCTTCACTATTTGCAACGGATGGTAATGAGTGAGGGTGATGCTATTTATTTTCACAGGGCATTTATGCCATTTTTATTTTAAAATGACATTTATTTTCACAGGGCATTTAAGCAACAAAAACCGGATTTCAAAAATTATAAGCTAAACTGCAAAACAAAGAAGCCGAAGATTAAGCCGATGCATCGATTTGGAGATCGACACAACGAGGTATGATTGAAGTTTCTTTTATAGAAGTGATCGGGTCCTGTAATGGTTTTTATCACAACCAACACTTTTTGGTTCTTTTTTTCAATTTTTATTGTGGATCAATGAGAATCCACGATTTGTCTTGCCGGATCTGGATCGAAGATCTTATATGAACTATTAGTCTATGACAAAATGCAAGAAATAAAAATCTACTTTTAAAATTTCTTAATATAGTTTTGTACTTTTATATCATTGTAGTAATGGGGTAATCGGTTTAAAAGGTAGTAATGGGGCAATCGGTTTAAAAGGGTATTCTGATTGTAGTAATGGGGCAATCGGTTTAAAAGGTAGCAGGTTAACCATTGCTCTAATTGGCAGATTTTTCATTATTTTTATTATGGTAATATACTTTTCAATTTTTATAGTAAAGTACCGGAGAATTAGTAGTAAAGAGGCGAAGGGAAGTTGCAGGGGAGGTTGAAGGTATATCAGCTGTAACACCCCAAACTTTCACACAAATTTTTTTTCAAAAACTTATTTTACAAATACTTCATTATACAAAACATTTAATTTTACAAACGGGGTATCACATTTCCGTATCATCACCAGAGTCTAAACCTTTTATTTCACGCTTTATACAATAACAGCTACCGTCCCACAGCCCACTCTTCTAACTCTTTTCCTGATTACCTGAGTATATAGCATTTTAAGAAAAAAAATACGTAAGACATAACGTCTCGTGAGCAATGTGGGTTTAGACCCAAAACAGTTTCCTTATATTTCATTCATTCTCAAATTTAAAATATTCAATTTCTTATGAGCGCACCCATAGGTATTCCTTATTATTCATGAGCACCTTCCTACGAGCGCACCCGTAGGTTTTATACGAGACGCACCCGTATAACTCCTTCCTCAACAGCATGAAACGGATTCATCCATCAAGGTATAATTAGACAACTACTTCGCGACGGGAGGTACCATCCCAGTAGTGTCTTTTGACCACCCCTACCGCAGCAGGCCGTGATCTTTATCCGGATACTTCTCAACTCATCAACAGGGCTCAACACTTTATTAATTCTTTGTATTTCTCATTTATCTTTTGTACACATTGTACTTACCATTTCACAAGATCATTTTCAGTTTCACAAAACATTTTGGTTCCATAGAACCATTTCAATTACCATAAAACCATTTTGTCCCACAAACCATTTTATATAAAAATTCATTTCTTTTATATAAAATCCATTTGCTACGTACTCGAAAAAATCCACACATTACTCACATTGGTTAGTTAGAGAAGTCTAACTATAATTACACCCTTCCTTGTCCCTTCCATTCATTGCCCTTTTACTTCTTAAGTACCTAAGAAGTTTATTCACATTTTATTAATAACATGTTATACTTTAACAACATGTAAGGACTACTTTGTTATGTTCCACTAGGCTCATATCACAATATTTTTGTGATATTCATCCCTTAACACACCTTTTAACTTATTCTTATTATCTTTTAAATGATATTTTATTGACCATTATACCCTTGAAAAGTCACATACACAATTTAGACTCGTTTTTCATGTTTTCATGCTCTATAACCCTTATGGGATCAATTGGAGACCAAGGCTACATGTCTAGGGGCAAAATAGACTCTTTATAGACTCTTTACCACCTTCCGGTAGGTTACACGGTCGTGTAATTTTGCTCATAAAAGTTACACGGCCGTGTAACTCCCAAATCCTTCAAAAACTTGAATTTTTCACTAAAAATCATGTATCGGCCTCGTTTTAACTCCAAACTTCACCAAATTTTGACCATATGTTCTATTGACCCTTTATTATGTTAAGAACATGTTTTCACTTCTATTAAGTCTTATTTAGTTCATGACTTAATGATTAAGACCATAGGATGTCACAAGAGCTTTAAGGAAGCTCATATGCACATCAACTCAAATTTTAAAATCTAGTTTTGTCCATTTTCTATCCATATACTTATATAACCAATGGATGATTTAATTTAAGATTTTTACAACCCGAAACATACTTTGTTAATTACAAATTCATGATTTTCATTAACTATTTTCATGAGTTTCATTCATCACCAATTCCATTCCACCCGACAAATTTCAGTTTTTGTTCAAACTTTCATTTTATTAATTGAAACTCTTAGGAAACCACTTCTAATAGTTTCTTCATACATAAACATCATTGATGACTCATTCTAACCAAATCTTTATGTCAAATTAACACTTTGATCCTAAACTCAAATTTCTAGGGTTTAATTACATATGAAATCACCAAACTTGATTTTAAGTTATCCATATGTTGGATAATGATCAAAATGTGATTAGAAACATAAACCAACTACTTTTACTTGTTTTTAAACCATGGAATCACTGATTCCAAGTTTTTCCAAAGATTTTCCATTTTTAACATTTTTATCCAAAATCTGAAATTACTCTAATTTAACAACTAGGAGTGGTTTATTACTTCTATTAAGACATATTAAACTCATTAAGAACCATTGAACCCAACTTGTTCTTACAAACCCGTCGGTTAGGGTTATTGAGCTCAAATTCTCATTTTCTTGATTTTTAACACTTTCAATAGATGAACTATGTTTAGTTATTGATTTAGACACAAATTAAGGCTAGGAATCATAGGATAATCCTCCTCTAGCCACTGAAATCACGAAGCTACAGTAACCTACCCACGAGAAATGGGTTAAACAACCCTAAAAACAAGTTTACTAACCTTCTTTGGCTTGGAATTCTTCAATTCCAATGTAATTTCTTCCAATTCCACTTCAATTCCTCATGGTGATATTCCAATGTAATTTCTTCCAATTCCACTTCAATTCCTCATGATCATCACCAACCGACCCTCCTTGCCCTCTCTAGAAGTCTCTCCCGTGTTCTATGAACTGGGAGAAGATTTTTCTCCTTTTTATACCTAGCTACTTTGCCCAATTGACATTTTAGTCCCTCTAGTTCCATTTTTCCCAAAATGGCACAAAAATTCATTTTATAGTATTATAAATTTTGTTTTCTTTCATTCTTACCCCAAAATTATATTTTCTTTACATTAAAGTCATTTGTGTGCCAAATGACCATTTTGTCCTTTCTGTTAATTTCTACTATCACGGTACCGTTCAAACCCAACTTTTTCACATATGTTTATTTTATAGGTTTTACCGTTATTTTCGGGTTCTTACATCAGCACTTCATCAAGAAAGACAACTGTTACTAAACAAATAGTAAGCTCCCAAAACAAACATCTTACCTCACACCTTCTGACCCAAAAAAATTCCTGTTCCCCCCGACCCGTGCATAGCATGGGTTCCACGCTAGTTTAAGTAAATTAATGTGATTTTTCTATTTTCGATCAGTTTTTAATATTAAATTATACTAATTTTAATTAAAATAAAATTTTGGATATATATGTAAAATTCATTGTTTTAGATGGATATATACGTAATTTTGAGTTTTATAATGACATAGAAGTAATTTTTAAAGTTTATAAGGACGTTTATGAAATTCTGTCATGTTATTTTAGGGTTAATAACATAAAAATCATTGTAGTTTCATTAAAATTCAGTTTAAGGATTATATATTTTTTTGTTCTAAAAAACCACTCATACTTTCAAAAAGATTTATAAAAACCATTAATATTTTCAAAATAGCTATTGCGACCACTATAACAAATAAAAGTCATAATTGTATGCCGCCAACTTGGAACACTCATTACCCCTTTCACATTCAAAATTTAAAGGAATCACTTGGACACTCTATGCATTCACAACTTGGCCGAAGAATTACACTTACGAAAACAAAAATCACACGTGGACAACTTTATGTATCATTTTCACTGCAATTAGGTCTCAATATTTGCTTCAAATATCGATATGAAACTTTTCACATAATCTTTCGATAAAAATAATTCTTAAAAGTTGTAAATAATATGAATAGTGGTCACTATGAAATTTTTTGAAAGTATGAGTGGTTTTTATGAAACAAAAAGAAATATAGTGGTTAAATCAGAATTTTGGCTAAACTATAGTGGCTTTATGTTATTAACCCTTCTTTTTATTGATTTGACGACTAAGACATTAGACATGAGTTATGACATGAGCGACTTTCCAATGAGTTGTGAAGTCCACATTCGAAGTGCTAAGGTTTTAGAGAAAAATATCTTATTATAGTAACGTATTCTACAGGCATCATCGAATAATGTGTTTTCATTCACATATATTGTAGGATTTCTCGATAGCTCGAGAGATCTCAATATGAATTTCTTATGACTGCTGATGAAGCTGAACTAGGGGATCATTGTGAACCTACTAGCTACCAAGAGGCTATATTAGATCCTGAATTCGACAAGTAGCTTGAAATCATGAATGTACATAAGCAATCCATGAAAGACAACCAAGGCTTCTAACTTAGATGATCTTCCACCAATCACCAAGCATTTTACGGTGTAAATGGGTCTTCAAGAATACGGAAACATGGATGGAAATTTACACTTCTTTAAGGCTCGTCATGTGGAGAAAGCTTTCACACAAACTCATGAAATTGACAATGAGAAACTCATGTTGCTAACATTAGAGCTATTATGATATTTATTTTCATATTTGCATGCCATGCTTATGATATACGACAAATGGATGTCAAACCCCCTTCTTAAATGATCACAGGAGGTAGAGGTCACATACATGGTACACCCAGAAAGGTTTGTGAATCTAAAGTACCCTAAAATAGTGTGGAAGCTTCAAAGGTCCATTTATGGATGGAAGCAGACATCTAAGAGTTGGAATCTTTGGTTTGATGAGAACACTCAAAAAGCATGGTTTTACTCGAACCAATATGAGCCTTGTGTTTACATTAGAGCTATTTGGAGTATTGAAGTCATTCTTATCTTGTATGCTGATGACATAGTATTTACTGATAATGATATTCCAAACTTGCAAGACATTTACTATTGCTTAGAACATGTTTTGCCAAGAGAAATATAGGAGAAACATCATACATCATGGGAATTAGGATCTATATGGATAAATCTAAGTGGCTCATATGTCTCACCCAAAGTACATACATTGACACATGACGAGCTAAAATGCATGAATGGAGTTTTTTATACTTCTATAATTGGATCCACCATGTAAGTATGTACTACACCTGATGTCTTATATGCTTTAAGCATGGCTAGTATATATCAACAAAAGTTACGTAAATGTCATTATACTGATGTATAGACATTTTTAAGCACTTGTAGAGAACTAAATATATGTTCTCAGATTATGGAGGTGTGTATGAGGAGCTTGTTGGATTAATGTGTCTAAGCCATAACTATAATTGATACAAGTACTTGAATTGATAGCAGCACAGTCCTTTTGGGTTGCCCTCAGTAGTCCAAATGGTATAAAAGTTAATAGTAAGAGAGAGTGAGAAATAGTTTATTAATTTGTTATGTGATAATAAATTAATTAGAAACTAGTTTGGAATTAATCAGAATTAATTGGAATTAATTTGGGATTAATTAGAAGTGCAGGGACTGGATTGTAATTGTTCAATAGTTGAATAATGGAACTTTCTGGACGAAGTAACACATGTGACGCGCGCCGTGCATAGCCGGAAAAGGGGTTTAGAGATAAGAGTTTTTATCCCAGTTTGAATTCAAATAAGGTTTATCCTTTATCACCATTGCAGCTATAAATATGCTTCTCCTGTTACATTATTCTCTGCCCCATTCCAACAGACAGTTCTCTGAAATTTCTCTTCTCTCTCTCAAGCAGAATCTATAATCCTTTTCTAAGGTTTTATAGCGAGCTTTTCTTAATTAGACATTAAGATAATTAACCTTTGCTTGGACTTTTGGGTGTGAACCATTAGTGGCATGACACTTGTGGTGCTTGCTTCCAAGAGATCAACGAGACAAGGATTAATTGTTATTTGCTATAATAACAATAAGGTATGTGTCACACCCCCAAACCAGAATGGCGGAAACGTCTGAGGGTGGATGACTTCATGAACAATATCATAACAACGTTTGTACAATAGTGATCAAAGCAAACACATCCATCATATACATAATTGTAAATATTACAAGAGTTCAAAATATTGTACGTTCCAAATACAATTACAATATGATATCAAATACATAGTATGATGCCATAATGAACCATCGTCAAAACTTGTAGTTACATGATTCATCAATTTCCTGAGAATACAAGTAGTTTGAAAGAGTGTCAACATTATGTTGGTGAGTTCATAAGATTTTTGTATGAGAAAATTTATAGTCCTTTTTCCTTGTAAAGAGATAGTGTTTGAAACCAGAAAATCCAATATTTTCTTATAAATGAGTCGTAGTCTTAAAAACCCAAAGACCGAAAATGTATAAATGTTCTATACTTGAAAATAGTATTATTCTTGTATGAAACCACGTGAATATATGTTTATTCGTAGACTAATTGTAGATCTAATTATGTAAAACCTTTATGTAGGTAAATTCGTATGTTTTATTTGTACCTTACTGAAATCTAGTTTTAATTCAATAAAACTCGTATTTATAAGTATATTGTACTTGTATTTATATCCTGATAAAATATAGTTTTAATTTCCATAAAACTTGTATGTATAAGTAAAATCATACTTATATTTGTAACTTGTTAGAATGTAGTTTTAATACCATAAAACTCGTATGTATATGTAAATCGTACTTATGTTCATATCTTAATGAAATGTAGTTTTAATTTCCATAAAACCGGTGTGTATCAGTAAAACCATACTTATATTTGTAATTTGTTATAATGTAGTTTTAATTTCATGAAACTTGTATGAGAAATCCATTTCCTTGTAAAATATAGTACCGTAACCCAGAAAATCCAATATTTTCTTATAAACGTGTTGTAGTCTTAAAAGAGTCCAAAGACTAAAAATGTATAATGTAAGTTGTAATATAGTATAAAACTATTTGAAGTGTATATTTTTCCACGTAAACAAAATGTATAGTTGATTTCCACATGTGAGACACCCTATAACCATACTGTGACATGTTATGCCTGCTGCGACGTTCTTCAGGCGTCGGAATGTTATGACATTTGTCACCCTTGACCCGTCGCTCGTAGTTGTAGCTAGCAACCATGTGTGCGGGGTTTTCAATCCCGTATAGATCTATACACAATTATCACATTCTCTTACCGAGACTCTGGTTATAAATTCAGGACTTATTGTATCGTGCTTAAATAAACACTAGTGAAGACTCATCTCACAAAAATGTATGTAATCAATCAACTTGTTTACGTAAAATTTGTATATGAAAAACCCTTGTATTTCTCCATTACCATTTTTCCCATGATAATATAGTAATGTATAATAATCATATATTTTTATATAATTACTTTGTTTTGTTCAAAATGTCATAGTAACTTTTGTATCCACAAACTATTACTATAATAGTTTATTTTTAGTATTCTGTCCTAAAAAGCATATATATTTACAAATATATGTGAAATAACTTATTTAGATGGTTATAAATAACATCTTTTAAGATATTTTTCACAATAGTGGTGTAATAACTTGGTTCTACCATTTATTAATTCCAATATAATACTTCATGACTATCATCGCTCTCGTAAGTAGATCAATCGATATTATATTTTTGGAATTATAATTGAATTGTTGTAATAATAACGTTTACCAAGTTCGCATTTTGATTAATTTTGTTACAAATGGGTATAAATAATCATTTTATAGTATAACTTGTATTCTTCCCCTAAAAACTTGAATAAATGTAAAAAAATAAGGGGTATGAACTCACCTTAATGTCGACTAGCATCTTATCGCCGATTGTTGTTAGATCGCCCGACTCTTCCTCTTCCTAACTCGAACTCACTATATTTATAACTGAAATATCTACTTCTAACGCTCATTCTTCGTATATATCTATATATATCGAAGAATATTTTAATAATACTATATATTGATATACAGAGCAAGATCTGAGGTGTGAGTAAAATGAGAGAACTGAAGCTTCTATTTATAGTAGATTTATTTTCGTATAGCGGCTCTCAAGATACATAGATTTGATAATTATAGCTTTTAGAATTAGTTTATGACAAAACATACCCTTAAAATACTCTCTAAATAGTTTTAATACTTTTTATAATAAATAAATGATTTTTGTTTATAAAAATATAATCTACGAAAATCGTAGTTTAATAAATCAATTTTTTAACTAAAGCTCTTTAACGAATTAACGAAAGTGTATTAATTGTAAGTTTAATAAAAATAGAGGGTTTAAATGTAAATTCGATTTCATTTTAATGAAAAAGAAAATAATAAATATGAAACTAATATCAATAATATTAAATTTTGACGTCAGATTGTTCGTATCGACGATACCGTTTTGACGGTGTAATTTGTGTTTTATAAGACAACCTATTATTAAACTTAACAATACGTTTTGAATACGTATGGTTCAAAATGAATATATGAATTTTTTAGGGTAAAATATGTAAAATTGGATAAATAATGAAGTGGGGCCCGCTATATATATAATAATAATAATTGGTACATAATTTCAAACGAATTGTCACGGATTCACGGATGATATGTTATATATATATATATATATATATATATATATATATATATATATATATATATATATATATATATATATATATATATATATATATATATATATATATATATATATATATATATATATATGGTTGGGTTCAATAGAGAACCAATTTAAAACAAGGAACCAAGGAATCAATCGTGTGGTCGGAATGCAAAAGATCTACAGCCATAAAAAAGTATGTACATTTACTAGTTAGACGCCAATGTAGAGGATTATAGCAAAAAACTCACTTCGTATTTTGTGTTTTTTTAATTTTTAAGCTTATTCTTTTTTCAAAAAAAAAACTAAAAATACCAAAATTCATAACTTTTCATCCTCTTTAAATAGACATCCATATTGATATACAATTTTTTTTGTTTTTTTATACTTCAAGTTCGTCCAGATTCACCATGCGAATCTGAACTGAACTGTATTGTTTTAGATATATATTCCTTCACATATAAATGACAATTCTATTCGATTTATTCAATAATTTTTGACCAATCACATGTGAATTTTTAGGAAATCATTTTGAATTTCAGTTAATTCAATTGTATATGACATCAAATCGTTGAAATAGTAAAAATATAAGTGATTTTTCTTGAATTCACATCTAAATCTAAGAATGTTTTTAAATTTACATGAGTTGTTATTGACCTATTTACAATTATTGAAAAAAAATTGAATTCAATGACTATTTACATGTGAATTATCTTCCATACAAATTTACTATAGTTTATATTTACATTGTGAATTTTAACTGTTTTTTGTTTTATACATGTTAATTCACATATAAATGGTACTTGTATCTGGCTTTTTCAACAATTTTTTTATCATCCACATGTGAATTTTAAACAAATTAATCTGTGAATCTAAATTAATTCATTTGTGTATGATCAAAATGTCAAAAATAGTGTGCATCTAGTTTTAGATATATAGAGATCCATATTAATATACAAAATTTTTTGTTATTTTTTTACTTCAAGTTCGTCCATATTCATCTTATGAACCTGAACTGAACTGAACTGAACTGAACTGCATTGTTTTAGATATATTCATTCACATCTAAATGACAAATCTATCCAAATTTTTCAATAATTCTTTACCAATCACATGTGAATTTTAAGTAAATCATTTATGAATCTCAGTTAATTCAATTGTATATGATATTAAAACATTGAGATAGTAAAAACATTAATGATTTTTCTTGAATTCACATCTGAATTTAAAAATATTTTTAAATTACATAAGTTGTTATTGAATGATTAACAATTATTGAAAAAATTGAATTCATTGATCATTTACATGTGAAATATCTTCCATACAAATTTAATACAGTTTATATTCACATTGCGAATTTTAACTGCTTCTTGTTTTAGACATGTTAATTAACATATAAATGGTAATTGTACCCTGATTTTCAACAATTTTTTATCATTCATATGTGAATTTTAAGCAAATTCATTTGTGGATCTGAATTATTTCATTTGTGTATGATCAAAAGGTTCAAAATAGTATGCATCTAGTTTAATACATATTAATTCACATATAAATGATCATTGAACCTGATTTTTTTCAACAATTTTTGATCATTCATGTGTAACTTTAAGTAAATTAATTTGTGAATCTTTGTTAATTCAATTGTACATTAGCAAAATATTGAAATTGTAAAGAATATAAATGAAATTACATAAATTCAATATGAATTTAGTCAAATTCACAATACAAATCTAAAAGTTTATTTAAATTCACATGAGTTGTTATTGAATGATCAATTATTGTTGAAAAATATAATTTCATATGATCATTCACATGTGAATAATTTTCTATAACAGTTGTTATAGTTCAGATTCACATTGATTAAGTGTTGTGAATCTGAACAAGATTTTTGAATATTTTTTTTTCGTTTTTACTATATTGATATGGATGTCTATTAAAAGAGAATAAAAAATTATGAATTTTGATATATTCGATTTTTTATTTCGATAAAAAATAAGCTCTAAAAATAAAAAATAAATAAATAACGAAGTGGGTTTTTTGGAATTATCCGCTACATGTGCGTTCAATTAAGAAAATTACAACCTTATCTCCGGCCGTCGATCATTTGAATTTCGACGCTCACGATTGGTTCCTTGGTTTATTGTTTTATTTTGGTTCTCTATTGAACATATATATATATATATATATATATATATATATATATATATATATATATATATATATATATATATATATATATATATATATATATATATATATATATATATATATATATATATATAGTTAGGATCTTTTGAGAACCACAAGTCCCCCGAGAACCCGAGAACTCCCAAACCGATATTTTTTTCAAAAAACCGACCTCATAGGCCTCTAAAACGCACATATTTAAGCATTTTCGAGGAAAAAAATTCCGAAAAAAACGACTTTTTTTTTTAAAAAAATTTGCACATGTGCAAACTTTTTATACGTACACTTTTTTTTCAAAATTTTTTTAATAGAATTCCTTAAATATATGTTAGAAAAACATCCATAAAAAAAAGCTTGAAAAAAAGTGTACGTATAAAAAAGTTTGCACATGTGCAAATTTTTTTCTTTTGCACATGTGCAAACTTTTTCAAAAAAAAAAGTCATTTTTTCGAAAAAACATTTCAGCGACCCGGCCCTATTTTGAGCGTCTAAGAGGCCTATGTGGTCGGTTTTTTGAAAAAAATATCGGCTTGGGAGATATATGATTGATCCAAAAGGAGTTTGGAGTTCTCAGGTTCTCGGGGTGAAGTTGGTTCTCAAAAGATCCTAAGTCTATATATATATATATATATATATATATATATATATATATATATATATATATATATATATATATATATATATATATATATATATATATATATATATATATGGTTGGGTTCAA